>JAJJWX010003606.1:0-488049 GCA_023529315.1 Papaver bracteatum
GTTACGTATTGCCTGGCTGTCAAACCCGCTACTATTCGTATTATTCTTACTATCGCTACTTCTGGTTCTTGGCCAATGCATCCGCTAGATGTGAATGCTTTTCTCCAGGATCGACCGAGACATTTATATGCATCACCCTCCAGGATTTGTTGATCCTAATCACCCTGATTACGTATGTCTACTACGCAGATCGTTATATGGTCTCAAGCAGCTCCTCGCATGGTTTTAGAGATTTTCCAAGTTTATCACCAGTTGTGGTTTCGTGGTAAAGTGTATGTGATCCCTCACTTTTTGTTTATCAATCGGATCCGAAATGGCATACTTACTTTTATATGTTGATGACATTATTTTGACTGCTTCTACTAATGTTATTCTATGTCGCTTCATTGATTTGATGTAACAGAGAGTTTGCTATGTCCGACCTTGGTCCACTACATCATTTTCTGGGAATCACATGCATACTGCTCATCCCTCGTGATTATTTTTATCTCATCCACTATATGCACAAGACATCATCGCAGTGCCTCCATGACAAAATGTAATCCAGTTGACTACTCAGCGATACAAATTCCAAGCTAGGGCTTACCTTCCTGCTCGCACTTCGGATCCCACACTATACGGAAGCCTCGAAGGTGCTCTTCAAGATCTCACTTTTACTTGGCCGTGATATTTCATACAGCTTCAGCAGGTGTTCATTTATGCATGATCCCCGTGAGCCTCACATGCATGCCCTAAAGTTAATCCTTCGCTATCTTCGTGGCACCATCAACCACGGTCTATTTCTCATGTCCTCTATCTCCGGCTTGACAACATACTCGATGCTCGATCAAGGTTGTCCCGATTCTCACGTATCGACATCCTGTTTGTGGTCTTCTCAGTGACAATCTCATCTCCTCGGTCCTCCAAGCTCAAGCCACGCCTCGATCCAAAGGTCAAGTCTAATACCGGGAGTAGCAAATGCGTCATCGAAACAACATGGCTTCACAATCTTCTTCTGTAGCTCGACTACCTCTACGACGTGCTACTATTGTTTATCGCGACAATGTAAGTGCGATATATATGTCCTGAGATCCTATTCAACATCAACGCACCAAACATGTGGAGATTGATATACATTTTGTTCGTGAATCGAGTTCGTATTGGTGCCATTCAAGTCTTACATGTTCCTCCTGAGAACCAATATGCCAACATCTTTACTAAGGGGCTTCACAGACATCTATTTGTTCTCTTCGCTCTAGTCTTACTGCTTGTTCCTCTCCCGCTTCGACCAAGGGGTGTAATAGACTTTATATTATCCTCTTGCCTTATTTACCTTTAGGAGATTATCTCCATTTACTTAGTTGTAAACACAAAAGATATTATATGGTTTTATATATATTCTATCCAAGAGGAACATTTCTCCTCAAGGAAATTATCATCAAATCCAAGAGAATGGTTCTTCCATGGATAGATCAAGAAGAACCAAAAGCAACCTTCGAGGTGCACAAAAAATAGCATCTAGAAACCGAGTAAACAAAAACTTGATTAACTCGCAAGAAAACAAACAACACAAGAAAAAACAAAAGAGATTTAGTAAATGGAGATTAATCGTCCTCGACGAGAGAAAATCATCCTATAGAGTGAGAGAGAAAATCTATTTATAGTTACGTATAAGCACAAAAGATAATATTCTTACCATTTTTATCACCCAAACCAAAAATCCAAGGCTGCTGCTCTTTGAGTTTTTACATCAAATAATTTTTCTAGTAAAGGAAGCAACAATCGATCTTCCTGTAGCTACAATACAATTATTAAGCAATAGTTCTAGTTAAATCATTTCCAAAATATGGAGTTGTCTCTCATGCGTAAGAATATCACAAACACTCCTTTTGTATTGAAAATAATTACATCTCTTTTAATTGCGTAGAAATTTGAATCACGCAGTAGAATATGCCTTGAATTATCTAGCACTTTCTGTGAGAGAGTACTTGATTACACTGATTAGCTAGCTAGTGGATGGAGTAGCACTTGATTACACGCATTAGCTAGTCATTGTGGATGGGGCACTCAAGAATGGTCACTCAAGTGGAACTAGTGGATGATATGTTGACATATATTCCTTCTGAAACCTATATAAGGAGCCATTATTTTCTTTGTTATAACATCCCAAAATCAGCAGAGTAGTAGAGAAAGAGAGATGTGAGGAAGCCATTAGAAGCTTGTTTTTAAGAGAGTGTAAGGAGTGAATCATACTCTTGTAACCTTGTTCAAATCATAGTGCAACGTTATCGTCGCCTTCCAAAGTGGATGTAGATCATCTTGATCGAACCACTATAAATCCTTGTGTTGTGTGTGCCTATTTTACATTTGATTTCATTTCTATTTCAATTTCTATTGATTGTGCTTGGAAGAGCCATTGGTCATAACAAATTGGTATCGAGTCTGGTAAAAGCGATCTACGATGGCATGCAAAGTATGAGATTGAGAAATTTGATGGAAGAAATGATTTCAATTTATGGAGGCTAAAGATGAGGGCTGTTTTGGTGCAACAAGGTTTGGTGAAAACTTTGAAGGGGAAAACGCTCTAGCAGTAAACATTGAAGGATGAAGAAAAGGATGAGCACTTGGAGAAAGCACATGGATTAATTCTATTGTGTTTGAGCAACGAGGTCTTGAGAGAAGTTGCACGGAAACGACACCTGACGGGCTATGGAACAAGTTGGAGAAGAGGTATATGACTAAATCCGTAACTAATCGCTTATATCTTAAGAAGAAATTACATACTCTTAAAATGCATGAAGGAATGTCTATTATAAATCATATTGATGATTATAATAAAATTCTCTTGGATTTGGCAAATATTGAGGTCAAAATTGAAGATGAAGACCAAGCTTTGGGTTTGCTTTGTTCCTTACCACCATCTTATGAAAATTTTGTTGATACCGTAATGTATGGAAAAAATACAATTTCCATGGAAGACGTTAAAGCGGCTTTGAACTCTAAGGAGTTAAAGAAGACGGTATCGACTGGTAAAGATAATTCGGAGATGGGTTGTTTGTTAGAGGAAGAGGAAACCAAAAGGCGGATTTGATAGGAGTAGATCAAAGTCAAGGTCTAAATCAAAATCCTAAATTCTATTGCTTTCATTGTAAGGAAAAGGGCATTTCAAGAAGGATTGTCCAAAATTGAAGAATGTCGAGAAGAATACCAACCAAGGCACCGCAACAAATGTTGAAGCAGAAAGTGATGATGGAGCTGTTCTCACGGTTCATACCGAAAGCTCTGAGAATGGGTGGATTCTTGATTCGGTGTACTTTTCACATGTGTCCTCATAAAGAGTGGTTTACTACTTATCAAGCTAGAGAAGGTGGTAAAGTTCTTATGGGAAACAATGTCACTTGTAAAGTGGTGGGTGTAGGTACAATTCAAATTAAGATGTATGACGGTATGGTGAGGACTTTAACTAAAGTTAGGCATGTTCTGACCGAGAAGAAATCTTATTTCTTTGGGTACGCTTGATTCAAATGGCTGCAAGTATCAAGGTGAAGGTGGAGTTATTCGTGTCTCAAGAGGAAGTCTTACAATTATGAAGGGCAGAGAATTAATGGTCTTTATACGCTGCAAGGTACTACCGTGACAGTGATGCAATGTATGTTCTTCAAGTTCGATGATGATACTACCAAGTTGTGGCATATGCGGCTAGGGCATATGAGCGAGAGGGATTGGCTGTTTTGAGCAAGCATGGATTGCTTTGTGGTCATAAAACAGCAAGCTTGATTTCGTGAACATTGTGTCTTTGGAAAGCAAGTAGAGTCAAGTTTAGTACAGCTATTCATAACACCAAAGGTATTCTGGATTATATTCATTCTGATCTTTGGGGTCCTTCTCGGTTGATTCACATGGTGGTGGTAGATATATGTCGACGTTCATTGATGATTTCTCAAGGAAAGTATGGGTATTCATACTTAAACACAAAGATGAAACTTTTGTCAAGTTCAAGCAATGGAAGACTATGGTTGAGAAGCAAACCTAAGACAAATCAAGTGCTTGAGGACAGACAATGGTTTGGAATTTTGTGGGGTGAGTTCAATGAGTTCTGCAAGGAGCAAGGGATTGTGAGACACCGCGATCAATAAAAACACCACAAAAAATGGTGTTGCAGAAAGGATGAACAGAACCATAATGGAGAAGGCACGTGCATGCTCTCCAATGCCGAGTTACCAAAGAAGTTTAGGCGTAAGAAGAAACACATCATCTTATTTAGTGAACAGATCTCCATCGACTGCCATTGAGTGCAAGACTCCAAATGAAGTTTGGACAGGTTCGCATGCTAACTATGAAGACTTGAAGATATTCGGATGTCCATCCTATGCTCATGTGAATGAGGGGAAGCTAGAGCCTAGAGCAAAGAAGTGTATATTTCTTGGTATGCAAAGGGCGTGAAAGGCTACAGAGTTATGGTGTCCACAGTAAAGATCAAACAAGTTTCTTATCAGCAGAGATGTGAAATTTGATGAGCAATCGATGTTGAAGCCAAAGAATGAAGAACTAGATGGAAGAGTCAAGAGGGTGTTAGTGATAAGGTGGAGCTTGGTGACAAGGTGGAACTTGAGGTGCAAGTTCAAGGAAGCAATGAGACTGTTTTTTCTGATGATGATGATGATCAAGATATTGTGCAAGAACCTGCCCATGAAGAAGAAGCACAAGGTCATCAGTACAATCTTGCAAGAGACAGAGAGAGGAGGCAAGTTATACCACCTCAGAGATACTGCCATGCTGATTTGGTTGCATATGCATTTGCAGTAGGTGAGAGCATAGATAGGGATGATCCAACAACCTATGAAGAAGCAATCAGTGGTGAAGAATCGCATAATGGGAGCATCCGCAATTGAAGAAATTGAGTCTCTTGACAAGAATGGCACTTGGGAGATAGTTGCAAGACCAAAAGGGTAAGATTGTTGGAAGCAAATGGGTCTTCAAGAAGAAACAAGGTACTTCAGATGGTGAAGGAACAAGGTACAAGGCAAGGCTTGTGGCAAAGGGGTTTACACAAAGAGAAGGCATTGACTACAATGAGGTATTCTCTCCTGTTGTTAAACATAGTTCTATTAGAACATTGCTTGCTATAGTTGCTTTGAAAGATCTAGAATTGGAACAACTAGATGTTAAGACAGCTTTCCTTCATGGTGATTTGAAGAGCGTATTTATATGCAACAACCAAAAGGGTTTGAAGTTCCTGCAAAGAAGACCATGTATGTTTGTTGAAGAAATCTTCGCATGGTTTGAAGCAATCTCCAAGGCAATGGTATAAACGTTTTGATACGTTTATAGTGGCAAATGGCTATGACAAGAGTAAGTATGATAGTTGTGTATATCACAGGAAACTCCAAGATGGTTCATTTGTGTATTTACTTTGTATGTTGATGATATGTTGATTGCTTGCAAAGACATGTCGAGATATGAAGTTGAAGGAGCAATTGAGTAGTGAGTTTGAGATGAAGGATTTGGGCGCAACAAAGAAGATATTGGGCATGGAGATTCATAGAAACCGAGCTGAAGGCAAGTTGCATTTGTCCTGAAGGCTTACATCGAGAAGGTGTTGGAGCGGTTTGGTATGAAAGATGCAAAACCAAGAAGTACTCCTTTGGCAGCTCATTTTAAACTTTCTAGAAAGCAATCACCTCAAACTGCAGATGAGGCGTAGTATATGTCTCGAGTTCCATATGCAAGCGCAGTTGGTAGCATCATGTATGCTATGGTTTGTACAAGGTCGATATCGCATAAGCCGTGAGTGTGGTAAGTAGATACATGGGAAGTCCCGGAAGGCTCATTGGCAAGTCAAAGTGGATTTTGAAGTATCTAAGGGGAAGTACAATGTTGGTTTAGTGTTTGATAAACACTATGGTGATTCGACAAATGTTGTGGGTTATGTTGATTCTGATTATGCAGTGATCTTGATAGAAGAAGGTCATTGACAAGTTATACTTTTACATTGTGTGGTAGTACTATCGCTTGGAGGTCGGTTTGTAAAGCACGCTTGCATTGTCTACAACTCGAGGCAGAGTACATGGCATCCACTAAGCAAGTGAAGGAAGGTATATGGTTGATGGGTTTGGTTGGTGATTTGGTTTCAAGCAAGAGAATGCAACTTTGTTCGCGGATAGTCAAAGTGCCATTCACTTGACCAAGAACCAGATGTATCATGAGAGAACGAAGCACATCGATGTCGTATCATTTTATCAAGGATGCAGCTGAGGAAGGTAGGATAGCGATGCTAAAGGTTCCTACAACGGATAACCCTGCAGACATGTTGACGAAGCCGGCTCAAGTATCAAGTTCAAGCATTGCTTGGACTTGGTTGGTGTCAACAGGTGTTGAGATCCCTTGAGGGGCTGAGAGAAGACGATGATGATGAGTGGTGATGGTATTCAAGTCAAGGTGGAGATTTGTAGAATATGCCTTGAATTATCGAGCACTTTCGGTGGAGAGAGCTAATTGATTACACGCATTAGCTAGCTAGTGGATGGGGCATCACTTGATTACACGCATTAGCTATCTCGTGGATGGGGCACTCAATAATGGTCACTCAGTGGAACTAGTGGATGATATGTCGATTATATTCCTTCTTGAAACCTATATAAGGAGCCATTATTTTCTTTGTTATAACATCCCAAAATCAAGCAGAATGAGAGAAAGAGAGAGTGTAGGAAGCCATTATAGGCTTGTTCTTAAGAGAGTGTAAGGAGTGAATCATACTCTTGTAACCTTGTTCAAATCATAGTGCAACGTTATCGTCGCCTTCCAAAGTGGATGTAGATCATCTTGATCGAACCACTATAAATCCTTGTGTTGTGTGTGCCTATTTTACTTTTGATTTCATTTATATTTCAATTCTCTATTGATTGTGCTTGGAAGAGCCACCGTCATAACAGTGTGAATCTTGTGTTCACGTGCTCTAAAAGTTCTCTCTCCGGCAACAACGTTAAAAGTATTCCTACTGATACATTTGAAGGAGGTGGTTGGATTGGTTTGTGGTTTGATTGATCAAATTCTATGTTTTTCTTCATCCAAATATTACTCTTTCAACCCAATTGCTCCATATATTGTGCATAAAAGTAACTCTCCTCTCATCCTCTCTCGAACCTAGTTTAATTAGAGCCATGGAAATTAATTGGGGCCATGTACACCCCAATTTTTTCCGGGCATATTAATCCGACTGTAAATACACTATTTTACCCTTGACAATTTTTTTTTCAACTAACGACCTTCAGTATGACATTAACGACAGTTTAGAGTCGTCAAGCGAATTGAGTATGTATATGACGACTCTAAACTCGTCGTACATTAACGACGCTTTTAATGCCTAACGACTGCGTATAACGACTACTACAAAAACATTAACGACTGCTTGCAGTCATCCTTTAATTGATAAATAAAGAATGACCCTTTCAAAGGGTCGTATAGGAATTGATTTTTTCTTGACGACTTTAAATCTGTCGACATTTCCGCCATTAATGAATCGTCGATAGCTAATAGTCGCATCGCTTACGCCTTAAAATTAACGATCGTTTAGGGTCGTCGATGAAAAATCAATACCTTGACGACTTTTCATACTCGATATGGGAAAAAAAATAGGACTAAAAATTGCATGACACAACAATCCGGAAAAAATAGAGTTAAACTCTAATTAAGTAAGATTATCATTAATTAATTAAATTTTAACTCTAATCACTTAGGGGCATTTTAGCCATTTAGAAAAATATTTTTATAAGGGGTGACCAAAATTTCTATTGGGAGACCTATTTTGTCATCTAGTGTGGCCCCCAATTAAAATCCTTGGCCCCCAATCAAACTAGGCTCTCGAAGTGTTGCTCCTGCGAATGTGATTTTTTTTTTTAATAAATATTGTCTCCAGATTTGGATCTATTTTGGAAATCATATCTAAGAGCATCTCCAACAGAGGGTAAAGTTTTATTTTTATAGATCACATAGGATTTTAGACCTCATTTATATTAAATTCATCTCCAACAGAGGGTCCTATTAATTAGGAAGGGTGTCAAACTAAATATGAAGGTCTTGGAAAAGTCTTATTTCGAACTTTAGTATGACCTCCACGTCATCCTTTAACCATATTTTAAATTTTTACTTTTAAATAATTTTTTCTTAACCAATAGGAAAAGAGAATCAATTTTATCATTATCCTGAAAACAAATCCTCAAAATAAGACCCTCACTCATTGGAGATAGTCCATGAGAAAATCATTGTTATTTTTACCAAATACATATGACCCCATAAATAAGGATGTAAATAAAAACTTCAGTAAGATTTTTAGCACCCATTATTGGAGATGCTCTAAGGGTTAAAAGTGCACCCTTACATAAGCAGCACGACTCATAGCGGTTTCCGTTTTTCAGAAGAAAAAAAATAATCAGCAACGGTTTCCGAAACCGATTCGAAGAAACCCTACTCTCTCAAATAAATATAAGTAACGCCTGATATGCTGCTGCAAAACAAATTCTGGTCAAAAGAAATCAGTAATTAAGAGTTTTGTTTCATGATGGAAGATTTGCTGCGACAGTGTTGTATCAGAAATTCTTTCTCGCGTCCCTAATGAAAACGTCCATGATTGCAAACTAGTTTGTAAAAAGTGGTTAAATCATCTCTCCAATAGAAGGCCGGGACTACTTTTCTCAATCTTGTCCCCCAATGAACAAAACGGCGTTCAGTTTTACTACGCAAACTACAATGTCATCAAGAGCATCAAGCCTGAGGAGTACGATTACGAGAGGAATACAACAAAAATCAACCTTCCATTGATTATAAAAACCTCGAAGACAAATACAGGAACATCATTCTTGGTTCCTGTAAGGGTTTAGTTTGTTTTACGATAGGCCATGAAGGTCTTGATGATCCTGTCTGCATCTGCAATCCTGCAACATCTGAATACATCAGCCTCCCAACAATAAGAAACAAAACTGGCTTCTAGTCAACGGATTTGGATACCTTCCATCAACTAAGGAATACAAGGTTGTAAGAATCTTGTATCCGGATAGGTTACATCACCCTGACTATGCTACAGCGGATGGGTCCAAGTATATACACTTGGCAGTAGTAGTGGATGGAGAAACATTGCATCAATCACTGATTCACTATGGGACAACGGTACTCTTGTAGAACGGGGTGCTTTATTGGAGAGACGACAAGGATGAAAATATTATAGCCTTTGATTTGGCAGATGAAGTGTTCCGTGTGCTCCTGCCACTACCGTGTATCCGTCCTAAGAATCGTTATTATACCCTCCGTAATTTGGGAGGGTATCTGAGTTGGATCGATCAGGTCTGGATGAGCGCATAGATATATGTGTTATTTAAAAAAATAAGCATGAGACAAGGCAAAACAATGTCGAGCAGAGCGAACAGAATTATTACCATGACTGGAGCTGGAACAAGGAGGTCACCATAAACTGTGTAGAAGGTACGGGCAACCTTAACTTTTATTACCCATTTGACCCATTTGCTCTACCAAGAATAATGAAGTATTACTGTAGTATAATGATACAAATCTCTTTGCTATGACCCGTAACCAAAAGTATTACCATGGTCAGTCAAGGACAAATACTGATTTTAGTTTATTCCAAGGAATTCCGCACGTGAACAACCACGCTTCGTTGAAGGATCTTGGAGCTGAATAAATATAATAAAGTTTAATACGTATTAATTTAACATTCTATTAAAAGAAACCTTTTTTTTTTTTACATAATCCAAAAAAAACTAAGAGCATACTGAAGAGTGGCAACAAAAACCGTAGTAAAGATCAAATAGCAAATGCAACGAGAATGAGTAAAGATCAAAGACCAGATTATAACCGTAAAACCCGCATCTTATTTAGTTTTTGGCGGCGTAATTTAAAGTTACGCCTAACCAATGGTAGATTGATTGAATGATTCCAGTCTCGGGCCGGCATAGGTACGCACTAACTTCTGTAGTCGGGGAATTTCGTTTCAAATTTTGTAACTTTCGATTGAAATTTTACATTAATATTATATATTGTAGAAAATTACACGTTGGATATGAAATAGGAATAAAATAATATAAAAACAATCTACTGTAACATAATTGATTCTTGACTCGAATTTATTGATCTCTACCGTAAACCAACTGATTTCTTAGTTTATTGAAATTTCGATTTTCGCTTCAAAACTCCGAATCCTCGAAATTCGCTCAAATCCTCGCCAAATTGACTACTTGCCCAACATGAGTAATTTAGAACCCCGCTTGACAACTAAAATAAAATAAAATAGGGCTGAACTTAAAGTGCGGCGATTAAAAAATTAAATGAAAATGAAAATGAGGCTTGAACCTCCTTCTTATCGACCAAATTTTACCTCTCTCCATCAGCATAACACGACTAAACCCAAATTTAGTCTTCTTTTTTGCTTTTAGCTCTTTTAGTTACGACGCTCAATCATCTTGCTCAAGCCTATCTTTTTGGAAGCACTGCTATCTTTTTTGAAGCACCGTTATCTTTAATTATGATCGGCCCACTAGAATAGTTAGTTTATCACTGCTATCCGTGAAATGTTTGGTTTTTATTTTATTTTATTTAAGCACGGTCAACTAATCGCTTTTTTTCCTATTTTCATCTACTTGAAAATCGGATTCTCATAAGTTTGTTATAAAATCCTCTTAACCTTCCTTGGATGGTATGCTGTGTTGAGATTCACATATCAATCTGATACCTTCTTTGTTGTTGTTTACGTTGTAGTAGTTTTTTGGTTTTGTTTTGACAAATTATGAGGTTGATATTATTTTTATTGTTAACTAGATTTGTGGCCATGTTATGCATCGGGTATTTGTTTTCTTTTAATTACATGTATCAAGTATTTAACATGTTGATTAACAAGAAAAAAATGCATTAGCATTTGTTTTCTTTAACTACATATTGAACCACGGAAAATAAGTGTTGTTAACGAAAGTATTCTCCACCTTAACTAGATAGTTTTATTTATTTAATTACTTAGATAACAACTATCACATAGTGTTGTTCACTTTCCTTGTTGACGGTGTTACATAACAGAGATTAAATACTTGATGTAAACAAAATGCAACCCAATTTTTAATATTCGACCAACAAAGCTATGCCAGCGTTCTCGCCGAATTTTACATTAGAAAAGATATATTTCGACCATTAATAGTCGAGAATCCTACATCATTAGTGAAAAAATTTCTCTCTTTTATCCCATCAGATCCTTCGGGACGGAAGTTTAATGGCTTATCAGGTCTCTTATGCTTCATCCATGCTCAGATAAATCAGTTATATAAAGTTATTAGTATTTGCTTCGTTGTTTTTTCTGAATCCAAAGCATGAACATGCATGATTATTCGACCAGTGCAGCAAATCAACATCTCCATCTCAGACTGGCAAGTCATCCTCCCAGTGTAGTTAATTATTATGAGACGAAGAAAAGAAAAAGAAGAGGAAGTAAACAAGTGACAGTTGAATCGTCTGTTATTTATTTTACCCGAGTCCAATCGTCGGACATTTTAGATTGCGGGTCATCTATTCAATGTGTTTGAATTCATTTTTCGGTAGGATGATATCTTAGGTAGCTCGTTAAATGATTTTGAACATGTTTTTTATTTTTATTTTTTGTAGTAGACAGTAAAAGAACAAAGAAAAAAAGAAAAGAAAACAAACGAAGACTCTAAGATAGAGCCTCAGCTTGAAGAATTCCGAGATGCGCAGTGTGGGAGTTGAGAAGATATCCAATGTCTGGGACATGGTGCTTACAGCGAACTTAGCGAGTTTTGATATCTTCAATTAGATTGAGGAATCCTTGAAGTAACATCTTTGATCTCTGCAATTAGATTGAGAAGTTTCCAAGGAGGGGCCGCAGACTCTCATTTGAGATACTTGACAGTTCGAAGAAGAATCAATTTCTATAGTAATGCTGGGATAGCCCATTCTGCTGGCTAGCGTATCCGACCAATATAAAGCTCTTGGTCAGCAATTAAAGGATCAGACTGAGCGGAATGTAGTAGTACCTGCACTCTGGAAGCACGCCTGGCGGTTTCTGGCAACAGCATTAGATGAGACACCATCTCTTTATAGCAGCATCAATGTTGATTTTGATGAAGTCCGTTGCAGGGTGACACCACTGGATGGTGTCAGCAACTGATGGGATGGGATGTACTGCATGCTGGGATGGTGAATCAAACTCATTCACATCGTCGAAATGAAGTGTTGAATCCAATAATTACTCTATCTAATGACTGCATCAATCTGAATCTTTTTCTTTTCGAAAATTAGCCATTTGTAGCTTCCATATACTACAGTAGACAAGATCCCATACAGAACAAGTATCCATCATCATTGTGGGTTAACCAGCTAGAAATCAGGGATTTAAGATTTATCCTCAGTCATGTTTGGAATTCTCGGTCCAAGGGGAAGCGAAGAGGATAGCCTGCTGATAGTGGACATGTATAAATAAATGTTCTGCCGATTCAGAGTCATTGCTGCACATTTGACATTCAGTTGAGATACCATCAACAAATCTGCCAACTTTGTTTAAAACCCTAGTCCATCATGTTCGAGTCTCCACATGAAGCTCTTTATATTTGGAGCTAGCCTTTTTGTTGCCCAAAATTTTCTCTAGGAGTTAGTTGTTCTCATTTAGATGGGAAGACTACACTGATATGGAGTTGAGTAGCGTCTGGAAGGATTTGGCAGTGAAATCACCGTGTGTAGTACAGGTCCTGACTAACTTGTCTCTTGTCCCTTTATTAATGTAAATGCTTTTAATATGGGTGGCAGTATAGCTATCAAAAAGATTAGAGATTAGCTCTAAGTTCCGTTCCCATCTTCAGTGATAAGCTCATCGATCTCTCTTGTGGCATATTTGATGTAGTGGGAATTGGTGCAGGTAGTGAATCCAGTGATCGTAGGAATCGATGGATCTGTCCAGATTCTCAACAGAAGTCCTCGCAGCAACAAGACAAAGACAACCTTTTTTCAAATTTTCCCTATTGTCAAGTATAACATACCAAGTGCTCTGAACACTTTTGCGGGTTTTTTCAAGCACTCACAAGGAAGCGATCTGCGATCGCCCCACCTTTGCACGGCTGCATGCCATGAGATCGATCCTAAACGGCAGATGTGCCAATTATGCCTATACGCAGTAGAGTTAAACTTGCCCACTTAAAAATCAGCTAAGCCCAAGACGTGGTGGCAACCACCTTCAGTCCACTAAGGCCCAAGTCAAATGTCGGCATTGCACTATCGTCTATTGAGCCCACTAGAACATCAAATCCCGTCCATTTCTTATTCACCGCGATAATTTAGGTGGCAAAAAACGGATTTAGGGGCCAACACTAAAAGACAAAAAGTCACCCAAACGCGATAAATGAGTCAATCCCTTCACCGAGATTAAGCCGCATCGGCGAAGGCCATGCCTCTATACATTCTAAGTCAATGACTCAAAATTATCTTCCGAATGTAGTGGTTCCGGGGAATTTGTGTTCTAATCACCCACTTCCGTGAGAGTAAATCCCACCTTTTCGAGCACGTTGAAAACATCATCGTTTCTTAAGAACATCATCCATAATCTGTGAGATTTAGGCAGGTCATATCTACCGATTATGTTTCGCTAGTGTAAATCCAAGAACATCATCCATAATCTAGAGATATTATAGATTTTTAACTACACGATTCGAGTTATCCTCCGAATATGACTTATCCTCCGAATATTTTGGTTCGAAACCAACCATCGCCATGGCTCTAAAGTGTTCCAAGGGCCATTGTACAAGGTTAGCTAACCCACATTCGGAGGATAATCTTTTACTTATCCTCCGAATGTAACAATTATAAAAATCTCCAAAGATTAGTGTTTTTCGACATTCTAATTTCTACAACGAGTAGATAGTATAGATTTTTAACTCATCTGTAATTTTCTTGGTTCGAAACCAACCACGCCATGGCTCATAGGCTACATAAGGTAGCCATTGTACAAGGTTATCCAACCCACATTCGTGAGGATAATCTTTTACTTATCCTCCAATGCGGCAATTATAAAATCTCCAAGAAGATTGTCTAATTCGAAACTGACCCGCCATCCATGATAGTATAGATTTTAACTACCGAATATTCTTGGTTCGAAACCAATCCACTTGCCATGGCTCTTCAGCGGTTCCAAGGGCCATTGTACTAGGTTAGCCAACCATCATCTGGAGGATAATATTTTACTTATCCTCCGAATGTAACAATTATAAAATCCTCCAAAGATTAGTGTTTTTCGAAATTCGACTTCGCAGTCATCAGTAGATAGTATAGATTTTTAACTACCGAATATTCTTGGTTCGAAACCAACCATTCGCCCGGCTCGTAGCGCTCCAAGGGCCATTGTACAAGGTTAGCTAACCCATATATCCTGGAGGATAATCTTTTACTTATCCTCCTAATGTAACAATTATAAAATCTCCAAAGATTAGTGTTTTTCGAAATCAATTTCTGGCCAATTCCGGGTAGTATAGATTTTTAAACTACCGATTCTTCAAGTTCGAAACCAGCCACGCCATGGCTCTAGGCGTTCCAAGGGCTATCAGACAGGTTGTTTTAAATCACATTTCGGAGGATAATCTTTACTTATCCTCCAAATGTAACAATTATAAAATCTCCAAAGATTAGTGTTTTTCAAATTCAGACTTCAAATCGTCAGATAGTATAGATTTGCAACTCACAATGTTCCTCGAATCAACCACGCCTGCTATCGTGTTTGCCATTACAACATAAGTAAGTTACCTAACCCACACTCTAAGGATAATCTTTTACTTATCCTCCTAATGTAACAATTACAAAATCCCAAAGATTACAGCTCGGTATTTTCAAATTGCATTCGAGACCTGATGATGATAGATTTTTAACTACCGAATATTCTTGGCTCAAACCAACCATTCGCCATGGCTGCTAGGAGGTTCCGCGGGCTATTGTACAATGTTAACCAACCCACATTCGGAGGATAATCTTATTCTTATCCTCCTAATGTAACAATTACAAAATCCCAAAGATATACGTGTTTTTCAAATTCTCGATGCCAATCAAGACAAGATAAGTGAAACTCTTACTCCTGGAATGTAAAGTGGTTCAAAATTCGATTTTCTAAAAACTTTGTTTGTATTTTTTGGACACGTATTGGCCATTCAGAGGATAAGTTAAGTGATATAACCTAATACGTAGTCAACGCTTCTCACTTCCTGACGAAGGATAGCGAATATGCCCTGAATTCACTACATTCGAAGATAATTTGGGTCATCAACTTCCAATGTATAAGGTAGTTTCGCTATCAGCTTATACTCGGTTAAGGGATGACTCATCTTTACGCTTGGGTGACTTTTTTGTCTTTTAGTGTTGGCCCCTAAGCCTCGCTCAATCCCCTCAAATTCGCCATAAGTTTCTTATACACTAAACGAAAGTTAGTTGTCCTCCCATTCAAAATGTCGCACATCTCCTTCTAGCTTTGTTCCCTAAGTCTTTCCATTTAACAAAACTCATAGGATTAAATGAAAAAATATTTTGGCTTTGGTAATAATATTAATAATATAAGTATAAGTATTTTTAAAAATGGAAAAGGATATTTAGGTTTTTAGCGTAGGCATCCGATCAAAGTAAATTAATCCTCCTGGTTATGGTTTATGAAGAAACAATATAAATAGGGAGCTAGTTTTGCGGGTAAAGGGGTGAGTAATCTAGAAAAATTTAGGAGAGATATTTGGGGGAGATCAATTGATTATTAGAGGTGCCGGTGGTGTTCGGATACGATTTCAAAAGGAAAATAGATTGCTGGATTCACATAATATAAGTAAAATTTTCAATATCGGCAGCTATAATAGGTTTGCGTATATTTTTATAAGCTTTCTGTGCTTGATAATCATTTTGGGTGAATAACGAGAAATGCTGTTATAACACTTAATAAGCACCATTAGATACTGTGGCAGTAGTATGTTCAAAGCTCTTATTGATTTGTCTCGTGTTCGATTTGTCTTCATTCTGTTTTATGCATTAAAGTAATCATCTTTCATGAGTTATAAAACTTTGACTAATTTTATTCAAGTGGTTCGTAGCATGTCATATAGTAGATTGGTGGTCTAGTTAGAGGCATCTTTGACAGTAATCTCATTTTTGCATGCGATAAGCTTCCTCTATTATCATTCTTCAAATACTTTAAGTTACTGTTTAATAATAATAATAATATTGATTGATTGGATAATTGATTTATAGTTTTTATTACAACTGAGATACTTTGTTTATAATAATAATAATAATTCTGATATGAGAATTTTAACTGTTTGATATTTTTGCAACAATAATAATTGGCGTGTGTTTGAGAGCAGGTTTCACAGAGTGGATAAGCATTTTGGGCATCTATAAATTCCCTTATTTTGTTAAGCAATTAATACTTCAAAACCCTAAAATCCCAATTATAAAGTAGAGGTTCGATTGACGTTAGCGTTCACATCTTCCTAATTCGCATCGCGATTCCCCGGGAATCTATTCTTTGTTTTGGGACCGCTAAAGAGCTCCCACCCCTTAAGTTGGGTGGGAGACTCTAATACTATGGATTCCTTATTTGATATTTGAGAGACTAACCAGTTTTCACGCAGATTCATATATAGGTATTTTGTTTTCAAAAGTTTATCTACGCGGAAGAACTATCAAGTATCTTCACGCAGTTTAGTAATAATATTATTGAGATGATGAAGATCCGTGCCAAGATCATCTCTTTCTACATGAATGGGCTCCTCCTTTGAGATGACGCCGCTTATTAATGTCGTGTTGTCGGTATTGCCTTGTATTGTTGCAGCCAATAAAGTGCTGCATTGCATTGAATGAGGACGTTTACCGAAAGATGAGATAAGAAATGTCTTTCCATTCTATTAGCTTTCCCATCAAACTTCTAATTCAAGAATTTGTGAGCAGTTTATCTATTATTGTGTTCAAAATCTAAGTACTTACTTCTTCTATCTCAATATCTGTTCCTAATCTGTTTCTATTTTCTTTTAGGAATTCATCTTTATCAATTTTGAGGCTAATTTATTGTAATTGTCTTGTTAATTTCAGCCCAACTATAGTAATGTTGAAAGATCTGTGGTGATCGAAGTTTCCATACTGAGTTGTTGTCCCATCCAAACAAAATCATCATCAAGAAACATGATATATGAGTGATGAGCTCCACTGCCTGTACCGCACTAAATATATGTAGACACTTATCCATTCTCTCGATAATGCTAGATGGGTTAAAAGTATAAATAGCATGGCGATGAGATTATCCTGCCTAATGCCTTCACAAGAAAACTTCCAGCCGACTTCATTTATAGTAACAGAAACATAATAATACTAATAGAATTATACAATGATCATGGATACTGTGCCCAGAAGAACAGCTGTTTAGAAAGCGACAAGATACCCGTCGAGGCTTCTTCTCATATCAGTTTTGAGCCACAGCTATTCAATGATAATCGATTTACCCATGAATGAAATAGTTCTTGATACTATTAACGTTGTCTAAATGTCATTCCAGAATGAAGGCAGATTCGCTTTTTCAATTATTTGTCAGATAGATGGTTCATGCATGATGATTTTAAGGATCGATTGGTCTATATTCAAGGAGTGGATGATTCTTGTTTTAAGTACTGTAAAATCAAAGATAGCATGGTTTTAAATCCGATGGAGTAGACATCTGAAGAAACCTGAATGATCGCAATCCTCAATACTACAACGATCGCCATTTTCATGGTAGCATGTAGAACATCAGACTTAGTGTCTCATGTAAACCCATCTTCAATCATGCTGAATACTCATCGTAACTCAGAACGATGACACCTATATTTTCCGATAGTATTAGTATTTTCTAATCGTTTATGGAGTCACAACACACTTTGAGAAAATGTTATGAAAATCGAAACTAAAAGATTTTCGATGCCGCCATGACTGGCGACTACTATCATCGCTATTCTTTAAGGCAAGAATCCATTTCTGCATTCTATGAATGACGGGACGTGAAACGATTTCGTCGCTAAATCTGGAAATTCCATGAGGAATGATTTCAGCCCGCAATAATATTCCTCAAGTCGTAACTCAATCTTGCACATTACTACATATTTTTAGTTTCCAATTCGATATCAATAGTGAGTCACTTTCTACAGAAATGAAATTTACTTTATAGTTAATGAAGAGATAAAACCACAATTTACTCGGCGACCGTATTCTCACTACACTTGTATCGCCTTCCTTTCGCGTCTTCCTCATTGTCTCAGCATGCGTTAATGATCACGTAACGCCGGTGATAAGCTGATAGCCAAGATCTGAAATTGTAAATTTCCAAGAACTATCTGCGCGCCTCTTATCTGCACGCTCGAATTGGTTCGAGTTGTCCGCATTATTGACCTGTATAGCGCGTACAGCCATCCGGCGTCAATACATCTCCTCGTTTCATGCATCATACTTTCTATTAATATTATCTAATATTCCATAGTCTTAAACATGTTTCATAAGAATGTAACATTGCTTTAGTCACCACACGACCAAGGAGTAACAATGTAAAGGGGGAGGACATAAATTTTACCTGTAGTTGCCTTTATTAAGTGAGTCGGGAGGTCCATATATTTTTGCATTAACCCTATCGTCAGTCGGCAAATTACTGCGCAATTGCGCGATTTGGATGAGACAGCCACCTCTTACATTATCATGCCATAAAAAGATACAACCCCCACTTTTTCCATTACAAATTAGCGGTAATGTGCTCGGAAAGTTTGTATCACAGCCTCTGCACATCTTTCATATAGCTGAAGCGAAAGTGATGGCCTATAAGCTCTTAAAGAATGAGTTTAAGAATAGTAACGCTATCTCATTCTAAATCCACTAAGCAGCTTCCATGATTGCATTAATATTTATCTTGCTGATTTCTTTGGGGAAAAAATCGCCAGAATTCTTAAGCAAGGTCAATGTGATGTAGCTTGAATGGAATGAATCCATTGACGTTGGCCTCAAAGTGGTGGGTGTTTATCATGATGGGATTGGCCCGCTTTCCAAGTGAGAAGAAGGATAGATGATTTGGAGAAGAAGAGTCGATGAAGCTCATCATGCTATTTTTTTTCAGGCTGAGTTTGGGAATTGGCATAATGGATTTCTTCTGGAAAGAGACTCTGGGGGTATGATACTGACTCAGAGTTGTGCTCTAATCAAGTTGTTGGATTACTGAATGTATTTGAGATTTGTGCTCCGCTGGGCTTGTAAATGGGTTGTTGGTATACAAACAAGTTTTGGAACTACTGGTTTGTGATTTCCTGTAATCGTCGAATTGATTACATTGCCGTTATATGTGGAATTTGATTGTTTGAAGTACGATGGGTTTATCGATTGTTGATTTTGGTGATATTGAGGAAGTAATGGTTGGTGATAGCTGAAAGCTCTTCGACGGTGGTGTAAGTATTTGGAATAACGACAGTTCATTCTTCTCGAACTCTGCGGTTTTTTGATGGATATGTTTCATATTGTATTAGGCATAATAATTAGTTTGAAATTGATCTATTTCATCCTTGAACTGAGAGTTTCAGGCATTTCTTGAATGAAACCTCCTCGGTTCTGATAGCTAATATCCTCGGAGGTTTTGATAAAAATAGACACCGAAGAATAAGTGACAAAGATAAATACAATGAAAACAACTCTCTTGGCAATTTTTATATTTTCAGCTGCATATGCACTCTTTTTTGAGGGAAGATTATATTTATTACGTTCCACTGTTTTGTAATAAGATCTTAATTTTGATTCTATAAATTTAATTTATCATTTACAGATCTCCCCGAAATGTTCAAAAGACAGCAGCTTCTTGGTGGTAATCCATGTAGTTGAATGATTAAAAATCTCGTATTACCGGAAAGTATATCTAGATAAGAGTTTATTGTGTCCTCCTAAAGAAGAAGACTCATTGATTGACCAAGGTGATCCATGTATAGCTGCTTTCCATATCGCAATTCCGAGTTCGAACTCGATCATTAGATGCTGGGACAGTCAGAAATTTTTATCCATCCACTCCTTGCCTCCAAGATCTCTGCCAACAAAGTTGCGCAAGATTGCCAGCCCATTTCTTCCATCCCCTTACGATTGTGCAGCAGTTTCGTGAAGAATTCGTAGTCATCGCCCACCCAGCCTGTATTGGTCATTTTGCTTACCTTGGCCATCATTTTCCGCTCGACGGTAGAGATTTTCGATGCCGACACGTAGGTACAGTGACAGGGGCTGGAGACACGATGCTCTTTAAGAGAAAGCGAGGCGTGGTGGATCAGTAGGGAGATGATGATAAAGAAGATAAGAACAGAAAATTACGAGAGAGTAACCGGCAATCAGGATTTAAGAGAAAATCGCCCTTTTAACGAAAGGAAAATCACTAGAGATGAACACCAATACTTCCTGAGGGAGTTGCGAATGAATATCTTACGTTAATATCGTTACACGTATCTTTTTCACGATTTGAAATGTTAGATGACAGAAAGTAGTTTTGTTCATTTAAAATTTTCGACTGAAAGTAATACAGACAACGACATTAATAACGAATTAAACAATAAAAAGCATACCAAAACACAAAATAACGAACTAATTAATAAATTGTCAACCAATGAGTCTCGACAAGGATACTTAGTTACTTATGAATATTGATATTGATTACTAAATTATTAACGGATTACACAATGCTTAAACCTATAATTACTATCTTCCTCATTTAAAAATTGTCGTTTGTGTAATTTGCACATACTTACTATTATCTTGTAATTTTTAGGTAGTAAAATTTGGCATCAACGCATATATCGCCATCTCCAAGCGATCTCTATACGGGATTGCCAATGTAAAAGATAAAGATTATCATCGTTATTCATACCGTTTTGCTTGTTTTGACAAAGAATTATATTGCAGAGCATTTTTTACTGCAATTATATCCAAATGATAGTTTACTTAAGTCTTAACTAGCAAACATTCTGATCACGAACACAAGATATAATTTAGTTCCAGATAGTAGGTAATTTTAAGTGTTGTTAAAGGTGTTGTTTTAGTCGATTTAAAGATGAATTTACTCACTTCTCCCAGAAAACCGGCTCATATCTTCCCAAACATAACCACCCTCGATATAGTCACCTATTTATATGGTAGTTCCATACACCACGCAATTGGCATCATCTTTACGAGTTCAGACGCCTTACGTCGCTCTTCTTCACGTCAGGAAATTGCATTGATCTTCATCATCACCAGCCATCGATCGCGTCGCCTTTCACGATGTCGCATGCAAACACGCATTTTCCACTTACGCTGCACTCGCTTGACCCACTCGCCTCGCCGCCAAATCCGGTTGTCATTGCCCGATCAGCCGCGGAACGATCACTGCCGGATCCACGACAAATACCTATTTCATACGCCCTCGGCTTTCTGCGCATCATGATTAAGATGCCGCTAATTAAGATAGCGTGATGACTTACACCTACATTTATGTCTTTCCCGTACTCTTCATCACTTGGCATTTCTCGAGAACCTCTACTCTCTCTGATTTTCTTCCTTCATCTTCTCTCACGACATTACAAAGAAATGCCAGCTCTGTCGCCTTCGCCGAGAACTGGTTTGAAGATTGCTGCCATCGCTTTTCCTCCTCCATGTACGCAGGCCCGGCTGATGATGCAGCTTTTTCGATTGACGCTTTTCCCTTTCTTCATCGTTTATCGTTCTTCCGGTACGACAGCCGTGTTAGGAAATCTATCTTTCCCCGATGATTGCCTCTTCGTTGCAAACTGGTGAGTAAGGCGAAAGCCTGACTTAGGAGTTCATTCAGCAACCCAAGAAAGATTTTGACTAGAAAGAATTCCGGACTTCGCCAAAATATCTTTGAAGAAGTCGTGATATGAAGAACGAAAAAATGGCCTGAGCCACGCAGTCATATCAAAGCCAACCGAGCAGCCTCGCCTTCCTTGTACAACTACAGACTCTTATTGATGAGCGCCTAAACAGCTTCATATTGCTCACGATCGCAAAATATTCCGGTTCACTTTTATTTAACGAGGGATCATCGGTTTACGGTCATACTTTTTACTCGCTATAGCTTTCCCGGTGACGAAAGCTTCCAGAATATGTCATTGTTAATTTTCCTTGTCAATTATCGAAAGCCGTAATTTCCCATCTTGTGCTTACTTGTTGGTTTTGCCGCTTAGTCCTCATCGCGTCAAACTATGTTCGAAGGGTGTTGATAGATACTTCGATCGAACCATCAGCGTTCGGGGTTCCAACAAGTGAGCCCGCCATCTAATGATCCGCCCATTGGGAGCGCCTGCCAACGATAGGTCGATCGATATTGATTAGTTTGTCGCGAATTTTTCTCGCTCATTCTTTTCAGAAAGCACGATGACAGGATAGATAAGGTATTCATTTTCCTTTGTTGTTGTTTCATCTCTAGTCTTCGGCGTCAAAAACATTTGTTGTTGTTTGAAATTCGCATGGTGATTCTAATAGTGGGTCGGACATCTAAATAAAAAATCAGGAGTAAACGCGAGATTTTCTTATAAATATGTACTGACTCGCTTCCTCACATACCGACGGCGACATTCACGCTAAATATTTTGGGGCGAGACGATGGTGATATTGACGATGGTGTCGACTTCATCTTAGGGCGAATCTCCCCGTAGGCAAGCCGCGCACAGCCGCCAAAAGGGCCTCAGCCATTGAAATTTTCGACAAGATGAACTATTTCGCGAGACATCTCTCGCGATTGTGCATGCATGAGCAATGAGATTTGACCAGCAGAGCTCCTCGGGAGTGATTCTTGGTCGATGAATGTTGTTACACGGTCGAAGAGCAGTTGCAAAGATCGAGGGTCATCTCTCTTCCAGCAACTCCCACTACCGTCGCTCCTATCATGAATTTCCTAGTATTACTCACCTGATTTGGAGAGTACATCAGGAAGCATATAGCACTATCGCGCGGCCTTCACGGAGAGATCGCCGTAATTTTGACATAGTATGAGCGGCCTTAAGCATAGTGGGTTCTGTTCTATTGTCGCTATACTTACTGCAGCTTACTTGTGTTAGACTAACGCACGCCTGATGCCGCCAGCCGAGACAGAGAAAAAGCACATTCGAAATCTCTCCGAACTACCGTAACGAAAAGGATCAGCAAGAGGCTGTGCCAGAAATTAACCGCCGTCGCCCGTATGCCATACTCGCTGGCCCTATGTTGATCAGGCATCGCAAATATCACCGAGTTCGGACTTCGCCTGTCAGGTACCCAATGTATTTGACCCCGCCTTCAGATTAGATCATAATGCTACCGGGATACTGAGGAAGGATTTGCAGATCCGCCATTTAACGGCAAACAGACGATAAAGGGATCGCCAGCCGAGAAATCAAGAACTCATGAGCAATCGTAACGCGCATCGCTAGTTGGTGACTGACTGCCGAGATAGAGACGATTGCCATCTGGCTTTCTTCTTCTTTGCCGCAGACAGCATTTAGCCACTGCACCTAAAAGGCCGGTAACACTAAAATATAATCGGTGACTGTTGATAGTAGTCGCCGACGAATATTAAGAGACAAAGATAAGGGGAGCCGAAGCACGATATTCAAGATAAAAGTCGAGAGTGAGTTTGATAAAGTGAGGACGAGTTAAAGTGAATATCGTTAATTACCGCTCGCCTAAAAACGCGCGACCGCTAACGAGGATTGAGCAGCATAAGAAATATTTCAAAGAATTTAGCTCAACGGGCGAAGCAACTACGGTTGTTCAGCGTCGGCGAGGTCGCGCAGTCGCCAGCCGGGCAGCTGCTAGCTCTTCAGGTCTTCTTAGGACGATATGTCAGCCGCTGCCTTATTCTCGCTAAATTCAGCAATCGCGCCCATCAATACCAGCCTTGTTTGTGAGTCGGTTGTGTATACCAGAGATGGATTAGAAGTCCGTCGATTGAAGGTCGAGATTGATTTGAGCTTCCAGCCGACGCCGGTGGGAACGTTTTCAAATTACCTGTCACCCCGAGGATTTAATGCAGCTTCATGCAGACAGATAGACGAGAAGGTTCCAGACGGTATCGGGAGACATGGGCGTGAGGAATGCGCGTTGAGACAAAGATGGAAGAAGGCCGAAATGTTCTGAACTCTTTTCGTATTTCATGCCACTAGCTCTTCGCCGTAAGAATGCTTGTCCTTTTTACACTCTTCCGTTTTTACGGCAGGTGCGCCGCCGCCGCTAGTTTGTGTTTTACTCACTGAATTCCTTCGCTTCGCATAATACACGACATTCTCGCACTTACTTTCTGCACTTTCGAAATATCAATATCCTTGTTCGCATAATTCCTCTAGAATTATCGCTCAAGTAGTTAGTATTTAATCATTTCTATCGGGAACATAATTGTGTGAATACGCAGCCCAATGTTACGTCTCGCATTCCCATCAGATTCGAGCAGTGGTAATAGTCACTTAGTACGGCCGAATTTAGTGGTTATCGACAATCAAATGCCGAAAGGACACGCTATTTTCGTTTAGCGAATTACCTTCAAATATAGAAATAATCGAACAGAGATCTTCAACACCTTGGAATCGTTTCATCACTCTTAGTTGCCTTCGTTAATAAGACACGCCATCGCCACGGCATTAATAATGCTTATCATAATCGTTATTTTCCACATCAGCGTTGTTTAGCATTGGTCACCATTCAGTGTCACCCGCAACTTACACACGCTTGTCTCAGTAATGACATTCGAAAAGTCATCTTCAAGATTTTGATACCGGCATTTTTCCTCTCAGCACACGACCATATTGCCGCCATCGTCTCATACTTCATGGTTTCATAGAGATAGAGATATGGTGCTATCGTTTTCAGACGTTTGAGTCAAGGATGGTAAGAGTTCAAAACTTAATGTTTTCATGGTCTGAGTTCTTGTTCGTCGAGCCGTAGCACGCATAAGATCCTCGCCTCTCCTAGATTCAATTGAGAGATGGTCACTATTTGTCTTTACTTTCCTCCTTTTGTTCGGCCCACTATCCAAAATTTCAATACTTATATTCGTTAAATTTCACGCAATGCCATAATTTGGTTTCTGATAGTTCTTCATTTTGTAATACGCCATTTCTCGTTTTCAGATCGCCGGTTTAGCCAAAATCGATCAACGAATTTTTCGCTTCAAGTTTCCGCGTTTGTGTAGATCATGCCTCGCCAAGACGCCGTCAGCAGTATATAACGAGAGAATCATGCTTCCTCATGCAGGTTTCAGATTTGTTTTAAACGATAGAAATTCCCAAATAAATTCAAAACATCTTATCCTCTTATATGCCGCTTCACCCATTTACATAATTCATAGTCATTCATCGGATACTTCTTGCCATTTCCTTACATAAAATGTCTAACAATACACATCTGTATTTCCGGTATTGTTTAATTTTCTTCGAACGCCAATATTTACAGCTTGCCATTTACGCGATTCGCCATGCATATCCAAAGTATCCCATTGTTTTCGCTTCTGTCTCGACTATTACAGAGTTCGCGAGTACATGGCCCTCTTTACTGCTATCGCAGAGGGTTCATAGTGATTCTCTATATGGGTCTCTTCTCAAGAAGTAGCTGCTGACTTGCTTCTTTGATTTGTTTATCTTTGTCGTCTCTGTAGCTCACTGGCTCTAAGTAATTTCATGTGACGGCAATATCTTTCGCCGTAGTTGTTATTATACGCGAATTAAGTATTCTGCTGTTGATGATGTGATAAGAAGTTCATATTCTTCAGATGACGTGTCTATTAGAGCGTGAGGTGATGTATGATGTATTGTCGAGTACCGTTATTAAGAGCATGGCTAATCTGTAGTTGGGTATTTTTCGATGTAAAATTGAGCAGTCGTTTGTGTTACACAAACATGGGTAGCGAAGCCCACTATCGAATTAAACTCATGGGGTCGCTATATACTCCCATCTCCACAATTATCAGAAGGCATGGACACCGCTTATACTCTATGACGCATTTGTCGCCTTGAATTCTTAGTTCCAACGACGCACGATCTCCTCCTCGCGTGGTATCACTAAACTCAGGCCCGATCCATTTGTTTGACGCTTATCGACTCCATCTGTAGGGCTATCATGGTTAATAGAACGCTGTCTAGAAGGTGTCACGGGAATGATGGAAGGAACAAGAGGAACCAGCGGACCTATTAGCCTTAATAGCCCTACCCGATGGGAGGTCTCGCGATGGGGCGTCAAACAAATATGGATCGGGCCTCGGGCTGGTATTTACCACACCAAAGGGGAGGAAGATCGTGCATTCGTTCGGACTAGAATTCAAGGCAACAAACAACGTCACCGAGTACGGTGATCCATGCCTTCTGAATAATTGTGGAGATGGGGCTGAAGTCCGCTTGACTAGCGACTCACAATTGTAATTCGAAAATTACGGCCAATACGCTACCCATGATCATGTGCTTTAAAAATATTGAGAGCTCGCTCAATTTTACATCAAGAAAATACCCAACATTAGATCCGCCATGCGAAAAGATAACAGCACTGGACGCTCTCGTCATACATCACTCACATCTAAGTAGGACCCGATCATCGAAGGAATACGTGTCATGAGGCTTCTTATCGATCATCCCGAGAAAAAACAACAGAGGTAAGGTCGAGGTGGCCATTAACACGACCCGAGAGATACAAAAGCAATTGGACAAAGCCGATACATAATTACTTAGAGACGGGTGAGCTACCTAAGGACGACGAGATAAACAAAATCAAAAGCAAGTTTCGGGCGCCTAGAGAGGCCGGGAAGGGATTTTATATAGAAA
The DNA here is from genome assembly GCA_023529315.1 of Papaver bracteatum. Classification (NCBI taxonomy): domain Eukaryota; kingdom Viridiplantae; phylum Streptophyta; class Magnoliopsida; order Ranunculales; family Papaveraceae; genus Papaver; species Papaver bracteatum. Next base: position 26,817 of record JAJJWX010003606.1, read on the forward strand.
ATCTTACCTAGGACCACTCCTACGATGCTTGAGTAAAGAAGAGGGCCACATAATCCTTCACGAACTACACTATGGATCGGGGCCAAGGCGAAAACAATGGGATACTTTTGGATATACATGAACGAAGATGCGAAGCAAATGGCAAAAGCTTCAGGAAGAATGTCAGTGATTTGAAAGAAAATTCATGCTCTCGGAGTACCTTTAAACTCAGTTATAAGCCCGTGGCCCTTTGCTAAGTGGGGTGTTGACATTGTTGGGCCATTACATGTAGGAAAATGGCAAAGGAAGTATCTGATCGTGGCCACGGATTACTTCACCAAATGGGTAGAGGCGGCACCGCTAAGACATATCCGAGACAAAGATGTTTTCAAATTTATTTGGGAACATATCATTTGCCGCTTTGGGCATACAGAACCACATGAAGGGAAGCTACATGATTCTCTCCGTTTATGCTTACCTACGGAACCGAGGCGATCTTACCAACAGAAGGCATGATCCCTACCACAAGAACGGAAGCTTGGAGGCGAAACGTCTCGTTCGATCGATTTTGGCTAAACTCGACGATCTGGAAGAAACAAGAGAAATGGCGTTACAAAAAATGGAAAACTATCAAAGGAGGTTACAACGAGAATACAACAAGCGAGTTCGACCAAGAGAATTTAACCCAGGGGAACAAGTATTGAAATTTCTGGATGAATGGGAGCGAGACAAAAAGGGAGGGAAGCTAGGGCCAAAATGGGGCGGACCGTATATAATTGAATCTAAGGAGGGCGAGGGATCTTATCGATTACTACGACTCGACGGAACAAAAGAGCTCAAACCATGAAACATTAAGTTTTTGAAACTCTACCATCCTTGATGGGCGATACGGAAAAACGGTAAGCATACATGTCTCCTATCTATGAAACCATGAGGGGTATGAGATAGGACGTGAGCGACTAATGGTCATTCGTACTCGGGGAAATGCCAGTGTGGAAGTGCCGAGGTGACTTACACTCGAATAGTCATTCGTACTCGGGGCAAAGCCAGTGTGTAAGTTCCGAGGTGACTTACACTCGAATGGGCATTCGTACTCGGGGTAACGCCAGTGTGGAAGTGCCGAGGTGCCTTCGATCGCCCCCGGCTATTCATACTCGATAGCGGTGGCGAGTGTGCAAGTGTCGAGGTAGCCTAAGGGTTCTGGTGGTTGGAAACCGGTTTCAAAGGTTGTTGAGACGCGAGGTCTCCTCAGCTAGGTGGCCTACTTATATTTGAAAGGTCGCCCCCATCGTAAGTGGCCGTGTCCACTTTCCCGAGACTGGTTGGTCGATAACCACTCGGGAATTTCAGGCCGAGAACTAGGTTGACTATTACCCTTCCACTGAATCCAAAGAGATAGTGATGGGATACCCCAATCAGGACATGGCATTGGGCCCGATGACCCTCCTTGTTGGGTGTGTTCGATAGAAATGATTAAAATACTAACTTACTTGAACAATAATTGCAGGAATAACATGCGAAACAAAGGATAATTCGATTTTGTCAAGCGTCTAAGTAAGAAAGTACGAAAAATGTCGTGTAACCATACGAAACGAAGAATTCAACGGAAATAAAACAAACAACGACGGCGACGCAGCACCCCCATAAAAACAAGAAAGCAGTGTAGGAGAAATAAAAAAGGGGACAAGTGTTCAAAGCGATTTACAACCCGACGGAAAAGGGAAACTTAGTGACGCAGCACTACGAAAGAGGAGTTCAAGCCTTCGGAGGAACATTTCCGGCCTTCTTCTGTGCGACCTCGCGCCGCTTGTTCTCCACCCATGTCTCAATACCCGTCTGGACCTTCTCGTCTATCTCGTCTGCATGGGCGACACGTTCATCCTCGAGTTGTTGGGTGAGCTGAGAAACATTCCCCTCGGCGTCGACTAGCTGGGAGCTCAAATCAATCTCGACCTGCTTCAATCGACGGACTTCCTAATCCATCTCCTGAGAACATTTTTGCTCGGCTACAAAACCACAAAGACAGAACATTATTCGTCGGGCACGATTTAACAATTTCGCAAGAATAAGACGCGGCCCCAACATATCGTCTAAGAGACCTGAAAGGGCTAGCAACACCGACTGAAGCGACTCTACCGACTTAGACAACTCATCCTCGGCCTTGGATAACTTCATGGTTAACTCGCTATAGTGTTGTTCGTTGAACTCGTTGCTGGGGAAATATTTCTTATGCTCACTCCAATCCTCCATTAACCGATTGCGCGACACACTGAGAACAAAACTCTACGATCTATTCCACTTTAGCTCGTCCCTCACTTTATCAAACTCACTCACTCGGCATAGCAGATCATTATTAGCTCGCTCCACTATATCTTTGTCTCTTAATATTCGTCGACGACCTTCATGTAGGTCTCGATTCTGTATTTGCAAGGTGTTTACCCGTTGCTCTAGGTTCGTGGCTAGAGTACTTTGTCCAACAGCAAGGCGTTGGGAAGAGCCCAGATGAGCTCGTAAATTGTCTATCTCAGCCGGGTCGTACTCAAACTAACGATACCGTTCTAGTTCCTCCTTGAGTTCTTCGATTTCTCCACCTGCGATCCATTTTGTCATCTTTGTTTGCCATTCGCCGACGGAGATTCTCTACCAAATCCTTCTCAATATCCCATTTGCTCTTTATGATCCTAAACTCTGAAGACGCGTCTAAACCTACATTGGTTACCTCGGCTAGCTGAAGGATACCCGACTCAGGATGATGGCACGATAACCTCAATCAACATAAGTTAAGAGTCGCAGAATTATGGCATACCTTGGGGCGTCGGCGAGTTTAATTTCTAGCTCGCGCGGATCCTTTCATTTCAGAAATGGAGTTGGAGAGACTCTAATAATTGCTTTTCTGTGTCATAGCGGCATCAAGCGTGCCGATTCAGGATCTAACACAAGTAAACACGAGTAAGTTGTAAGCGACAATAAGAACAAAATTATAGGGGGGGCACCACTATGCTAAAAGGAGCCGCTCACCACTGTGTCAAGAGTCTGGGCGATATCTCCATTGAGGGGCACCGCATTCAACATATCTTCCTCAGTATACTCTCCAAAATCGGGTGAAGTGAGCGCACCCAAAGAATTCATGATAGGGCCAGAGACGGTGAATGAAATTGCCGAGCGCGAGAAGATGACCCTCGTGAAGGGCACGCGAAGCAACTCTTCCAGGTACATTAGTAACAACATTCTCTACGACGATGTCTCCAAGGGCTCCTGCTGGTCCCTTACATACCTTGCTCGTGCCTTTGTCTGAGATATTCTCACCAAATAGTTCATCTTCATCAAAATTTCAACGATGGGGCCCTCAGTGTGGCTTTGCAACTTATACTCAGAGGAATTACGCCTAAGAGGATGGGGGTCAACCTCGTCAATATCACCATCATCCGCCTAGGGTGTTCTGCACAAGATGTCTCGTCGGAACATGTGAAGGAAAAAAACGAGGCAAGTACATAGCCACTTATAAGAAAATCTTCATGTTTGTTACCTTCCCCTGGTCTTCCTCAACCCTTGTGCCAGCACCTCTTTTCTTAGATGATCCGGCTCCCTTGGTAGAATCACCCTGAGATTTTCAAACAACAACAAGTGACCAGTTGGCGCCCGAGGCTAACAAGATAGGAAACAACAACAAAGGAGAAAATGAATACCTTATCATCCTTGTCATCATTAACTACCCAAAAAGAATAGGGCTCGACAGGAAAAGTATGCGACAAGAAGCTATCATGTAGAATGGGGCCTCAGACGAGAAGCGGAACTCGGGATAGATCGGATCATTAGAATGGCGGGCTCACTTGTTGGAACCCGGGCCGATGGGATCGGCATCCAGCATCATCCTGTCAACACCCTCGGGCATAGTTTTGACCCGATGAGGACTAACAGCAAAACCAGCAAGATCGCCTAAGGTGGAAGTACCAGCTCGATAATTGACAAGGAAATTAGCAACGGTATATTCCGGAGCGTCCTCGGGCTTGTAGGTCGACCACTCGGCGGTAGAACATGACCATCTCGGCGATCCCTCCATTCGTTCATAATTCGGAATGTATTGCTGTCCACCGAGCCAAAGCACGAGAGGGCTTGAGCTGGGAAAGAACTTCGTAATAAAAGGGTCTATCAGGGTTGTACAAGGGAAGACGAAGGCCTAGCTCCAGTTGGCCCTGAGTAATGACCACGTAATCAGCCGACTGCTCGTGCTTCGTCATATCTGACTTCTTCAAAAGGCTATTTTGGCCCGAGATCAGGGTAACTTCGTAATTTCCAAGGTCGTACTTTTCCTTCATTCTTGAATGAACTCCTCGTCGGAAAGATTTTTCACCCTTCTCTGGACTCCGCACGAAAGAAGGAGAATCATCGGGAAAGATAGATTCCATGGCACGAACATCGTACTCGGAAGGACTTTCGTAAGAAAACAAATAAGAAAGGAAAAAGCATCAATCTCGAAAAACATCATCAACGGACCTTTTCTCGTCATGGAGGGAGAAGAAGCCATTAAACGAAACAATGTAGAACTTGGTTCTCGACGAAGAGAGACGAGGCGACGAGATCAGAATAACGCAGCTCGTAGTAATCGGTGAGGAGAAGATGAAGGAAGAAAATCAAGAAAATTAGGGTTCTCAGAAGCAAAGAGTGATGAAGGAATCTGGGAGAAAAGGGGCATAAATGTAGGTGTAAATTATCCACATATCAAGGTGGCAACATCTTAATCCTTGATGCACCTAAAAACGAAGGGACGCGAAGTATAGAAGGAAGATCAGTAGGCGCGAGATTTGAGGATCCACGTGGATCGGGCGTGATCGTTCCACAACTGTCGGACAAGACTTAACCCCGGATTGGCCGATGAGCCGACAAGACAAGACAGAGTGGGTCAAGCGAGGTGCAACGGTCATAAGGATAAGAAAATACGTGTCACATCGGCCCATCGGCGGGGGCGACGGACAAGACGGCGACATCGTGTCAAAAGAACACTTTAAGAGGTCGGCTCGGGTAAAGGGACATATGAAGGAATCAAGATGCATAGGCCACTTGGCGTGGAAGAAAGGGGCGACGTAAGAAGGCCGATCACGAACTTCATAAAAGATGTAACATGACCCACACCCTAACTTGGTTGTATGGAACTTCTCATATAAATAGAGTGACTTGTATCCAAGGGAGGTAGGTTGTAATTTTGGGAGAGAGAGAGAAACTCGAGTTTTCACCAAGGAGAAGAAAGTGAGAAGTAAGTTCATCTTTGTAAGGAAATCCGACTAAGAGCAACACCTTTGTAACACTTAGAAGTAATAAGATTCACCCTTTCACCCCCGTGGACGTAGGTAATCATACCGAACCACGTATATCTTGTGTTCATTGTTAAGTGTTTACTTTCATTCGACTTAAGTAGAAGCTTTCTATCATTTGGATGTAGTTGGTAGTAAAATGCATCTACAATATAATTGCTGTCCAAAAACCAACAAACTTCTGGTATAAACAACCAGAACGAATGATGCGCATATGACTACTTACATTTGAAACCAGAATCAGTATAAAAGGTTACAGAGAAGATCCGAAAAGGAATCTTTGGGGAGACCATGGAAATCGAGCGGGCGTAGATCTTAAATTTTACTGCGTTGATCTTAAATTTTACTACCTCCGTTACAAAATAATAGGCAGGCTTATGTGTAAATTACACACAAACCTGCCTATTTTTTAGAAACGGAGGGAGTAATTAATTATAGGTTTAAGCATTATTGTTAATCCGTTAATAGTTTGTTAATCAATATCAATATTCATAAAAATATTCAAACTGTCACTTGTCCGGTTTCATTTGGTTGTTAATTTATTAGTAGTTCGTTATTTTGTGTTTTGGGGTGCTTTTGTGTTTAATTCGTTATTAATGTCGTTAATCTGTATTACTTCAGTCGAAAATTTTAAATAGACAAAACTACTTCCTGTCATCTAACATTTCAAAATCATTTATGAAATATCACATGTGATTGAAAAAGAACTGTAACTGACTAACCAACGTAAGATATTCATTCACCAACTCCCTCCAGGGGTTCTTCTTCTCGTCATTAGGACGATTTCTCTTCATCTCTAGGATGATTTTTCCCTTCGTTAAAAGAACGATTTTCTCTTAAATCCCTGATTACCAGTTTACTCTCTCTCGTAATTTTCTGTTCTTATCTTCTTATCATCATCTCCCTTTCTCCTACAGTCCAAATTTTTCTATTCTCTCCTACCTTTCACTCTCTTAAAGAGCATCGTATTCTCTCCAGCTGGTCCTGTGACCTACGATGTCAACATCAAAAATCTCTACCGATCAGGAATACAATGATTTAGTTGAGAAAATGTCCTCACTCCTCGAAGGTGATGCTCTAAACATTAAAATTCCCGATGACTTTACAGATTCTTCACAGGAAACAAAATACTGCCTAGTCGTAAAAGTTATCAATGGAAGGAAATATGGGCTGGCAATCTTGCATAACTTGTTAACGAGATCTTGGAGACCAAGTGGATGGATAAAAATTTCTGACTTTGGTCCCAGCATATATATGATCAAGTTCGAACTCAGGTGCGATATGGAAGCAGCTATACATGGATCACCTTGGTCAATCAATGAGGATCTTCTTCTTTTAGAGGTTGGAGACCCTGATAAACTCTCATCTGAATATACTTTCCAGTATGCAGATTTTATCATTCAACTACATGGATTACCACCAAGAGCACTTAACGAAAAAACAGTTTCCGGGGGAATCAGCAAAATGGGGTAAGTTTGCTAGAATCAGAGTTAAGATTGACATTACAAAGGCAATTAGACATGAAATAAATGTCACTCTTCCCTCAAAAAAAGAGTGCATTGTGCAGCTGAAATATGAAAAATTGCCAAGAGTTTGTTTTCATTGTGACCTCTTTGGTCACTTAATGAAGCAGTGTCCTGTTTTATCAAAAGCCTCCGAGAATATTAGCTATGAAACCGAGGAAGGTTTCATTCAAAGAATGCAAGACCTGAAACTTTCTCGGTTCATGGATGAAATAAGATCCAATTTCAAGCCTAATTATTCTATCTCTTCTAATATGAAACATATCCATCAAAAAACCCTCACCGGAACCGGAGAAGATGAACTGTCGTTGATTCCAAACCACCCACCACCGTCCAAGGAAACCAGCTATCACCAACCCATTACTTCCTCAGCCGTTACTAATCCAATCACCGAAAAATCAGCAATCATTAAACCCATCATTACTTCAAACAATCAAATTCCATATAACGGCAGTAGTAATCCAAATTCGACGGTTACGAAATCTAAGCCAGTGGTTCCAAAAAAACTTGGCTGTGCCAACAACCCATTCCCCACAAAGGCCCAGCGAACCCAAATCACCCAAAATACAGACACCCATTCAGTAATCCAACAACCCAGTTAGGAACACAACTCACTGAGTCAAACCCCCTATCCATACCCCAAATCAACCCCAGAGAAATCCATTATACCCGATTCAATTCCCAAACTTCAGCCCTCAGAAAAAAACCCCAACATAGATTCGACTTCATCAGTCTCTTCTCCAAAATCCCCATCACCAAATTCCGCTACTCTTCTCAACTGGAAAAGGGTTGCTAGATCAAATCCCATCTCAAATCATGATAAACACCCACCACTTTCAGGTTCAAAGAGGCAACCAATTCCAATGGATTACGACATTCCTTCAAAGCTACATCACAGTGACACTGCTTCAAGGGTTCTGGCGATTTTTCCCCAAAAGTCGCAAGATAAATGTTAATACAATCATGGAACTGCCGTGGGTTAGGGAATGAGATGGCAGTTCTGTTCTTAAACTCATTCCTAAGAGCTTATAGGCCATCTATACTTTTCCTTTCAGAAACTCGTCTAAATATAAAAAACAGTGCTAGAGACTGCAACTCTCTAAACTTTCAACATTACCACTTTGTGGCTGCTAATGGAAAAAGTGGAGGTTTGGCTATCCTATGGCATGATAATGTAGAGCTGACTGTCATCTCATCAAACACCAACATGATTAAATGCACAATAGCTGCTCGACTCAATGTACCACAATGGGAGTTAATCTGTAACTATATGGACCTCCAGCTCACCAGAATAGGAACAACTTCTGGGTAAAATTTTCGCAACTCCTTGCTTCTATTGTTACTCCTTGGTGCATTATTGGTGACTTAAACGTAATGTTGCATTCTTATGAGAAACATGGAGGTTTGCAAGACACAGATATTAGATGTAATGGCTTTAGAAGTATGATGCATGACAGAGATGTTATTGACCTTGGATAAGCTGGCCCTGCATATACCTGGTCCAATAATGCCCGACAATCAGAACCAATTCTCGAGCGTCTAGATAGAGCACTTGCAAATAGTTCTTGGAGACTACAATTTCCAGATGCGGCTGTCATACACTTATCTCGCATTTACAGTGATCATGCCCCTATACTTTTGAACACTATGAGGAAACCTCCAAAAAGGAAAAGGCAGTACAAGTTCGAGTTTTTCTGGACAGAACACCCCCAATTCATGGAGTAAATTCGGAGAAGTTGGGACATCTCTTCTGGTAGCACTATAAGTAAACTCATTTCCTTGAGTGAAGACTTGACTAAATGGAGTAGGTCCACTTTTGGGCATGTCACAATCGAATTAGAAAATGAAAAACAGAAATTGGTGGAACTGTAGGCAAGAGCTCACCTAACTGATATCAGGGTGGAAGCTAAAACTATCTATGAGAAGATTGAGGTTCTGACAAGGAGGGAAATATTATTCTGGGAGCTGAGGAATCATTCCTCATGGGTACCAAATTGCGACAAAAATACTCAGGTATTCCACATCTCTGTCATTCATAGAAGATGCAAAAATAGGATTCTTGCCTTAAAAGATAGCAATGATAATTGGGTCTCAGATCATGACAGCATCAAGAATCTTTTAGTTTCCCATTTTCATAATATTTTCTCAAAAGATAATGTTGTGACTCCAAACATTTTTTCATTAGAAAATACTAATACTCTATCCCAGGAAGAATGTATAAGGTTGTCCTCCATTCCTAGTGCTGATGAAATATTCAACATAATTAAGAAAATGGGTTCCCTTAAGGCCCCAGGTCCCGATGGCTACCCTGCCCTCTTCTATAAAAAATATTGTCCCATTGTAGGTAATGAAGTTACCAGTCTCATTCAAGATTTCTTCAAGTATGCCTACTTCCCATCTGGTTTAAACCATACTTATCTTGGTTTGGTGCCAAAAACAAAAAGTCCATCCACTCCTTCAGAATATAGACCCATAGCTTTGTGCAATGTTCTCTATAAAGTCATCACTAAAATCATCACTCGCAGACTAAGTCCTATCCTTGACAAAATAATTGAAAAAACTCAATCTGCCTTCATTCCTGGACGGCAGATTTTAGACAACGTTGTGGCTGTCAAAGAACTATTTCATTCCATGAACAAATCTGATGCTATCATTGGCTCCTTTGCGCTCAAGCTTGATATGAGAAAAGCCTACGACAGGGTATACTGGTCCTTTCTAAACACTGTTCTTCATAGTTTTGGTATCCATGATCATTCGCATGACCTTATTATGCATTGTGTTACATCCACATCTTATTCTGTTCTTATAAATGGTCAACCGGAAGGTTTTTTTCTTGGTGAGAGAGGCATTCGTCAAGGATGTCCTCTATCGCCATACCTATTTATACTTTGCTCGAAAAGCTTATCTAGCATTATGCAGAGAATGGATAAGGATGGTCTATATGTTGGGTACAGACTGAACAGATGGGCTCCATCAGTCACTCATATCATGTTTGCTGATGATATTATTTTGTTTGGATCGTTAACCAACTCAACTATCAGCTCAATCACCACAAATCTTCAACAGTACTATAGTTGGACTGGTCAGCAAGACAATTACAATAAGTCAGCTATAAAATTTCAGTAAGATAGTTCCTAAAGAAAGACAAGATGAAGTGATCGCTCAGTTGGGAGTGACAAAGATGCGAGATGAAGATAAGTACTTGGGTTTTCAGATTTTGAAACAAGAAAGTAGATGCGCTTCTCACAAATTCTTAATTAAGAAGTTTGATGGAAAGCTAATAGGATGGAAAAGACATTTCTTATCTCATGCAGGTAGAACGATCCTCATTCAATCTGTCTAGGCCCTTTTATCACTATAATTTATGGCTGCAAGCTTAATACAAAAAACAATACTCAACAAGCTTACACAGACAATTCAGAACGTCTGGTGGGGTCACTCAAGAGGCGAGAGAAAGATGCATCACCTCAAATGGGACTGGTTCACTACATGCAAAGAAAAAGGTGGTCTTGGCCTGAGATCTCTTCATCATCTCAACAAAGCTCTTATTGCTAAACTTGCATGGAGATTCTTACTTGATAGTTCTTCCCTGTGGAATAAACTTTTGAAAACAAAATACCTAAGAGATACTGTGGATACCGTCGAAATTGGTTAGGATCTCTCAAATATCCAAATGGGAATCACGCAAGGAAATAATTATTAGGGAGTCTCCACCCAACTTAGGGAGTTGGGACCCGAAATAACACTGGTCCAAAACAAAGAAATAGGTCCGGGAATCACGATACGGGTTAGGAAGGTGTGAGGCAACTAACCCGTCCAATCCGAACCTCTACTTTATAATTGGGAAACTAGGGTTTGGAAATATCAATATTAACTTAACAAAATAAAGAGAAGAATTATAGATACACAAATCAATGCTTTATCCGACTACGCCAAAACCTGCTCTCAAAACACAACCCAATTAATATTATTGCAAAAATAATCGAAACAATTAAAATTTCTCATATCAAAATTATTATTATTATTAATTACAAGGTATCTCAGTTATGCAATAAAAACTAATAAATCAATTATCCAAATCAATCAATCAATATTATTATTATTATTATTAAACAATTGTAGCAAAGTAGCTAACAGAGAATGAATAAATAGCCGGGGAAAGCTTATCGCATGCAAAGTGAAGAAGTTATATCAAAGATGCCTCCTAACTAGACCACCAATGCTATATGACATGCTACGAACCACTTGAGACAAAAACTAGTCAAAGTCGTATAACTCATGAAAGATGATTACTGTCTTTGCATAAAACAGAATGGAAGCAAATCGAACACGGACAAATCAATAAGAGCTTTGAACATACTACTGCCACAGTATCTAATGGTGCTTATTAAGTGTTATAACAGCATTTCTCATTATTCACCCAAAATAATTATCAAGCACAGAAAGCTTATAAAAATATACGCAAACCTGTTATAGCTGCCGATATTGAAAATTTTACTTATATTATGTGAATCCAACAATCTATTTTCCTTTTGAAATCGTATCCGAACACCACCGGCACCTCTAATAATCAATTATTTCCCCCAAAATTTCTCTCCTAAATTTTTTCTAGATTTTTCACCCCCTTTACACCAAAACTAGCTCCCTATTTATATTGTTTCTTCATAAACCATAACCAGAGGATTAATTTACTTTGATCGGACCGCTCACATTAAAAACCTAAATATCCTTTTCCATTTTAAAAATACTATACTTATATTATTAATATTATTACCAAAGCCAAAATATTTTTCATTTAATCCTATGAGTTTTGTTAAATGGAAAGACTTGGGAACAAAGCTAGAAGGGATGTCGACATTTTGAATGGGAGGACAACTAACTCGTTTTAGTGTATAAGAAACCTGGCGAATTTAGGGGCCAGGAAAACGGATTTAGGGGCCAACACTAAAAGACAAAAAAGTCACCCAAACGTAAAAATGAGTCATCCCTTAACCGATTAAGCCGTATTGGCGAAACTACCCTTATACATTCGGAAGTTAATGACCAAAATTATCTTCCGAATGTAGTGGTTCAGGGGCATATTGCTGTCACTGTCCGGGGGGGTTCGGGGGGGCGTAGCCACTTTACATTCGGAGGTTATATCCTTAACTTATCCTCCGAATGTCAATATTCCAAAAAATACAAACAAAGAGTTTTTTCGAAAATCAGAATTTTGGGCCACTTTACATTCCGGAGTAAGAGTTTTCACTTATCTTCTGATTGGCCCGAAATTCTGAATTTCGAAAAACACTAATCTTTGGAGATTTTGTAATTGTTACATTCGGAGGATAAGTAAAAGATTATCCTCCCGAATGTGGGTTGGCTAACCTTGTACAATGGCCCTTGGAACCTCCTAGAGCCATGGCGTGGTTGGTTTCGAACCAAGAATATTCGGTAGTTAAAAATCTATACTATCTGGAATTTAAATTCTCAATTTGAAAAACACTAATCTTTGGAGATTTTGTAATTGTTACATTCGGAGGATAAGTAAAAGATTATCCTTCCGAATGTGGGTTGGCTAACCTTGTACAATGGCCCTTGGAACCGCCTAGAGCCAGGGCGTGGTTGGTTTCGAACCAAGAATATTCGGTAGTTAAAAATCTATACTATCTGGAATTGGTCGAAATTTTGAATTTGAAAAACACTAATCTTTGGAGATTTTATAATTGTTACATTTGGAGGATAAGTAAAAGATTATCCTCCGAATGTGGGTTGGCTAACCTTGTACAATGGCCCTTGGAACCGCCTAGAGCCATGGCGTGGTTGGTTTCGAACAAGAATATTCGGTAGTTAAAAATCTATACTATCTGGAATTTCCGAAATTCTGAATTTCGAAAAACACTAATCTTTGGAGATTTTATAATTGTTACATTTGGAGGATAAGTAAAAGATTATCCTCCCGAATGTGGGTTGGCTAACCTTGTACAATGGCCCTTGGAACCGCCTAGAGCCAGGGCGTGGTTGGTTTCGAACCAAGAATATTCGGTAGTTAAAAATCTATACTATCTACCGATTGGCCCAAATTCGAATTTGAAAAACACTAATCTTTGGAGATTTTATAATTGTTACATTCGGAGGATAAGTAAAATATTATCCTCCCGAATGTGGGTTGGCTAACCTTGTACAATGGCCCTTGGAACCGCCTAGAGCCATGGCGTGGTTGGTTTCGAACCAAGAATATTCGGTAGTTAAAAATCTATACTATCTACCGATTGGCCCGAAATTCACCAATTTCAAAAACACTAATCTTTGGAGATTTTATAATTGTTACATTCAGAGGATAAGTAAAAGATTATCCTCCCGAATGTGGGTTGGATAACCTTGTACAATGGCCCTTGTAACCGCCTAGAGCCATGGCGTGGTTGGTTTCGAACCAAGAATATTCGGTAGTTAAAAATCTATACTATCTACCGATTGGCCCGAAATTCTGAATGTCGAAAAACACTAATCTTTGGAGATTTTATAATTGTTACATTCAGAGGATAAGTAAAAGATTATCCTCCCGAATGTGGGTTGGCTAACCTTGTACAATGGCCCTTGGAACCGCCTAGAGCCATGGCGTGGTTGGTTTCGAACCAAGAATATTCGGAGGATAAGTCATATTCGGAGGATAACTCCGAATCGGTAGTTAAAAATCTATAATATCTACCGATTATGGATGATGTTCTTGGATTTACACTAGCAGAAACATAATCGGTAGATAACGACCTACTTTATCTACCGATTATGGATGATGTTCTTAAGAAACGATGATGTTTTCAACGTGCTCGAAAATTGGGTTACTCTGCCGGAAGTGGACTGATTAGAACACAAATTCCCCCGAACCACTACATTCGGAAGATAATTTTAGTCATTAACTTCCGAATGTATAAGGGTAGTTTCGCCAATACGGCTTAATCGGTTAAGGGATGACTCATTTATACGTTTGGGTGACTTTTTTGTCTTTTAGTGTTGGCCCCTAAATCCGTTTGCCTGGCCCCTAAATTCGCCAGGATAAGAAATGGACGGGATTTGATATTCTAGTGGGCTCAATAGGCAATGGTGTAATATACATTTAACTTGGGCCTTAATGGACTTAAGGTGGTTGCCACCACATCTTGGGCTTGGCTGATTTTTAAGTGGGCAAGTTTAACTCTACTGGTATAGGCATAATTGGCTTACATCTATACCATTTCGGATACGATCTCGCGGCATACTTTGACCGTGCAAAATTGGGGTGTCTACAGATACTTCCTTGTGGAGTGCGAAAAAACCACAAAAGTGTTCAAACACTTGGTATGTTATACTTGACAATAGGGAAAATTTGAAAAAAGGTTGTCTTTGTCTTATTGTTGACGGGACTTCTGTTAGAATCTGGACAGATCCATGGATTCCTACAATCACTGGATTCACACCTACACCAATTCCCACTACATCAAATATGCCACAAAGAGTCAATGAGCTTATCACTGAAGATGGGAACTGGAACTTAGAGCTAATCTCTAATCTTTTTGATAGCTATACTGCCACCCATATTAAAAGCATTTACATTAATAAAGGAACAAGAGACAAGTTAGTCAGGACCTGTACTACACATGGTGATTTCACTACCAAATCCTTCCAGACGCTACTCAACTCCATATCAGGTGAGTCTTCCCATCTAAATGAGAACAACTTTCCTAGGAGAAAATTTTGGGCAACAAAAAGGCTAGCTCCAAATATAAAAAACTTCATGTGGAGACTCGAACATGATGGACTAGGGTTTTTAAACAAAGTTGGCAGATTTGTTGATGGTATCTCAACTGAATGTCAAATGTGCAACAATGACTCTGAATCGGCAGAACATTTATTTATACAATGTCCACTATCGCAGGCTATCCTCTTCGCTTCCCCACTTGGATTGAGAATTCAAAACATGACTGAGGTAAATCTTAAATCCCTGATTTCTAGCTGGTTAACCCACAATGATGATGGATACTTGTTCTGTATGGGATCTTGTCTACTGTGGAGTATATGGAAGGCTACAAATGGCCTAATTTTCGAAAAGAAAAAGATTCAGATTGATGCAGTCATTAGATAGAGTAATTATTGGTTCAACACTTATTTCGACGATGTGAATGAGTTTGATTCACCATCCCAGCATGCAATACATCCCATCCCATCAGTTGCTGACACTATCCAGTGGTGTCCCCCTGCAACGGACTTCATCAAAATCAACATTGATGCTGCTATAAAAGATGGTGTCTCATCTAATGCTGTTGTTGCCAGAAACCACCAAGGCGTCTTCCAGAGTGCAGGTACTACTACATTCCTCCAGTCTGATCCTTTAATTGCTGAAGCCAAGAGCTTTATATTTGTCGGAACACTAGCCAGCAGAATGGGCTATCCCAGCATTACTATAGAAATTGATTCTTCTTCAATTGTCAAGTATCTAAATGAGGAGTCTGCAGCCCCTCCTTGGAAACTTCTCAATCTAATTGCAGAGATCAAAGATGTTACTTCAAGGATTCCTCAATCTAATTGAAGATATCCAAAACTCGCTAAGTTCGCTGTAAAGCACCATGTCCAAGACTATTGGATATCTTCTCAACTCCCACACTGCATCTCCAGAATTCTTCAAGCTGAGGCTCTATCTTAGAGTCTTCGTTTGTTTTTCTTTTCTTTTTTTTTCTTTGTTCTTTTACTGTCTACTACCAAAAAAATAAAAATAAAAAAACATTTCAAAATCATTTTTAACGAGCTACCTAAGATATCATCCTACCCGAAAAATGAATTCAAACACATTGAATAGATGACCCGCAATCTAAAATGTCCGACGATTGGACTCGGGGTAAAATAAATAACAGACGATTCAACTGTCACTTGTTTTACTTCCTCTTCTTTTTCTTTTTCTTCGTCTCATAATAATTAACTACACTGGGAAGATGACTTGCCCAGTCTGAGATGGAGATGTTAATTTGCTGCACTGGTCGAATAATCATGCATGTTCATGCTGGATTCAGAAAAAACAACAAGCAAATACTAATAACTTTATATAACTGATTTATCTGAGCATGGATGAAGCATAAGAGACCTGATAAACCATTAAACTTCCGTCCCACGGGATCTGATGGGATAAAAGAGAGAGAAATTTTTTTCACAATGATGAGATTCTCGCTTCTTATTGGTCGAAATATATCTTTTCTAATGTAGAGCTACGACGAGGACACTTGGCATAACTTTGTTGGTCGGAATATTAAAAATTGGGTTACATTTTGTTTACATCAAGTATTTAATTTCCTGTTAGTAACACCGTCAACAAAAAGGAAAGTGAACAACACTTATGTGATAGTTGTTATCTAAGTAATTAAATAAATAAAACTATCTAGTTAAGGTGGAGAATACTTTCGTTAACAACACTTATTTTCCGTGGTTCAATATGTAATTAAAGAAAACAAATGCCCAATGCATTTTTTTTCTTGTTAATCAACATGTTAAATACTTGATGCATGTAATTAAAGAAAACAAATGCCCGATGCATAACATGGCCACAAATCTAGTTAACAATAAAATAATATCAACCTCTATAATTTGTCAAAACAAAACCAAAAAAGCTTCTACAACGTAAACAAGCAACAAGAAGGTATCAGATTGATATATGTGAATCTCAACCACAAGCATACCATCCAAGGAAGGTTAAGGAGAGATTTTATAATAAACTTATGAGAATCCGATTTTCCAAGTAGATGAAAATAGGAAAAAAAAAAAAAAAACGATTAGTTGACCGTGCTTAAAATAAAATAAAATAAAAACCAAACATGCTACGGATAGCAGTGATAAACTAACTATTCTAGTGGGCCGATCATAATTAAAGATAGCAGTGCTTCCAAAAAAGATAGCAGTGCTTCCAAAAAAGATAGGCTTAGAGCAACTGCAGTGGGTCGATCATAACTAAAGAGCAAAGAGCAAAAAAAAGACTAAAATTTGGGTTTAGTCCGTGTTGCAACGCAGTGGAGGGAGAGTAAAATTTGGTCAGGCGTAAGAGGGAGGTTCCGCCTCATTTTCATTTTCATTTAATTTTTTTTTTAATCGCGCAACTTTAAGTTGCGCCCTATTTTATTTTATTTTAGTGTCAAACGGAGTTCTAAATTACTCATGTTCGGGCCAAAGTAGTCAATTTCCGAAAGCGAATTTGGATTTGAAGAGGAGGAATCAATAAATTAGGTCAAAATCGGGTATTTAGAATTGTTCTTTTATATTATTTTTTCCTATTTCATATCCAACGTGTAATTTTCACCATAAATATAATATTAATGTAAAATTTCAATCAAATTACGAAAATTTGGAAACGAAATTGTACAAAAAGTTATTTAGTGTCAAGCGAGTTCGAAATCCGAAATTAACTACCTTGGTTCGGGCGTAACTTTAAATTACGCCCGACTAAAGACTAAATATGGTCTGGGTTTTGGTTATAATCTGGTCTTTGATCTTTACTCCTTCTCCATTGCATTTGCTATTTGATCTTTACTCTGGTTTTTAATCGCCCACTACAGATGCTCTTAGTTTTTTTTTTTTTTTGGATATGTAAAAAAAAAAAAAGGTTTCTTTTAATAGAATGTTAAATTAATACGTATTAAACTTTATTATATTTATTCAACTCCAAGATCCTTCAACGAAGCGTGGTTGTTCACGTGCGGAATTCCTTGGAATAAACTAAAATCAGTATTGTCCTTGACGACCGCGGTAATACTTTTAGTTACAGGGTCATAGCAAAGAAGATTTGTATCATTATACCACAGTAATACTTCATTATTCTTGGTAAGAGCAAATGGGTCAAATGGGTAATAAAAGTTAAGGTTGCCCGTACCTTCTTCACAGTTTATGGTGACCTCCTTGTTCCAGCTCCAGTCATGGTAATAATTCTGTTCGCTCTGCTCGACATTGTTTTGCCTTGTCTCATGCTTATATTTTTTAAATAACCATATATCTATACGCTCATCCCAGACCTGATCGGTCCAACTCAGATACCCTCCCAAATTACGGAGGGTATAATAACGATTCTTAGGACGGATACACGGTAGTGGCGGGAGCACACGGAACACTTCATCTGCCAAATCAAAGGCTATAATATTTTCATCCTTGTCGTCTCTCCAATAAAGCACCCCGTTCACAAGAGTACCGTTGTCCCATAGTGAATCAGTGATTGATGCAATGTTTCTCCATCCACTACTACTGCCAAGTGTATATACTTGGACCCATCCCGCTGTAGCATAGTCAGGGTGATGTAACCTATCCGGATACAAGATTCTTACAACCTTGTATTCCTTAGTTGATGGAAGGTATCCAAATCCGTTGACTAAGAAGCCAGTTTTGTTTCTTATTGTTGGGAGGCTGATGTATTCAGATGTTGCAGGATTGCAGATGCAGACGGGATCATCAAGACCTTCATGGCCTATCGTAAAACAAACTAAACCCTTACAGGAACCAAGAATGATGTTCCTGTATTTGTCTTCGGGTTTTTTTATAATCAATGGAAGGTTGATTTTTGTTGTATTCCTCTCGTAATCGTACTCCTCAGGCTTGATGCTCTTGATGACATTGTAGTTTGCGTAGTAAAACTGAACGCCGTTTTGTTCATTGGGGGACAAGATTGAGAAAAGTAGTCCCGGCCTTCTATTGGAGAGATGATTTAACCACTTTTTACAAACTAGTTTGCAATCATGGACGTTTTCATTAGGGACGCGAGAAAGAATTTCTGATACAACACTGTCGCGCAAATCTTCCATCATGAAACAAAACTCTTAATTACTGATTTCTTTTGACCAGAATTTGTTTTGCAGCAGCATATCAGGCGTTACTTATATTTATTTGAGAGAGTAGGGTTTCTTCGAATCGGTTTCGGAAACCGTTGCTGATTATTTTTTTTCTTCTGAAAAACGGAAACCGCTATGAGTCGTGCTGCTTATGTAAGGGTGCACTTTTTAACCCTTAGAGCATCTCCAATAGTGGGTGCTAAAAATCCTACGTGAAGTTTTTATTTACATCCTTATTTATGGGGTTATATGTATTTGGTAAAAATAACAATGATTTTCTCATGGACTATCTCCAACAGTGAGGGTCTTATTTTGAGGATTTGTTTTTCAGGATAATGATAAAATTGATTCTCTTTTTCCTATTGGTTAAGAAAAAATTATTTAAAAGTAAAAATTTAAAATATGGTTAAAAGGATGACGTGGAGGTCATACCCAAGGTCGAAATAAGACTTTTCCAAGACCTTCATATTTAGTTTGACACCCTTCCTAATTAATAGGACCCACTGTTGGAGATGAATTTAATATAAATGAGGGTCTAAAATCCTATGTGTCCTATAAAAAATAAAACTTTTACCCTCTGTTGGAGATGCTCTTAGATATGATTTCCAAAATAGATCCAAATCTGGAGACAATATTTATTAAAAAAAAAAAAATCACATTCGCAGGAGCAACACTTCGAGAGCCTAGTTTGATTGGGGGCCAAGGATTTTAATTGGGGGCCACACTAGATGACAAAATAGGTCTCCCAATAGAAATTTTGGTCACCCCTTATAAAAATATTTTTCTAAATGGCTAAAATGCCCCTAAGTGATTAGAGTTAAAATTTAATTAATTAATGATAATCTTACTTAATTAGAGTTTAACTCTATTTTTTTCGGATTGTTGTGTCTGCAATTTTTAGTCCTATTTTTTTTTTTCCCATATCAGTATGAAAAGTCGTCAAGGTATTGATTTTTTTCATCGACGACCCTAAACAGTCGTTAATTTTAAGATGTGAAATGAGAAACGACTCTTAACGTCGACGATTCATTAATGGAGGAAATGTACGACAATTTAGAGTCGTCAAGAAAAAATCAATTCCCTTACGACCCTTTGAAAGGGTCGTTACTGTTTTATCAATTAAAGGATGACTGTAAACAGTCGTTAATGTTTTTGTAGTGTCGTTATACACAGTCGTTAGGCATTAAAAAGCGTCGTTAATGTACGACAGTTTAGAGTCGTCATATACATACTCAATTCCTTGACGACTCTAAACTGTCGTTAATGTCATACGAAGGGTCGTTAGTTGAAAAAAAAATTGTCAAGGGTAAAATAGTATATTTACAGTCGGATTAATATGCCCCGGAAAAAAATTGGGGTGTACATGGCCCCCAATTAATTTCCATGGCCCCCAATTAAACTAGGTTCGAGAGAGGATGAGAGGGAGAGTTACTTTTATGCACAATATATGGAACGAATTGGGTTGAAAGAGTAATATTTGGATGAAGAAAAACATAGAATTTGATCAATCAAACCACAAACCAATCCAACCACCTCCTTCAAATGTATCGAGTAGGAATACTTTTAACGTTGTGCACAGACAGAACTTTTAGAGCACGTGAACACAAGATTCCTGCCTGTTATGACCAGCGGCTCTTCCAAGCACAATCAATAGAGAATTGAAATATAAATGAAATCAAAAGTAAAATAGGCACACACACAACACAAGGATTTATAGTGGTTCGATCAAGATGATCTACATCCACTTTGGAAGACGACGATAACGTTGCACTATGATTTGAACAAGGTTACAAGAGTATGATTCACTCCCTTACACTCTCTTAAGAACAAGCCTATAATGGCTTCCTCACACTCTCTTTTTCTCTACACTGATTTTGGGATGTTATAACAAAGAAAATAATGGCTCCTTATATAGGTTTCAAGAAGGAATATATGTCGACATATCATCCACTAGTTCCACTTGAGTGACCATTATTGAGTGCCCCATCCACCAGATAGCTAATGCGTGTAATCAAGTGATGCCCCATCCACTAGCTAGCTAATGCGTGTAATCAATTGCTCTCTCCACCGAAAGTGCTCGATAATTCAAGGCATATTCTACAAATCTCCACCTTGACTTGAATACCATCACCACTCATCATCATCGTCTTCTCTCAGCCCCTCAAAGGATCTCAACACCTGTTGACACCAACCAAGTCCAAGCAATGCTTGAACTTGATACTTGGAACTGGATTCGTCAACATGTCTGCACGGTTATCTGCTGTAGGAACCTTTAGCATCGCTATACTACCTTCCTCAACTGCATCCTTGATAAAATGATACCTGACATTGATGTGCTTCGTTCTCTCATGATACATCTGGTTCTTGGTCAAGTGAATGGAACTTTGACTATCACAGAACAAAGTTGCATTCTCTTGCTTGAAACCCAAATCACCAACCAAACCCATCAACCATATACCTTCCTTCACTTCTTCCGTGGATGCCATGTACTCTGCCTCAGTTGTAGACAATGCAAGCTGTGCTTTATAAAACAAACCTCCAAGCGATAGTACTGCCACACAATGTAAAAGTATAACCTGTCAATTACCTTCTTCTATCAATATCACCTGCATAATCAGAATCAACATAACCCACAACATTTGTCGAATCACCATAGTGTTTATCAAACACTAAACCAACATATGTACTTCCCCTTAGATACTTCAAAATCCACTTCTGACTTGCCAATGAGCCTTCCCGGGACTTACCATGTATCTACTTACCACACTCACAGCTTGTGCGATATCCGGCCTTGTACAAACCATATCATACATGATGCTACTAACTGCGCTTGCGTATGGAACTCGAGACATATACTCTGCCTCATCTGCAGTTTGAGGTGATTGCTTTATAGAAAGTTTAAAATGAGCTGCCAAAGGAGTACTTACTGGTTTTGCATCTTTCATACCAAACCGCTCCAACACCTTCTCGATGTAAGCCTTCTGGGACAAATGCAACTTGCATTCAGCTCGGTTTCTATGAATCTCCATGCCCAATATCTTCTTTGTTGCGCCCAAATCCTTCATCTCAAACTCACTACTCAACTGCACCTTCAGCTTCTATATCTCTGACATGTCTTTGCAAGCAATCAACATATCATCAACATACAAGAGTAAATACACAAATGAACCATCTTCGAGTTTCTTGTGATATACACAACTATCATACTTACTCCTATCATAGCCATTTGCCACCATAAACGTATCAAAACGTTTATACCACTGCCTTGGAGATTGCTTCAAACCATACAAAGATTTCTTCAACAAACATACATGGTCTTCTTTGCCAGGAACTTCAAACCCTTTTGGTTGTTGCATATAAATACGCTCTTCCAAATCACCATGAAGGAAAGCCGTCTTCACATCTAGTTGTTCCAATTCTAGATATTTCAAAGCAACTATAGAAAGCAATGTTCTAATAGAACTATGTTTAACAACAGGAGAGAATACCTCATTGTAGTCAATGCCTTCTCTTTGCGTAAACCCCTTTGCCACAAGCCTTGCCTTGTACCTTGTTCCTTCACCATCTGAAGTACCTTGTTTCTTCTTGAAGACCCATTTTCTTCCAACAATCTTCTGCCCTTTTGGTCTTGCAACTATCTCCCAAGTGCCATTCTTTTCAAGAGCCTCAATTTCTTCAATTGCAGATGCTCCCCATTCTGCTGATTCTTCACCACTGATTCCTTCTTCATAGGTTGTTGGATCATCCCTATCTATGCTTTCACCTACTGCAAATGCATATGCAACCAAATCAGCATGGCCGTATCTCTGAGGTGGTTTGACTTGCCTCCTCTCTCTGTCTCTTGAAAGATTGTACTGGTGACCTTGTGCTTCTTCTTCCTGGGAAGGTTCTTGCACAATATCTTGATCATCATCATCATCAGAAACAACAATCTCATTGCTTCCTTGAACTTGCACCTCAAGTTCCACCTTGTCACCAAGCTCCAACTTATCACTAACACCATCTTCAGCTCTTCCATATAGTTCTTCATTATTTGGCTTCAACATCTATTGCTCATCAAATTTCACATCTCTGCTGATAAGGAACTTGTTTGATCTTTCTGTAGGACACCATAACCTGTAGCCTTTCACGCCATTTGCATACCCAAGAAATATACACTTCTTTGCTCTAGGCTCTAGATTCCCCTCATTCACATAAGCATAGGCTGGACATCCGAATATCTTCAAGTCTTCATAGTTAGCATGCGAACCTGTCCAAACTTCATTTGGAGTCTTGCACTCAATGGAAGTCGATGGAGATCTGTTCACTAAATAAGATGATGTGTTTGCTGCTTTTGCCCAAAAATTCTTTGGTAACCCGGCATTGGAGAGCATGCACCATGCCTTATCCATTATGGTTCTGTTCATCCTTTCTGCAACACAATTTTGTTGTGGTGTTTTTCTGACTGTGCGGTGTCTCATAATCCCTTGTTCCTTGCAGAACTTATTGAACTCACCCCCACAAAATTCCAAACCATTGTCTGTCCTCAAGCACTTGATTTGTCTTCCGGTTTGCTTCTCAACCATAGTCTTCCATTGCTTGAACTTGACAAAAATTTCATCTTTGTGTTTAAGTATGAATACCCATACTTTCCTTGAGAAATCATCAATGAACGTCAGCATATATCTACCACCACCATGTGAATCGACCCGAGAAGGACCCCAAAGATCATAATGAATATAATCCAGAATACCCTTGGTGTTATGAATAGATGTACTAAACTTGACTCTACACTGCTTTCCAAAGACACAATGTTCACAGAAATCAAGCTTTCCTGTTTTATGACCACAAAGCTATCCATGCTTTCTCAAAACAGCCAACCCCCTCTCGCTCATATTCCCTAGCCGCATATGCCACAACTTGGTAGTATCATCATCAGAACTTGAAGAACATACAGCTGCATCACCTGTCACAGTGGTACCTTGCAGCGTATAAAGACCATTAAATCTCTCTCCCTTCATAATTGTAAGACTTCCTCTTGAGACACGAATAACTCCACCTTCACCTTGATACTTGCATCCATTTGAATCAAGCTTACCTAAAGAAATAAGATTTCTTCTCAGGTCCAGAACATGTCTAACCTTAGTTAGAGTCCTCACCATACCGTCATACATCTTAATTTGAATTGTACCTACACCCACCACTTTACAAGTGACATTGTTTCCCATAAGAACTTTACCACCTTCTCTAGATTGATAAGTAGTAAACCATTCTTTATGAGGACACATGTGAAAAGTACACCCCGAATCAAGAATCCACCCATTCTCTGAGCTTTCGGTATGAACTGTGAGAACCGCTCCATCATCACTTTCTGCTTCAACATTTGTTGCGGTGCCTTGGTTGGTATTCTTCTCGACATTCTTCAATTTTGGACAATCCTTCTTGAAATGCCCTTTTTCCTTACAATGAAAGAAATAAAATTTACCGGATTTTGATTTAGACCTTGACTTTGATCTACTCTTATCAAATCCGCCTTTTTGGTTTCCTCTTCCTCTAACAAACAACCCATCTCCCGAATTATCTTTACCGTCGATACCCGTCTTCTTTAACTCCTTAGAGTTCAAAGCCGCTTTAACGTCTTCCATGGAAATTGTATTTTTTCCATACATTACGGTATCAACAAAATTTTCATAAGATGGTGGTAAGGAACAAAGTAAACCCAAAGCTTGGTCTTCATCTTCAATTTTGACCTCAATATTTGCCAAATCCAAGACTATTTTATTATAATCATCAATATGATTTATAATAGACATTCCTTCATGCATTTTAAGAGTATGTAATTTCTTCTTAAGATATAAACGATTAGTTACGGATTTAGTCATATACCTCTTCTCCAACTTGTTCCATAGCCCGTCCGGTGTCGTTTCCGCCGCCACTTCTCTCAAGACCTCGTTGCTCAAACACAATAGAATTAATCCATGTGCTTTCTCCAAGTGCTCATCCTTTTCTTCATCCTTCAATGTTTCTGCTAGAGACGTTTTCCCCTTCAAATTTTTTACCAAACCTTGTTGCACCAAAACAGCCCTCATCTTTAGTCTCCATAAATTGAAATAATTTCTTCCATCACATTTCTCAATATCATACTTTGCCGCCATCGTAGATCGTTTTTACCCGGAGCTGTGATACCAATTTGTTATGACCAGCGGCTCTTCCAAGCACAATCAATAGAGAATTGAAATATAAATGAAATCAAAAGTAAAATAGGCTCACACACAACACAAGGATTTATAGTGGTTCGATCAAGATGATCTACATCCACTTTGGAAGACGACGATAACGTTGCACTATGATTTGAACAAGGTTACAAGAGTATGATTCACTCCCTTACACTCTCTTAAAAACAAGCCTATAATGGCTTCCTCACACTCTCTCTTTCTCTCTGACTCTACACTGATTTTGGGATGTTATAACAAAGAAAATAATGGCTCCTTATATAGGTTTCAAGAAGGAATATATGTCGACATATCATCCACTAGTTCCACTTGAGTGACCATTATTGAGTGCCCCATCCACCAGCTAGCTAATGCGTGTAATCAAGTGCTACCCCATCCACTAGCTAGCTAATGCGTGTAATCAAGTGCTCTCTCCACCGAAAGTGCTCGATAATTCAAGGCATATTCTACACTGCCAATTCAAATTTTCTGCAATTAAAAGAGATGTAATTATTTTCAATACCAAAGGACCGTTTGTGATATTCTTGCGCATGAGGAATAACTCCATATTTTCTGAAATGATTTAACTAGAACACCTGTTGTAATAATTGTATTGTAGCTACACCGGAAGATCAGTTGTGCTTCCCTTTACTAGAAAAATTATTTGATGTAAAAACTCAAGGAACCGTAGCCTTGGATTTTGGTTTGGGTGATAAAAATGGTAAGAATATTATCTTTTGTGCTTATCTGTAACTATAAATAGATTTTCTCTCTCATCTATAGGATGATTTTCCTCTCGTCGAAGGACGATTAATCTCCATTTACTAAATCTCTTTTGTTTTTTTCTTGTGTTGTTTGTTTTCTTGCAGGTTAATCAAGTTTTGTTTGCTCAGTTTCTAGATCTATTTTTGTGTCACCTCGGGATTGCTTTTGGTTCTTTTTGATCTATCCATGGAAGAACCTTCTCTTGGATTTGATGATAATTTCCTTGAGGAGAAATGTTCTTGGATATAATATATATAAAACCATATAATATCTTTTGTGTTTACAACCCAAGTAAATGGAGATAATCTCCTAAAGGTAAATAAGGCAAGAGGATAATATAAAGTCTATTACACCCCCTTAGTCTGAGCGGGAGAGGAACAAACGGTAAGACTAGAACGAAAGAGAACAAATAGATGTCTAGGAAGCCCCTTGGTAAAGATGTCAGCATATTGGTTCTCAGAGGGAACATGTAAGACTTGAATGGCACCAATACGAACTCGTTCACGAACAAAATGTATATCAATCTCCACATGTTTGGTGCGTTGATGTTTGAATAGGATCTCCAGACATATATATCGCACTTACATTGTCACAGTAAACAATAGTAGCACATCGTAGAGGTAGTCGGAGCTCTAGAAGAATATTGTGAATCCATGTTGTTTCAGCAACCGCATTTGCTACTCCCCGGTATTCAGCTTCAGCACTGGATCGAGAGACTGTGGCTTGACGCTTGGAGGACCAGGAGATGAGATTGTCACCAAGAAAGACACAAAAACCAGATGTCAATCGTCGAGAATCAGGACAACCCGCCCAGTCAGCATCAGAGTATGTTGTTAAGCCAGAGATAGAAGATACTGAGAGAAATAGACCGTGGTTGATGGTGCCCTGAAGATAGCGAAGGATTATCTTTAGGGCATGCATGTGAGGCTCACGGGGATCATGCATAAATAGACATACCTGCTGAACTGCATATGAAATATCTGGCCAAGTAAAAGTGAGGTACTGAAGAGCACCTTCTAGGCTTCTGTATAGTGTGGGATCCGAAAGTACCCGGCCAGAGGTAGAACTGACCTTGGAATTTGTGTCGACTGAAGTAGTCACTGGATTACATTTTGTCATGGAGGCACGCGATGATGTCTTGTGCATATAGTGAATGAGATAAAAATAATCCTGAGGATGAACGAGTAACAGTGATTCCCAGAAAATGATGTAGTGGACCAAGGTCAGACATAGCAAACTCTCTCTTCATCAAATCAATGAAGCGACATAGAATAACATTAGTAGAGGCAGTCAAAATAATGTCATCAACATATAAAAGTAAGTATGCCATTTCGGATCCTGATTGATAAACAAAAAGTGAGGGATCACATACACTACCACGGAAACCACAACCCGTGATAAACTTGGAAAATCTCTAAAACCACGCCCGAGGAGCCTGCTTGAGACCATATAATGATCTGCGTAGTAGACATACGTAATCAGGGTGATTAGGATCAACAAATCCTGGAGGCTGATGCATATAAACTGTCTCGGTCTGATCACCATGGAGAAAAGCATTCTTAACATCTAGCTGATGCATTGGCCAAGAACGCGAAGTAGCAATAGTAAGAATAGTACGAATAGTAGCAGGTTTGACAACCGGACTAAATGTTTCAAAACAATCAACCCCAACCTGCTGGGATTTTCCATTAGCAACAAGACGAGCCTTGTGTCGCTGCAAAGATCCATCCGCATTATATTTGTGACGAAAAAGCCACATGGAACGAATAACATGAGCATCATGAGGTCGTGGTACAAGTTCCCACGTATTAGTTTTCAACATAGCATTGTACTCATCTTTCATGGCGGCATTCCAATTTATATCCCTAAGAGCATACAAGTGAGAGCGAGGAATTTGAGAGATATGCCGTAAAGTTTGAACATGGAGATTGAGCCGGTATATCGGTCGGTAAATGCCACGAGAGGCTCGAGTAACAGGACGAGAAGGTGTTGTAGTGGGGGGAGATGTTGTAGTGGGAAGGACAGTAGTAGGTGGCAAGGATGGAGAGACTGTAGTGGGAAGGATAGTAGTAGGGACGGTAGTAGAGTAAGGATCTGTAGTAGTAAGGGCAGAGGAGATGGTGGAGTCTGCAGCTATGAAATTAGTGCAGAGAGGACCCTGAAAAACCGACTTAGAGAAGATATTGGACTGACGTAGGTACATGGGTCTATTAGGGGAAGGTGGGTGTGCAGATATAGGAGCTGGTGGAACTGACGTACATACAGGTGGAGGAATAGGAACTGACGTACGTACAGGTGGAGACAGAGAGTTATGTTGGACTGACGTGGGCTTGGAGGTTGGAAGTGGAAAAGACGCACCAGATGGGAAGTAGGACCGACGATGAGGAGGGGTATAGGGTCCTTAAGTAGTGGGTGGGATAGTGGAATCCTGAGTGTCAGTAGGTTGATCATGCTGTATAGATGGGTAAGATAGGTTATAGGAAGAATGGAGGATATTTGGGGGAGACTCGACAGTAGAAGAGGTATTTGTAGTGAGATTTGTGAAGGGAAAGATATTTTCATCGAAAGTTACATGACTAGAGATAATGATCTTGTTTGTGGCAAGATCAAGGCAACGGTATCCACGGTGGTTGGGAGGAAAACCAAGAAAGACACAACTAGTGGAACGAGGGGAGAGTTTGTGAGGAGTTGTGGACGAGAGATTTGGATAACAAAGGCAACCAAAAGTACGTAGATGTTCATACGTTGGTTGTCGTTGATAAAGAATAGACACGGGTGAGTGAAAATTAAGGACTTTGGTGGGTAGAAGATTATGTAGATAGACAGCCATATGGAGAGAGTAGACCCAATATTTTGGAGGAACAGAAGCGTGAGACATAAGGGTACGGGTGATATCATTGATACGACGTATCATGCGTTCTGCCTTGCTATTTTGGGATGAGGTTTGGGGGAAAGAGAAACGAAAAACAAGACCATTATCACGAGAAAAAGTATGGAAGGAAGAGTTGTTAAATTCACGACCCATGTCACATTGAAAACATTTTATTTTTCGTTCAAATTGAGTTTGAACGAAAGAATGAAATTCAAAAATTTGCTATAAACTTGGGACTTAAATTTCAAAGGGTAGACCCATAGATAGTTGGTAAAATCATCAAGAAATATAAGATAATATCGAAAAACGGTATCGATATGTAAAGGAATGGTCCATAAATCGCTATGTATGATATCAAAGGGTGCAAAAGTAATGGAATTAGATTCATAAAATGGCAATCGAACATGTTTACTAACTCGACATGAATGACAAAGTTGAGAAGAATTATTCTTATTATAATGAATAGAATTATTTTTGCGTAAGACATCTAAAATTGTCTTGCCAGGGTGGCCAAGGCGGCTATCTCAAATATCTGGCGAAAAAGTAGCAAGGGAAATGGGAGAAGGCTGGGACAATTTTTTAGGTGGAACGACAGAGTTGGTGATAGGGTAGAGCTCCCCGGAACTATTGCACCGAAGGATAATCCTCTTAGAACTCAGATCTTTCACAGAAAAACCAGATGAATCAAACTCAACAGACACACGATTATCAGTGGTGAACTTACGAACAGAAACTAAGTTTTTGATAATATCGGGAACAACAAGAGTATTTTTGAGTTGAAGGGTGCGAGAAGGGAGGTTTATGAGCTTGGTACCACTAGCGGTAACTGGAATGCTATTTCCATTGCAAACTAAGATAGACCGTATAAAGATAGAATCGGTAACGTTATGTAAAGTATTCGAATCAAAGCGGTGAGATGTGAGGTAGCACCGGTATCCATGTAGAAAGCATCATCGGGTTGCTGTAGATGCATAGAACTATATGCCTGAGCAATGTCTGTGAGCTTCAGTTGTTCCGTCGCCATTGATTTTAATGGTTTAGAGAAAATAGGATCGTAGATGGGATGATACCATCTTGGATTTGATGATAATTTCCTTGAGGAGAAATGTTCCTCTTGGCTAGAATATATATAAAACCATATAATATATTTTGTGTTTACAACCCAAGTAAATGGAGATAATCTCCTAAAGGTAAATAAGGCAAGAGGATAATATAAAGTCTATTACCTTCATCTCACGCTACTGATACAGAATATGACGATCTAGCAAATAGAATGGCCTCGTTATCACATAACGAGGAAGAAATCTTTGAAGTTCCATAGGATATTGTTTAAACTAGCACTGAACACAAATACAGCCTAGTTATCACCACTATCACTGGACATGAATATGGAATCAATATTCTTTACAATATGCTATAGAGATCATGGAAACCATCTGGCAATATAGAGATCCAGAGTTTTGGCAAGGCAATATATCTGATAAACTTTGAGTTAGGGTGTGATTTAAATGCAGTCATCACAAAATCGCCTTGGGCTCTCAATGAAGATCTCTTACTTTTGGAGATATGTGATCCAGAAAAACAACCGCATGAATACGAGTTCAAGTATGCAGATTTCACTGTTCAAATCCATGGACTCTCTATCAATAACCAGAAGAAAAAGATGGTGGAGTTTATCGCTTCAAAGATTGGTGCTCCACATCCCATCAATCCAACAGAACAAGCTAAATGGGGAGGATATGCAAGAGTAAGAGTCAGGATTGATATCACACAGCCAATCAGACAAGAAATGACATTCACATTGCCATCCAAGAAAAAGTGCACAGTCAACCTAAGGTATGAAAGACTCCCAAGGGTCTGTTTCTTCTGCTGTAGATTTGGTCACATCATGAAGCAGTGTCCGGAGCTATCGAAAGAATGTGAGAAACTAGGTTTTGTCTCGCCAGAAACTTTTATGGAGAAGATGCAAGATATGAAATTTGCTAAGCTTACCGAGGAGATAAACGCAAACTTCAAACCCAAAGTTATTCAGTCAAGACAAGCAACAAGAGCTTGCCCAGAAGCTTCAGAAATCAGTAATGGCGTTGCCGAATAAAGAGGAACAACCCCTATATCTCTGCCAACAATTCAGCAAAATCAAAATCATACCTTTCTTAGCTCCACAAAAAAATCCACATCCATACCAATTATACCAGAAATAACTCATATCCCAAAAACTATTACTATATCCCATGCAAATACGGAATATTCCGTTATCAATGCTAATACTCAATCAAAGAAGAATTATTTTCTGAACCAATCAACCAGCACTCCAATTCTGGAACCTTGTATTATTGGAGAGAGTTACCCAACACCCAAAACTTGTCAAATTCCAGAGTCTCAAACAAAATAAAAGTTTACAACACAGCAACCCATTAGCCACCCCATTCCCCCACCCACAAATCACCATAAAGTCCCTCCCCCGTCAATCACACCTACCACCAAAACCCATCACACACCCAATAACACAATAAATCCACCAACAAAAGCCCTTATTCCCATCACACCTACCCCTGCAGCTATACTTAACTCCTCAAAGAAGCCGAGACAATGGAAACTACAAGCCAGGACAACCCAAAATGAGGGAAACTCAAGTATTAATCCTAATGTTGGAAGAAAAAGATCCGCATAACCTATGGATTGTGATCATCCTATTAAGCAACACTGTTGTAACTCAGATGTGGCTGTGGTGACTTGCCCTGAAAAATCGCAGAATCAATGTTAGTTCAGTCGTGGAACTGTCGTGGTCTTGGGAACGAGGCGACAGTTTTAGTATTAAACTCGCTCCTTCGGAGTTTCAAACCTTCTATCATATTTTTAATCTGAAACAAGATTAAATGAGGTCAATAGAAAAAAGGTTTGCAACTCTATCCATTTTAGGAATTTTGATTATGTAGCTGCCAACCGAAGAAGTGGGGGGGCTGGCTATTTTCTGGAAGGCTATTATTAGGGCGTCACATTTCATTAGAAGGACGTTACTTAATAGGACAAAAACGGGTTACCCATAAGTAATATAAAAAACCCCTTATCTAAAATAATTTTATTATGACTAAACAACCCTTATGTGGTTAGGCTAATAATATAATTAACTAATAATTAGATTGATAAGATTTTTTATATAATTAGTGATAAAAAATCATATTAAGTGGGAAGAAAAAGTTGAAAAAATGAGAAACTTTGGAGATTTTTTTCCCAAGTAAAACCCTATATTTTAAATCACCCAAACAATGTTCTTTTTATTTCTCAAAATTGATGATAGTAAGTAAAAAAAAATGAATTTTTTAGCTTTTCAGAGCGGTTTACGGTTGGGTTTTTCCTTCGTAGCCAACCGTAAGACAAATTTACAGTTAGGTGATGATGAACTTCTAACCGTAACTAGGTAAAATTAAGAAAACCCAATTTTAAACCGATTCATGGGGTATTTTTGGTCGAAACCCAATCGTAAATCGATTCTGGTGGTTTTTTGGTTTAAACCCAATCAGTAAATCGATTCGGTTTTTTTTTTGTCGAACCCAATCAGTAAAACGATTATTTACTGGTTTTTTGTGACCGAACCTAATCGTAAATCGATTACGGCTGTTTTTTTTAACCTTAACCTAATAAAAAATAGTTACGGTTGGGTTTTGTTAAGGAAAACCCAACCGTAACTGGTTCTGAAACCTTTTTTTTTCCTAAGATTTCAATCAATCTAACCATTTCATATGCAATTGGTTTGTTGATTACCATCACTTCTATCAATATGCTTCTTCCGCACCTTTAATAGAGAATTCAATCGAAGATTATAAGTTTTTCGACCCGTCGATTGATCGAAGATGGTGAAATGATTTTGATTGAAAAAAAAAAGGAGGGAATGATTTATGGTTGATGAAGGAGAGGAAGTTAAGAAGAAGAAGAAGAAGAAGAAGAGGAGGAGGAGGAGGAGGAGCAGATCTTTGAATGAGAATTAGATTTTTATTTTAGTTTTAGTTTTTAGGTTTTGATTTTAGTTAAAGGGTAATCTAGACATTTTGTATTGAATCAAGAATACCCCATAACCAATTTTTTGGTCACTAGAAATCCAAGTGAAGCCCCTCTATTGGAATGTGACGCCCCAATAATAGCCTTCATTTTCTGGCAAGAAAATGTTGATTTACAAGTGATCTCCAAATCCCAAAACCTGATTCACTGTGCTATTAAACCCAGATTCTGTACGCCAAAATGGGATCTCTTTTGTGTGTATGGTCCTCCAGCACATGCACAAAGAGATAACTTCTGGGGACATATGAATAACTTCATTACAAATTGTAAGGACCCTCAAATTCGTCAACACTATTAGACAAGTTAAGAGACGTTTTAGTCGATAATAACTCGATTAGTTAAATATGAACAAAAATTAATTGAAATTAATAAAAATAATAATTTGGACATCAGACTAGTTCCATTAAATATATCTTGAAAAGTTGTGCAAAATGGAATACTCGAACGCATCAACAGGAGATCGGAAAAGGAAGATATGGGAATTTGAAATTTGGATGTTGAACTTTGACTAAAGTCAACCGGAGTGGACCAACGAATCTTGACCGTTGACCTCGAATTGGATTGATCACCTGAGTTGACCCATTAGTGTGGTTTTCGTTTAACCTAATTTAATTAGGATTATGGTTAATTAATTACATTAGGTGTAAAAGGAGTGTAACTAAATAATTAAAATTCATTAGGAAAAGAGATGAACATCTCTTATTCTTTTATCTCATTTTTTTAAGAAGGTTTATATTCTTCTCTTGGTTAGGCTACAGCAAGCTACTAAGGTGGATGTGTTAGAAAAGAGGAGGAGTTGTGTCATGCTTTGACAAAGATGGAAAGAAATAAAATAAATTAGGGTAGAAAAGAGGAGGAGTATGAGATATTTAGTGTCTTCCTCCTTCCTCGTCATTTTCTTTAGTTAATGGAAAGGGTAGAGAGAAATGGTTAGAGATAAGATGATGATAATTATATGTTGGTTAAGAAGAAAATATGAGGGACAGATTTAAGTTGGAGATAATCATGAAGAAACTCTTGTACTGTTCTTGATATATAGTAGTTAGTTGATGAAGATGATATTGAGTATGTGTGATGATGGAGATGATAGAACCTCTTCTAGTAATCAAGGTAATATATTCTATAGCTTTTAGTGTTTTAAATATGTTTTGGGTATTGATAAAATGATGAAAATGGATTAAACCAATCATCTTGATAGTTTGTTATTATGCATGAAAATCATGATTTTAAGTACGAGTTATGTTTATTGGTCATAATATGTAGGATTTTCTAGGTGTCTTAAATACTTAACTAGACATAGATCTATAAATGAAAACTGTAGTACGACGGGCGGTTATCATGATCATATAAAGTTTGTTCGATTCCGTTAAGAAAAGAGAAGTATATTTATGTTCTAAAAACTAGTCGACGCAGCTGAGACTGTGTGAACAGTCACGAGTGACCATATGTCTGAGAGATTCTAGATAGGTTAGAGTAGGAACTGGGGAATTATCAGTACGCAATAGTTGTAAAGAATGATTCCTAGTTTCTAAATAGACCGAGTATGATTCTTTAGATAGGTTAGAGTAGGAACTGGGGAATTATCAGTACGCAATAGTTGTAAAGAATGATTCCTAGTTTTTAATTGATTCTTTTGGAAATTTATTTAAACACAAAACTTACATTTCTAATTTGTAATTAGTTTAATTTACAAAACTTAATTGTAATTAGCGTTACCAATTTTCCATAATTATTTAACCATAATTATTATTTTAATCCTTATATATCCTTATTGAGAATTTAGTTAAGTTTGGTATGGTACTAATTGATAAATGCTAACATTATTTTATTAAAATTATTATTACTTTTATGAAGAATGCCACCGCGGCTTTTTTTGAAAAACAACAAGTGAATTATTATTCTAACAACAAGTTACTTTTATTGTTATCTATCTATAGTTACTATTATAATATTTTATTTTATTATTATTCTAACAACTCTTACAAATATTATTGAGTCCCAAAATATTATTACATTTATGTGATTATAAACCGTTGATTTTACGTATAAGTCAAGGTGCTTAATATTTATATATGTGACTTTCAAGATTTATCAATAATACTAATTTCACTATTTTTTAATATTGACTTGTGTACGTGTTCATAATTTTAAATCATTTATTCTCTAATCTCCACTAGATTAATTATTGGTGTACCCTATAATTTTTATTTCATTATACAAACAACCAAACAAACAAGTCAATCAATCAAATAATTATTTTAATTATTGATAGGTTTTAATGATTAAGATTTATCTCACAAACCCAACCCAGCTCTAAACCAATCTAGTTCACTAACTGGCACTGGATATTCCTAT
Source organism: Papaver bracteatum (assembly GCA_023529315.1). Taxonomy (NCBI): domain Eukaryota; kingdom Viridiplantae; phylum Streptophyta; class Magnoliopsida; order Ranunculales; family Papaveraceae; genus Papaver; species Papaver bracteatum. Next base: position 61,677 of record JAJJWX010003606.1, read on the forward strand.
TGTCTACCATATAAGATCTAATAGTGAGCTCTGATACCAACTATTGTAGCGCCCCCTAAGCTAGCAGCTGACTAATCCAATTAATTAACTAAACAAAGAGGCACCAAAAATCTAAATCATGCACTTAAGCATTTAGTTAAGAAAACTGCGATATAGAACTTAACCCAAAGCTAACCCCGTTCAGAAATATATATACAAGATCTTCTCTCAAATGATACATATATAATAGTCATTTGGTTTTCAAATAAATTATACAACTTAATAAACATAACATAAGTTAATCAAATAGCGAAGCCAACCCGTGAAGCTTTCGCTGCGCAACTCTGATCTGTCACAGAAACTGAAGTGGGAATAATTAACATTTAACCTTCTAAGTAATCATATGAAAGATTTGGAAAACAATACATGTTTTTCCGAAAACATTGAACAGTGACTAAGTCACTGAAAATAATCGTACATGTATATGGAACAAACTCCTTCGTCAACCAATGTACTAATATGGTTGTGAACCCCTAAATACCAGCAATTCACACCTATATATCTATGGATGCCACCAAGACCATGGTGACCAACTCTATTCAATAAAAGCTCTAGGTATAAAGGTGAAGGAGCGCATCTTATATACCACAAGTGGAAATTCTCATTTCCCATAACAATTCATGTTGATGATGAAATAATACAAGTCCTTTCCACATCGTGGAAAGATTCACAGAAATAACAGGATTATCATAATGCATTTTAAATAGAAAATGGAATGCAGAGACAGACAATGCATGAGTTTGTAAAGCATAATATTTTATAAAAATAACAATAATGAATACAAAGAGTCAAATGCATTCCCACACCTTTTAATGACAAGCCACGCATACCTCGCGATCCACGATCCACTGGTTCGTCCTTTGAATTGATCGTTGTTAATAGCTAACTGTTAATCACACAAGTATTCTTAGAGTTTAGTCAAAAGGCTCACACAAGGCTCATAACATAATTTTATATGATTCTCTAGTTATAAGTTTAGTGGACTATCTAATGGTTCTAAGCCCATTATGTTTCTACACCTTTCCATTCTCTTACTTTAGCATAGCTAGTCTTAAGACCAAGTCAACTAGACCAGCCCATTAGCCAAAGGCCCAGTCCATTTGAGTCACTAACAGTCTTTAACGGTCAAAGGGTCAAGTAACAGTCAACGTCAGTCAAATGTCAAAGTCTAGGGTAAATGGTCAAATAAGTCAATCAGGTCAACTGGTCAACGTCAGGTCAGGTCTTGACTCATTGAACAAGCTCTGAGTCAAACCGATTCAACTCAATCATTAAGACTGAGTCAGCTAAAGCTAGGTCAGTCTGACATCTACAGGAAGAAAACACAAGGCATGAGCCAAAGCTCAAGCCAAACACAAATGCAACTTCATTTCTATACTAATCTAATTTCATGCATGCATCTCAGTTCAACTTCACATACTTTTCGTTTACATTGCTACTCAAATTCTAATTCTACAACATTATCATAACACATTCAATTAAAACAACGATTCATAACTCATTTACAAAACTAAACTCAGCTTACCCGCAATTGCAGTTGTAATCCTGCACCGGAAGCACTATCTAATCTTACATCTCCCCATTAACAATCCCCATAACCATCCTTCCTTCATTTTAATAACTTAAACACCCATATACCCTTTTTGACAACTTACAGTTCTTAAAACTCGATCCCTACATCATATATTATCAGCCTCAACTTCAATTCAGCTATACTTCAACATGACTGCGGTTCCCTCCACTAACTTCATTGCTTGCAACTGTAACTCTATTCAATAACTATAAATCCCTGTAGCTTACTAACAATTACAAAACCATCACCTGCATCACCATCTCAGCACCACAGTACTTCTAACTTCACAACCTTGCGATTCTAATTCGTTAGACTCAATCCATAACACCACTTGTATTCCAGTTACATTCTTGTAACCCACTCCCTTATTCTTCCAAGCCAGCTCAAATGTAGTCCACAAATTCAACAACTAACAATACCATTTCAACTTCAACTCCTTCATAGTTCAGTTCAACTTCAACTCTTGTCTATAACTTCAATTACCTTTCAGCTGCCCTGGCAATAAGACTATTCTACTTTACTGAGTTTCCATTTTCACATCTAACTTCATCAACTCCAACAACTCAAACTGCATCTCCAAACAACCTCACTAACCAAACAATTCATCTCCTTCAACACCACTAAATTGTCACCACTAAATTTCATTCAAGCACAATGAATACATTTTCTACAAACTCCATCTTTATCACACAACACACATACACAACTTCATCATCTGAGGCATAAACTCAGGAATTCCAACAAAAACACAAACCCATGAAACAATCCATCAATTCATACTCAATTCCATAAATACATATTCAAAATAAGAGAAACCCTTAAATTACCTTGTTTGATTCTTCTTGAATTTGAATCAACGCCTGAATTGAGACCACCACCATAAACTGGTTCTTTAACTCTACTTCTCTATTCTCGATTTTAGACTCTTAATCTTTATCACCATCTTCAAATCTCAGCAAAACCCTAATTCAATTTATAATCTTTGCTTATATGATTCAAACTTGATACATCCATTCAAAACCTTCCAACTTATCAAACCCATCCTTTAATTCCTTCTTATTTACCTTTAATCGAATTCGAAATCAACTTCCAAAACCCTAATTCTTAAATCATCTCCAAAACGACTTCAGAACTTCAATTAAACTACAACCCAATTGTCCTTTATCCTTCAATAACACTTTATTACCACTAATTTGATTCTTAATTCAATTTCTAGAAAACCCCTAATCTTAATTAATTCACTTCCTCCTTCGTTTCTAAATCAACAACAAACCACGACACCATCACTATCATCTACTCCATGATCTTCTCCACCTCCTACAGATCACAAGGCTTCCTTTTTAATTTCTCAAACACATGCAGAAGAAGAAGAGCAGGAGAGGAAGAGAAAGAACAGAGAAGACAAGAAGGAAGAAGATGAATGAAAAAGAAGAGAAATAAGAGAGTTATCTTCACGATATGGAGATAATGCCAACGGAAAATGATAAAGGCACCCTCCCACATGATATGGGCAGCCATGTCGGTTTGAGATTTAAAAGACTTATTTTCCTCCTTAGAAATATGGTATATTCTTTTCCATCCGATATTCAAACGACACGCTCGAGTAGTCCAGTTCACATAACTTTTCGAAATCTAACCGATAGTACTAGTTTCGTATCTAGATCATTGTTAGATTAATTCCTATAAATTAACATTCGAGTTACACTAATCGAGTAATTATCGACTAATTCGTCACCTGACTAGTCTAATTACGTTGACGAACTTGAGGATCCTTACAGGGTGGCTCTCCAAACACAGACATAAGTTGCAATGAATTTAGACTCCTGGTTAAGGAAAGGGATATCATCGACCTCGGCTATGCTGGCTCGGCATTCACCTGGAGTAATAATGTTGTTCAAAACACACCAATTTTTGAGCGTCTTGATAGAGCAATTTGTAATATTGACTGGAGACTCTTTTTTCCAGACGCTGCTATTCTACACCTTCCAAGGATCGAGAGTGATCATTCCCCAATCCTCCTCAACACTATGAGAAAGCCTCCAAAACGAAAACCAAACTATAAGTTTGAGTTCTACTGGACGGATCACCCTCAATTCAAAGAAATCATGCAAACAAGATGGGATAGTTCTACGGGAGACACTTTGAGTAAGCTGCAATCCCTGGGAGAAGGTCTTTGGAAATGGAGCAGAAAATCATTTGGTGACACAAGAAAGGAGATAGAAGATGAGAAGCAGAAATTGGTTGACTTGCAAGCTTCAGCACATTTACACGACATCAGGGAGAAGGAGAAGGACATATGCGACAAGATCACAGAATTGGAAAGACGGGACATGATGTTTTGGCAACAACGCAATAAATCGAAGTGGGTTCCCTCAACAGATAAAAACACACAGACCTTCCATGTGTCTGTAAATGCTAATGGAGATTGGATTTCTGACCACGATCAAATTAGAGACACGCTAGTTGAACATTTTCAAAGCATGTTTACTAAGGATGATAGTGTAGAACCAAATTCATTTTCACTTGATAATGCTAACAAGCTTACCCAAGATAATTGCAGGTATCTTTCATCCATCCCCAGTGCAGAAAAAATATTTAACGTGATAAAAAAGATGGGTTCGTTGAAGTCCCCACGTTCTGACGGCTATCCGGCTCACTTCTTCAAGAAATGTTGGGAAGTTGTGGGTCAAGAGGTAGTCCATCTTATCCAAGACTGTTTTAGATACTCTTCCATCCCTCTAGGACTCAACCATACCTACCTTGCTTTAATCCCAAAGAAAAAACACGCCGAATCTGCAGCAGACTATAGACTAATAGCCCTATGTAATGTGCTGTACAAAGTGGTTATAAAAATCTTAACCAATACATTAAGCCCCTTTCTAGACAGTCTAATAGAAAAAAACCAGTCAGCATTTGTTCCGGGGAGGCATATCATAGACAATATAGTTGTTGCAAAAGAATTATTCCATTCCATGCATCATTCTAACACCTCTCAATGATCTTTTGCTCTCAAACTTGATATGAGCAAGGCCTATGATAGAGTAGATTAGGAGTTTCTTAGCCAAGCTCTAATGAATATATGAATCACTGATAGAGCCCATGCCCTTATTATGAGTTGTGTTAAAACTACTTCCTTTTCAGTTTTTCACAGGGGAACGCGGAATAAGACAAGGGTGTCCATTGTCCCCTTACCTGTTTATCATTTGTGCTCATACTTTGTCAGGTATTATCCAGAAAATGGAAGATGGAGGAGTATACAGTGGGTACAAAGTAAATAGATGGGCACCTAGTGTGTTGCATATAATGTTTGCGGATGATGTCATTTTATTCGGAAATACAGACACAATCACTATTGCATCCATCACTACAATCCTTCAACGGTACTATAAGGTTTCAGGGCAGCTTGTCAGTTATTCCAAATCTTCCATCCATTTCAGCAAAAGTGTGCCGGATTCTTATGCTGTGGAATTAATTCAGGAACTTGGTGTGAAGAAAATGGGGAAAGAAGAAAAATATTTTGGAGTAAAAATCCTTCAAAAGGGGAGCAGAATTTCCAATTTCATCTTCCTTATTGAAAAATTTAAAGAAAAGTTGTCGGGCTGGAGAAGAAATACGTTGTCTCATGCAGGTAGATTGGTTCTAATTCAGTCAGTCTTAGCCTTAATCCCAATTTATTATATGGATACCTCCATTATTCCTATAGATATCCTCAACAAACTCACTCGCATTATCCGAGATTTTTGGTGGTGGCATAGCAGCAACAAGAGGAAGATGCATTACTTGAATTGGGAATGGTTTAATTTATCTAAAGAAAAAGGTGGATTGGGTTTACGTTCCTTGATTGATCTTAACCAAGCTCTAGTGGCTAAACTTGCCTGGAGATTTCTCCATGATCAAGACTCTCTGTGGACACAATTACTGCGTGCCAAATATCTCAGAAATATATCTTTTTGGGAAGCAAAGAAGCCGAGTGCTAGTTCTACTACTTGGAACGCGATGTTAGAGAGTAGAGAAAATCTCAAGAAGGGGTATTTATGGCTAGTTGGTAATGGCAATAAAATAAACGTTTTCTCAGACCCTTGGGTACACTCGATTCCTGGAGCCATTCCAGCTAGAAGAGATAATAATAACTTAGAAGCTGTTAAAGCCAGTCAGCTAATCGTTTAAGTCCAGTGGGACATCCACCTTGTTCATCAAAATTTCGATGCCTTCTCGGCTCACCAAGTACTCCAGACTCCCATCAACACTGCAACAAATGACACCCTAATCTGGAAGTTCACTGTCCATGCATGGAGAGTTCTCTCCACAGTCTTTCCAAAAATTACTAGAAGAGCAACGAGCAGAACCTTCAGCCGTCAGAGAAAACAACTTCCCCTGGAAAATATTTTGGGCTATCAAGAGAGTGGCTCCTAAAATAAAAACTTTCATATGGAGAGCCTTTCACAACGACATTGCAGTTTCTGAGAAAATTGGAAGACACGTTGAAGGTGTCTCAGTGGATTGCAATCTATGCTCTGACTCCACTGAAACTGTGGAGCACCTTCTATTACACTGCAACTATGCCAAGGAAGTTTGGTTCGCCTCCCCTCTGGGATTAAGACTTCAAGATGACCACCAGTTACAACTTCAAGGGTTATTAGATCTCTGGCTCGATAACAATGATGATGATTATTGTATGGCTCTGGGTAAGGCGATCTGCTGGGCTATATGGAAAACAAGGAATGCCAAAGTTTTCGAAAACAAGAGAATCAACATTCAGGGGACTCTAACTATAGCTATGTACTGGTTCAACTTATACTACAATTTCTCTGAAGAGGGGGAGACTGAAGCTGATGTTCCAAGCTTCACCGAAACAAGAAACAGCGGTTTGAATGTTTGGATTCCACCCACAAACTCTGTTATCAAGTTGAATGTTGATGCGGCATGGAAAACGGTTCTTTTTCCAGTGCTGATATTGCCAGAGACAGTAACGGCCGTTGTTGTGGTTCTGCGACGAGAATTGGTACGTTTGACTCAATTGTCTATGCAGAGGCCGACGGTTTTCTTCTTGCATCCGAATTGGCTAGATGGCTGAACCTTGACACTATCATCATTGAGGGGGACAGTCAAGTGGTAGTGAACTTCCTTACAGGAAAATCGAAAACCACTCCATGGAATATTTGGAAACTAAAGGACGGCATCCTCAAGCTGGTGTCCAACACGAATATCGACAATATCTTCAGCTATGTGCCAAAGAAGATTAACTATACATCCCATAGTCTGGCCTCCTATGATATGACTCATAAAGTCCAAGCCAATTGGACTAGGATTGATTTACCTTCTGAAGTTATTACTCTCTGTACTGTAACAACGTAGTTTCTTTTGGTTTGTTCGTGTACCAAAAAAAAAAAGTAACCATTAATAAGATAACTAAATTAAGGAAAAAATGCCACATGGCAAAACCTTATTGGTGGGACACGATGGCACATGAAAGAAGGGGACATGCGATATGCACCCGGACAATTGGTTATGGAATCATGAGTAGTTTTAGAGTTTGGACGATGCATACTTAATCCTTTGCGACGTTAGACATGTAACACATCCTAGTGGACTACCTCTACTAGTCACAATGCAAAAATTAGTTCATATGGATTTGTTCAAGGTTACGTTAGTTTTTGTATTTCTTGGCTCATTTTAGTTTCCGGCTAACGATAAATTCTAGATCGGGTGAGAGTATTTGGTTCACACTGGCTGGTGTTTTGATAACAATATGTAGAATTTTAAATCACAAAGCAAAATTTTGAACTACCGAGTGGAGGAGACGGATTGGATTTACTGGTCGTTGACAAAAACTTAAGGTTCTCACTTCATAATTTGTGTATTGATTGTGTATCTGATTCTTTACAAGGTGACCTATTTATATACATTACAAAAGACATATTGTCAAAAAGGAAAGGAAGAAAAAATAAGGGATGTTGTCAAAAAGGGGAGGAAGAAGAAATAATGGAGGAAGAAAATAATGGCCATTCTAGAAGCCATCCATTCTAGAAGCTAACATGTGTTTCATATTCACAATTAATACCCTCCCTCAAACTCAATATGGTGCAACACACATGTTGAGTTTGGAAACCAAAAACTCGACATTTGAAGTCGGTGTTTTGGTGAATAAATCAATGAGTTGCAATTCCGAGCGAACAAAAGGTAAAACAATAGCCTGTTCCTTGAAGTGATGTCGTACAAAGTGACAATCGATCTCAATATGTTTCGTACGTTCATGAAACACGTCATTATGGGCAATGTGAATAGCAGCCTTATTGTCACAACACAATGTAGTAGGTTCTGATAAATGAACTCCCATATCTTCAAGGAGCCATCGTAACCAAACAATCTCAAAAGTTTTATGAGAAAGATCTCGATATTCGGCCTCAGCACTAGACCGAGAAACTACACTTTTTTTCTTACTACGCCAAGAGATCAAAGATTTGCCTAGAAACTCACAATATCCTGTGGTTGAGCGTCTATCTGTGATGTCACCAGCCCAATATGAATCTGAATATGCATGAAGAAAAAGATCAGAAGTAGATGAGAACTTTATACCTTGATACAAGGTGCCTTCGATATAACGTAATATCCGAAGTACTGCAGCATAATGTGTGGACCTTGGAGCAGACATAAACTGATTAACTACATGAACTGCATGGCTGATGTCTGGCCTTGTGATAGTCAAGTAATTTAGACTTCCCACAAGATGACGATATAATGTAGGATTGGATAAAACTTTTCCTTCGAAGGGGTTAAGCTTCACATTTAGTTCAAGAGGTGTATCTGCAGTTTTACTATCTGTTAACCTAGCACGTTGAATAATTTCGGAGGCGTACTTTACTTGTGAGATGAAATAACCATCAGATGAATTATCGACCTTGATACCGAGAAAATACCTTAAAAAACCTAAGTCTTTCATTTCAAAACATGAACTAAGATGAAGTTTAAGAGCAGTAATTCCTTCTAGATCATCACTTGTGATAACCATATCATCAACATACAAGAGGAGAATAACCATACCCTTCTTAGTTGATCGAGTAAACATTCCTGAATCATAAGCACTTTGATTTAATCCATACTGAAGTATAGCATCAGAAAACTTCTCAAACCAAGCTCGTGGTGCTTGTTTAAGTCCATATAAGGCTTTACGAAGCTTACATACTTGATTTGGAGAATGAACCATTCCTGGTGGTGGTCTCATATACAATTCTTCTTGAAGTTCTCCATTAAGGAAGGCATTTTTGACATCCATTTGATGCATATTACAATTATGAGAAGCAGCAACAGCAAGGAGAGTACGTACCGTAGTCATACGAGCAACAGGAGCATATGTTTCTTCATAGTCTATACCATATTCTTGGGTATATCCTTGAGCAACCAAACGAGATTTGTAACGATCTATCTTGCATTATGAATTTGTTTTGATCTTGTACACCCATCTACTTCCAATAACTGTTTTCCCTGGTGGTAAGTCAACCATATCCCATGTACCAGCGTCCTTGTGTGCTGTGAGTTCTTCCCCCCATAGATGTTTTCCAGACTAGACTTAAAGATGCTTCCCTGTATGATTTTGGTTCATGCATAGATAAAATGGATGACAAAGAACAATGATAATCTGCAAACCTGGCTGGTGGTCGACGAGTTCGTGGAGGAAAAACATCATTTTCAGGTACAAGATCCCCTTCTTGAGAAGCAATGTCAGGATTTTCCATAGAGTGGTCATGTGGAGTTTCGAAATTTTCGAGAGGAGTGACTTCTGTGGTGGTTGATGGAATAATTAAATGCTGAGAGTTGGATAGAGATATATCCTCAAAAGGATCTAGATACGTAAACTGTTCTATAGTAGAAGACTTGCTACTAGGAAGAGACCAAAAAGGTATATTTTCCCAAAATGTAGCTTGACGAGAAACACGTAAGCGTCGACTCTCTGGATCGTAACAACGATAACCTTTTTGTTCAATACCACAGCCTAAAAACACACAGATAGCATTCTTTTTACTGAGTTTGTTTCGTTCTCTTTATGTGAGAAGAACAAAACAAGTTGAACCAAAGACACGAAGATCATAATAATTAGGTTTCTTATCATAGATACGTTCATAAGGTGATATTCCTCCTGTGACTATAGATGGAATGTGGTTTATTGTGTAAACTGCAGTAAGGACTGACTCACCCCAAAAATTAGATGAAACTGATGCTGAAAGAAGTTGGGTTCTAGCTGTCTCTATGATGTGACGATGTTTTCTTTCTGTTACACCATTTTTTTCTGGAGTTTCTGTACAAGATAACTGAAGAATAGTACCTTCTGTTTTGAGAAATTCTTTGAAAGGAGTTGATATGTATTCACCTCCTTGATCAGCACGGAAAGTTTTAATGGATTTTCTAAATTGAGTTTTGACCATTCTAGAGAAATCTGTGTATATTTTCAAAAATTCAGATCTGGAACTGAAAAGGTATAGCCATGTAAAACGATAAAAATCATCAATGAAGATAACATAATATAAAGCCCCTCCCTTAGAGGCAATGGGAGACTTTCCCCACACATCTGAATGAATAAGATCAAAAGGTTCGACTGAATGTGTAATACTATTATTAAAAGGAAGCGCAAGTTGTTTACCCAACTTACACGAAATGCAATAAGGTTCTTTATCAACTTGAATTGTTCCTAAAAGTCCTTTATTGATCATATATGTAAGATGCGAAAAAGAGACATGGACTAGATTAGAATGCCAAGACATAAATGGGGACACAGTAGAAGGAATGAAGTTTGAAACTGCAGCAGTAAGTTCATTCTTTGATTGTTGAGGAAAAATGAGAGTTTCAAGGAGATATAATCTGCTAACTCTACGGCCTATCCCAACAAGCTTCTCTGTCCTGGGATCCTGTATTACACAACCAAAGGAGAAGAAATAAATGTTAAAACCCTGATTACACAGTTTCCCAATTGATATAAGATTCATCTTGATCTTTGGAACAAGTAACACATCAGGTATACGTATTTTATCTGAGACTTTAACATGTCCAATATGACTAGCAGCTATTTCGGATCCATACGCAGTTTGGATTTTAGGTGTAATAATAGGATGCTTGCTTTCAAATACATTAGAATTGAATGTCATATGATTAGAAGCACCTGAGTCAAGAAACCAACCATTTGAAAAGGTACATGTGGGAACTGAAAAAGCAGATGTTGTTGTAGAATTATTATTACCAATTGCAAGGGATTGTTTGAGCATCTCTTGAATATTAGCAAGATTATTTGATGTAGATGATGAGGATTCAGGGCTTCTTTCTAACAAAGGTGCTGCAAGAATGGAAGGCATAGATGTGTATGCAGTTCCATTTAACCTTCTTCTTTCTCTCATGTTTCTTGAAAATGGAGATGTACAGTTTCCTACTGTATGAACGGTTTCTTTACAATAATTGCATTGAATTTGTGAGTTTGATCCTTGGTGAGTTGGAATTTGAGATGCTGATGTTTGTGACATACTCTGTGTTGTTGGTAAAGTGCAGTTCTTGGCCAAGTGACCAGGTTTCTTGCAGTTGTAACACTGAACATGTGACATGTCATGGTAGTTTCTCTGAGAGTTTACAGTATTATTAAAACCTCCACGCGAAGGAACGGCAAACACAGCAGGTATCTCTGGCTTGATCCTTTTCCGAGTTTCTTCAGTAATAAGCTCAGACAATGCATCTTCTACAGTAGGGAGAGGAGATCGATGAAGGATTGAAGCTCTTACAGTCTCAAAATCATCTCTTAACGCCATTAGGAGTAGAACCAGTCGCGACTCTTCTCTGTATTTCTGCCACAGTTCGATATCTATAGTCCAATTGGGTTCCATCAGTGCTAGCTGATTCCATATAATTGACATCTCAGAATGAAAGTCTGAGATTGGTGATCCATCTGTTGCTTCATAGAACGAATATCTTGTTCTAGTTTGTAACGTTGAGCAAAGTTGATTTGGGTATACCTTTTTGAAAGAAACTCCCATGCGTCTTTGGCAGTCTCAAAACCAGTAAGTTGCATACTTATGGAGGTGATTACTGTATTGCTTATCCATGTGAGTATCTTGTGATTGTTGATATCCCAGTCTTCAGCACTTTCTCCTTCAGTTCCTTTGTCTTTGCTGCTAGGATCAACTTCTTTATCAGTAATAACAGCACCAGTAGAGACAGCACTGGGCTTCTTGACTTTACCATCAATATATTTCCACATAGCTTTTCCTTAGAGGAAACTTCTCATAAGGAAGGACCAATGGTTATAGTTTGTTCCATCAAACTTTACGGTGATAGGTTGATAATCTTCACGCGACATATTGAACGATAAAAGAAAGGATTTTGGATACTAGGATTTTTGGATACTAGGCTCTGATACCATGACAAAAACTTAAGGTTCTCACTTCATAATTTGTGTATTGATTGTGTATCTGATTCTTTACAAGGTGACCTATTTATATACATTACAAAAGACATATTGTCAAAAAGGAAAGGAAGAAAAAATAAGGAATGTTGTCAAAAAGGGGAGGAAGAAGAAATAAGGGAGGAAGAAAATAATGGCCATTCTAGAAGCCATCCATTCTAGAAGCTAACATGTGTTTCATATTCACAATTAATAGTCGTTACACATTCAATTATAGAGGGGGTGTCGTTAGTGTTTAAGAAATTTAAAACTTAAAAGAGAAAATTAAGAAATTTACTATATTTAACGAAAATAAAATAAAATAGAAAAACTAACCCTATTTATACTTCACGAGATCAAGAAAAAATAATGATTGTTTTTCTTCTGGTCTCTCGATATGGCAACGCAAAAGCCTAGAAAGAGAATGAGAAAAAGATCAATGAACAACAATCTTCCCACTGAAATTATAGGAAACATACTTTTACAATTGCCGATCGAGGACGCTCTACAGGCCAAACGTGTATGCAGAACTTGGAAAGCTCTCCTCCGCAATTATAAATCTCATAAGGTCGGTTTTCTTTTCACTTTCCTCAATAAGATTGAACACCGATTTACCTACGAAAATGAATATCTACTTTTCTACGAAGATGAGTCCGATCACTATGATCATGCAAAATTAAACTATTACTGCACTGACAAGACACTTTCGAAGATACAACACGACATATATATTATGAACATTAAGAAATCCTATATTAACAGGGGTGGTATAATGGTTGGTTCTTGCAATGGTTTGGCTTTTTTTGAGAGAGATAAAAAAGGTCCCTTCCTAATCTGCAACCCGTTGACAGGAGAATCCATGTTACTTCCATAATTTATGTTGGGGGAGGCTTACGTAATCCGAGCCGCTATGCGCAATACGAAACCTACACAAGAAATGACATACAAATGCGGAAATAACAAACTACGCAATATAGAAGCAATCACACAACACCGGCAATTACGTGGAAAAACCCCTCCAAGGTGAAGGGTAAAAAACCACGGGCAAATCTTCCACTATAACAATAATGGGTTACACACAATTCTCCCAAATTTGGGGATAAACTCTTCTTCAAGGTGCCTATAGCACTTGGATATCAATTTTCCTAATTACACTCACCCCTAAGGATGGATCAACAATTCATTCATAAATAATATGAGATTCACTATCAATTTGAGAATTAGAAGTGATTTGAGATACTTACTACTAGGGTTTGACAAACCCTAGATTTTTCCCCCTTTGAAGAGATGTGGAAATTGATCAATCAATTCTCCACCACAACAACCAAAAGATCCTTAGCTAAGAACCCTTTCTCCTTCTCTTCAAGATGCTTCAATCTCACCAAAAATTGGTGGTTTAATCTCTCTACCTCACTCACTCTCTTTTCTTCTTCCTCTCTTTCTCTTTCTTCTCTAAACAAAGAAGAGCTCGAACATAAACGTCTCCTGATGCCTTTTGGTCTTTAAAACCAAAACCAAGGCAACCACTAACTTCCTCCCTTGAATGGTTAAGGGGCTTCCACACTTGTTGGGCCATGAGACGTGATAACCCAACAATCTCCCCCTCACGACTTATGGCGAGGTACCCGTCACCACCAAACCTGCCCTGCTGCAGAAATACACATGCTTGTATTTTGGTAACGACTTTGTCATCATATCAGAACCATTGTCATCTGTATGGATCTTCTCAATATATAATACCTTCTCCTCGAGAACTTCTTGTATCCACTGATACCTAATATTGATGTGCTTGGACCTCGAGTGAAAACTCGTGTTCTTGCTGAGATGGATGGCACTCTGGCTGTCACAGTAAACGATGAACCTCTGTTGCTTCACACCGAGTTCTCTAACAAACCTCTTCATCCATATCATCTCCTTCCAACTCTCTGTAGCTGCAATGTACTCTGCCTCTGTAGTAGACAATGCCACACTTTTTTTAACTTGGATTGCCAAGACACAGCTCCCCCTGCATAGGTAAATAAGTAACCCGATGTAGACTTGAGACTGTCTTGAGCACCTGCCAAATCTAAATCTGTGTAACCAACTAACTATGGCTTGTCACCTCCATAGCACAAACACATATTAGAAGTACCCCTTAAATACCGTAGTATCCATTTCACTGCTTCCCAATGCTCCATAGCAGGATTTGATAGAAATCTGCTTACCACTCCAACTGCATGAGCTATATCCGGCCTTGTACACACCATTGCATACATCAAACTACCAATTGCGGACGCATAAGGAATTTTCTCCATCTTCCATTTCTCAACATCATTCACAGGACATTGATCACGAGTTAACTTAAAATGGTTTGCAAGTGGACAACTTACCGGCTCAGCCTTGTCCATGTTGAATCTTTGCAACACCTTCTCAATGTAGCTTTCTTGTGATAGCCACAACTTCCTCGCTTTCCTATCACGAGTAAACTCCATGCCAAGAATACGCTTTGCTGCACCCAAGTCTTTCATAGCAAAAGACTTTCTCAGATCTGACTTCAACCTGTCAATCTTTTTCTTATCTTTTCCAACAATAAGCATGTCATCAACATATAGCAAAAGAGTAAGAAAATCACCATCAGCAAATTTTTGAATGAATACACAATGATCTGAAGCTGTCCTCTTGTACCCATGTTCCTTCATGAACGATTCAAACTTCTTGTACCATCTTCTTGGAGCTTGCTTCAAACCATATAGACTCTTCTTCAGCTTGCACACCATGTGCTCTTTGCCTTTGACTTCAAAACCCTCGGGTTGTGCCATATACACATCTTCCTCCAACTCACCGTGAAGAAATGCTGTCTTGACATCTAGTTGTTCTATCTCAAGATCCAAACTAGCGGCTATTTCCAAGACAACCCGAATAGAAGAAAATCTCACCACCTGTGAGAAAATCTCGTCAAATTCAACACCCTTTCTCTGCTCATAACCCTTCACAACTAAGCGTGCTTTATACCTTGGTTGTGAGTTACCATCTTCAGTCTTGATTCTATACACCCACTTGTTCTTCAGAATTTTCTGGTTCTCAGGCTTGTCAACCAAATCAAAAGTATCATTCTCATCTATAGAGCCAACCTCTTCTTTCATGGATTTCAACCACTTATGACTTTCAGGAACACTGAGAGATTCTTCATAAGACTCTGGTTCACCTGCATCTGTGAGCATCACATACTCATGTGGTGGATACTTTGTTGAAGGTAATCTGGTCCTGCTGGATCTTCTCAACTCAGCTTCTGGTTGTTGTTGTTGCTGCACTTCTTGCTCAACATCACCCACTGGAACATCTTCATGAGCTTCATCTTCATTGCCATTACCATCAACATCAACATCATGTTGTTCAAAAGTAGGAACAACTGGATTTGGATCCAAGGTTATATCATCTTGAAGCTTTGGCATCTCAATATTCTCAAAGTCTTCAATTGTCTGGTCTTCAAGGAATACTGCATCCCTACTTCTGATAACCTTCTTCTCAAATGGATCCCAAAATCTGTAACCAAAATTCTATGTTCCATAGCCTAGGAACACACACTTCTTTGCTTTGTCGTCAAGCTTTGATCTCTGATCTTTTGGGATATGAACAAATGACCTGCAACCAAACACTTTTAAGTGATCATAAATATGCTCTTTGTCTCTCCATACCTTTTCTGCTACTTCTCCATCTAGCGGTCTTGAAGTAGATCGATTGATCAAATACACAGCAGTATTCATTGCTTTACCCCAGAAATGCTTATGCAACTTGGAATGAGATAACATGCACCTTATTCTCTCAAGAATAGTGCGGTTCATCCTCTCTGCAACACCATTATGTTGTGGAGTCTTCGGTACTGATTGTTCATGACGTATACCCATGCTCTTGCAATACACTTCAAGTGGCCCAATGTACTCTCCCCCGTTGTCAGAACAGAAGGCACTTCAAGGTTCTACCTGTTTCTCTTTCCACCATCTTTGTGAAACATCTTGAACACAGGAACAACATCATCTTTGGTCTTGATTGCATATGACCAAACCTTCCTTGAAGCATCATCTATGAAAGTAACAAAATAAACAGCACCACCAAGTGTTTTGACCCTTAAAGGTCCACATACATCAGAATGAACAAGATCAAGAATACCAGAATTGCGCTTGGGTAAAGCTTTATGAAAAGAGACTCTAGTTTGTTTACCAACTAAACAATGAGTACACTTACCCAATTGCATACCTTTGGAATTTGGAAAAACTTGTCTTTTGGTGAGGATTTGAATTCCCTTCTCACTAAGATGACCAAGTCTTCTATGCCACAGCTCGGAGATTGAATCTTTGTCAACAGCATTCAACTCACCTTTCAACACCTTCACTTGTGTCTTGTACAATGTTCCACACTTCTTGCCTCTTGCAATAACCATGGAGCCATTGCTTAGCTTCCATTTGCCATCACCCAAGTGATTGTTGTACCCTTCATCATCTAACACTCCTGGTGACATTAGATTCAAACGAAGATCTGGTACATGTCGCACATTTCTGAGAACCAACGTACAGCCAACACTGGTCTCAACCTTCACATCACCCATTCCTACAATTTTTGCAACACCACTGTTTCCCATTATAACTGACCCAAAATCACCAGCCTTGTAGGAGGTAAATACATTTTCATGAGGAGTAGCATGATAAGATTCACCTGAATCAACTATCCATTCTGAATCAGTACCTGCAAAACTAACACAAACATCATTACAATCTGAGAATACAATGATATCATCATTTGTCACAGTAGATGCAACACCATTGTCTTGGTTATCATTTCCTTTCCCCTTCTTGTGTTCTTGCTTCGGATTCCTGTATTCATTTGAATAATCACCTCTCGTATGACAGTTCCAACATTCAACTTCCTTCCTGGACTTTGATTTACCCCTTGACTTGCTACGGCCAACTTGTCTTGTCTTTTCTTCTACCCCGATTTTTCTGTCACAAGAGCTTGAATGAGATGAGTCTAGTGACCTTCTTCTAACTTCTTCACTCAAGCAAATCTGCTAGTTGCAACATTCATGTTCAACTTCTTTTCGAGCAGAATAACTGAGACAATTCCTCAATGGCTCCCAACCTGCCCTGGTAAAGTATTTAACAACAAATAAGCTTGAACCTCTTCAGGAATTTTTAGGTCCATAGATGTAAGCTGATTCATGATACCCTTCATTTCATTTAAATGTTGCTCCATTGAACTCCCTTCCTTGTAACACATCTTTCCAAGCTTTTTGAATAGAAGAGCGTTTCACAAGGAGACTGCTGATCATATATCTCCTCTAACTTGGTCCACAAAGGATATGCTAGTGTCTCACTAGCCACATGATGAAAAATGATATCATCAATCCACTGACGAATATAGCCAACTGCTTTTCGATTAGTAACCTTCCAATCTTCTGCACTTGTCGCCTCAGACCTTACTCCCTTACTCTCTATTGGACCATAGAGATCTTTACAATATAACCAGTCTTCCATCTTCTCCTTCCATATGACAAAGTTCTCACCGGTCAAATTGACCATTCTATTACTAGTGCTAGCTTCCGCCATTGCACAGGATTAGCTCAACCCAAAAGCTCTGATACCACTTGTTGGGGGAGGCTTACGTAATCCGAGCCGCTATGCGCAATACGAAACCTACACAAGCAATGACATACAAATGCGGAAATAACAAAGTACGCAATATAGAAGCAATCACACAACACCGGCAATTACGTGGAAAAACCCCTCTAAAGTGAAGGGTAAAAAACCACGGGAAAATCTTCCACTATAACAATAATGGGTTACACAAAATTCTCCCAAATTTGGGGATAAACTCTTCTTCAAGGTGCCTATAGCACTTGGATATCAATTTGCCTAATTACACTCACCCATTAGGATGGATCAACAATTCATTCATAAATAATATGAGATTCGCTATCAATTTGAGAATTAGAAGTGATTTGAGATACTTACTACTAGGGTTTGAAAAACCCTAGATTTTTCCCCCTTTAAAGAGATGTGGAAATTTATCAATCAATTCTCCACCACAACAACCAAAAGATCCTTAGCTAAGAACCCTTTCTCCTGTGGTACAACCGTCACATACCTTTTCGCACAAGACTCTATTGTTATGACCCTAAACAAACTTTGGGATGACAACGCTAAGGGTATGGAATACATAGAAGCAATTCCTCACACGCAGAACCTTGTTTCTTTGAAAGAATTGGGAGAGACTGGTGTGAGTTAATTGAAAGATCTAGAGAAACATGTGTTAATAGATATGAAATATGTCGATCTAATGTTACATGGAGATACACAAATACCTACAGCCGAGGACAAAGAGGATTTTGGTCACAACTGATGTTAACAAGCCACTGAACCATCCAAAGAAGCTAAAAGATGTTGGAATATATTCAATTGCGCTACGAAGGGGGGTCCTGGGGGTCCAGGGGAGACCGCCCCTGGTGGGGGTCTAGGGGGCAACGCCCCCGGAAGAATTTTTTTGATACGTAACTGTTTGGACCGTTAGAAAACGTTTCCAGAAAATTCTAAATCCAACAGACACCATTAATGTCTGTTGATGAAGGACCTGACGTTTCTTGAAGAGAAACTTGTCTGTTTCCAACAGACGTGAAAAACCCTATAAGTAGCATCTCCTAGAGTCGTTTTCATCATCATTCGAAAATCTCTTCTGTTTTCTTTCTTAAACAAAGCATCATCAGAATCTGTTTTACATGTGTTCTTGATTGGGTCAAGGGGTGCAAACCTTGAATCCAATTTCCGGTTGTAGGGATTTCATTGTATCCTGAAGGCAGTATTTCACATACCTGTTACAATCGCCAATTCGTTGGGAGGGTAGAAATACTTGTCTAAAAGAAATCATCCAGAGCCTTGAAAGTTTTAGAGTACAACCAAAAAATCAGTTTCCGTTTTCATCTCCATTGCAGGCCAGTAATTTCCAACAGTTTTAGACAAGTATTTGCTGGCAATGGAGGGTGAATCTTCAACTTCGAATGGTACTGCACAATCCCTGCAAGTGATGAACCAAACCCTGACTCGACTGGAACGTTTTGATGGTGAAAATTTTACTCGTTGGCAAGAGACTGTGTAGTTTTTCCTTATGACCATCAAATTGTGGTACATACTTGAAGATGGATTGGAGGAGATTCCTGCACCGTCAGACAAAGATACTCCTGATTTGATTACCAAACGAAAGAAGCGTCAGGAAGATGATTTCATGCGTCGTGGACATATTTTGAATGCCCTGGAAACTTCTGTTTACAATGAACATCGGAGTATTGCGACTGCAAAGGGATTGTGGACTGCGGTTGACAACAAATACAAGATTTCTGAGGCAAGCAACAAGAAATTCCTTACTTGCAACTTCATGGATTTTAAGATGGTTGTGATAAGTCAGTCATTTCAGGTCGGTGAACTTTTACTCATTGTTAATCATCTTAAGGATCTTTGGATATGAACTTCCTCCTGGTTTATTGTTGGTGTTATTATTTCTCGTCTTCCCCCTTCCTGGAATGGTTATAAGAAGAAACTTAAGCATGCTGAGACTGACTATGATTTAGAGGCCTTACAGCGTCATCTTCGCATAGAAGAGGACTCTCGTAAACGAGAATTTAAGGATAGTCCACAGTCTGGAAACCATTCTAAGGTAAATAGCGTAGAGACACCAAATTCTTTGAAACCTAAGAATGATACCCAGTTTAAGAAGAAGAATCATCCCAACAAGAAGAGTAAGAAGAAGGGCAATTGCTACTTCTGTGACAAACCCGACCATTTTTCTCGTGACTGTCGTCTCAAAATGAAACAATAGCAGAACCAGAAAAAGGAGGCAAATATGGTCGATGACAATCTTGTGATTGTAGTGCAAGCCGCCAATGCTGTTGCTGAAACTGGGAGTGGATGGTGGTACGACAATGGTGCAACCGTCCACATCTGTAAGGATAGAAATCTTTACAAGACTTATGAACCGGTTAGTGGAGAAGGAAACGAAGTTGTCTCATAAACGGCCAACACAACAAAGTCATTGGGAAAGGCACTGTTGAACTCTCGTTTACTTCGGGAAAGACCGTTACTCTTACTAATGTATTACATGTCCCTTCCATGATAAAGAACCTTGTTTCCGGCGACCTTGTTATGAAGGCTGGATTCAAGACGACCTATGAGTATAATAAGTTTGTATTGTCCAAAAATGGTGTGTTTATTGGACAAGGATATGCTTGTAATGGGATGATTAAGCTTAATATAATAAATAATGGTTCTGCTTATATTGTTGACTCTGTTAATCTATGGCATGGTAGATTTGGTCATGTAAATTATGGTTCCCTTAGAAACATGAATCGATTAGGTTTGATTTCTGATTGCAATTTTGATCATGCTTCTAAATGTGAAATATGTGTGCAAGCAAAGATAACTAGAATTTCCCATAAGTCTGTAGTACGAAATTCTTCCTTACTTGAATTAGTACATAGTGATGTGGGTGATTTGCATGGTTCTGCCACTCGTGGTGGAAATAAGTATTATGTCACTTTTATAGAGGATAGTACTAGATATTCTTACACATATTTGATGAAATCTAAGGATGATGTTTTTGACATGTTCAAAATATATAAAGCGAAGTAGAGACACAATTAGGACTGAAAATTAAGATTTTACGTTTCGATCGTGGTGGTGAGTATTTTCCTAATGAATTTAAATTCTTTTGTCAAGAGCATGGTTTAATTCATCAATTTACTGCACCTTATACACCTCAACAAAATGGTATGGCTGAAAGAAAAAATAGAACTTTGATTGATATGGTTAATTGCATGCTTATAAGTTCTAGTTTGCCTAATTCTTTGTGGGGTGAAGCTATGTTGTCTGCATGTTATATTTTGAATAGGGTTCTTTTGAAAAAGAAGAATGTTTCTCCTTATGAGTTGCGGTTTAAAAGGAAACCAAACTTGAAGAGACTTAAAGTCTGGGGTTGTTTGGCATATGTTCGAAAGCCTGATCCTAAAAGACCAAAACTAGGAAACAGGGCTTATAAATGTGCTTTTGTGGGATACTCTCTTAATAGTATCACCTACAGATTTTTAATCCTTGATACTTTCGAGATTATAGAATCTGTAGATGTGGAATTCTTTGAGAACTTAAATAGGAACAGTTCTCAAATGCAACCCATGGAGAATTCATTGTTACCTAGTCTAGAATCTGAAGAGACTAATGAGAATGATGATCATTCTATTCCTACTCAAGACATAGAGGATATTTCTGAACCCATAGAAGATATCGAACCTAGAAGGGGTAAGAGAGCAAGAAAAGAGACAAGTTTTGGTCCAGACTTTATAACATATCTTGTAGAAGGTGATAAGAATACAATTCTTAATATTACCAAATATGTTGCGCATGTTGATGATGACCCTAAAACTTATCTTGAGGCTATGAGTTCCAAATATGCTAGTTTTTGGAAAGAGGCTATCAATGATGAAAAGAATTCTCTTTTGACCAACGATACTTGGATATATTGTGATTTACCTCCAGGCGTAAAGCCTATTGGATGTAAATGGATTTTCAAGAGAAAGATGAATGCCGATGGTTCCATTGATAAGTTCAAAGCCAGATTAGTTGCTAAGGGTTATAGGCAAAGACATGGAATTGATTATTTTGATACATATGCTCCTGTTGCACGCATCTCATCTATTCGTTGTTTAATTGCACTTGCTTCTATTCACAAGTTAATTATTCATCAAATGGATGTCAAAACTGCCATCCTAAATGGAGATTTGGAAGAAGAGATATATATGGAACAACCTGAAGGTTTCATATTGCCAGGCCAAGAAAAGAAGGTTTGCAAGTTGGTTAAATCTCTTTATGGCTTGAAGCAAGCTCCCATGCAATGGCATGAGAAGTTTGACGAAGTGGTTTTGTCATATGGTTTTGTGGTGAATGATGCGGATAAATGTATCTATAGTAAGCATGATAGTTCTGGATGTGTGATTCTATGTTTATATGTTGATGATATGCTTATTTTTGGATATGACATATCTGTGGTGGAAGAAAAAAAAAGGTTTCTTGGCTCTAACTTTGATATGAAGGATTTAGGAGAGGCTGATGTAATCTTGGGAATTAAGATCCTAAGAAAGGGGAATGAGTTGGCTTTAACCCAATCTCATTATATTGAGAAATTTCTCAGAAGGTATGATCACTTTGATGATGATCCAGCGCCTACTCCTTTAGACCATACTATCAAGTTAAACAAGAACACCGGTCGTACTCATGCACAACTTGAGTATTCCAGTGTTATTGGGAGTCTTATGTATGTTATGCATTGCACAAGACCGGACATAGCCCATGCTGTGGGGGTATTATGTCGTTTCTCAAGTAATCCTGGATTTGAACACTGGAAAGCGGTTTCCAGAGTTATGGCTTACTTGAAAGGAACAATTGATTTTGGTTTGCATTACCAAGGCTATCCCGCTGTATTGGAAGGTTACAGCGATGCTAATTGGAACAAGGTAGAATCCAAGTCCAAGTCGACGTCTGGATGGATTTTTACTTTAGGGGGTGCTGCTGTATCTTGGAGTTCCAAGAAGCAGACTTGTATATCTGATTCAACAATGTTGTCAGAATTGATAGCCTTAACGAATGCATGTAAAGAGGCAGAATGGCTTAGGGACCTTCTTATGGAAATTCCACTTTGGAAGAAGCCATCTCCAGGAGTTTTGATTAATTGTGATAATAAAGCTATAATATATAATGTCTCTAATAAGACTTATAATGGAAAGTGTAGACATGCGAGTCTCAGAAACCAAATGGTTAGGCAACTACTCAAGAGGGGAGTGGTTACGGTTAACTTTATTGAATCAAAGAGGAATTTGGCAGACCCATTCACAAAATGTCTACCAATTTCAGTTGCTTCAATAAAATGTAATGAAATGGGACTAAGGTCTGTGAATGAAGGTTGATATCCCATAGCAGAAACCCAACCTATGTTTTGAAAAGGATAAACAAGGTTCAATGTGGTACCAACAAGTTATGGATGTAGATTATGGAGAACTAACATAAAACTTCCCATTTCAAGTTAGTGCTGGTTTTTTCTGCAAGAAAATAGGATGGATGTAAATCCTTAATGAGTCTGTGATTAGTAAAAGGTGTCTCGCAGAAACACCTTCGAGACTTACCTATATGAGTATGGAAATGTGGGTCGTTTCCTAAGAGAAGAAGACGGTTCTCTAAAGAAGACTCATGAATAAGGATATAAGCACAAGGCCTTTATAGTGCTTGGCTACAGAACACATGATTTATGAAATCAATATTTGTGGAAACTCCGGTTTTATCATAAGGGATACTTGGTTCAAGACTAGTTTCACCATAGAATCTCGATAAGGCTTTGGGTTTCTTACACTAAGTGAAGGTTCAAACCCAGAAGGTACCTATCATTTATGTATTGGTTTCAACGATGATGCTTAGTCTCAATCGTGCTAGAACTACGTTGTCTTGATCCCACTCGGGTACGTAGGCAGTCACTTCGGTGATGCAGTCGCTCCGATTTAAAAGTTTTTAAACTTTGTTTTATGGTTTTTGAAAATAGGGAGAGAATGTTGGAATATTTTCAATTGCGCTACGAAGGGGGGTCTATGGGGCAACGCCCCCGGAAGAATTTTTTGATACGTAACTGTTTGGACCGTTAGAAAATGTTTCCAGAAAATTCTAAATCCAACAGACACCATTAATGTCTGTTGACGAAGGGACCTGACGTTTCGTGAAGAGAAACTTGTCTGTTTCCAACAGACGTGAAAAACCCTATAAGTAGCATCTCCCAGAGTCGTTTTCATCATCATTCGAAAATCTCTTCTGTTTTATTTCTTAAAAAAAGCATCATCAGAATCTGCTTTACATGTGTTCTTGTTTGGGTCAAGGGGTGCAAACCTTGAATCCAATATCCGGTTGTAGGGCTTTCATTGTATCCTGAAGGCAGTATTTCACATACCTGTTGCAATCGCCAATTCGTTGGGAGGGTAGAAATACTTATCTAAAAGAAATCATCCAGAGCCTTGAAAGTTTTAGAGTACAACCAAAATCAGTTTCTGTTTTCATCTCCATTGCAGCCCAGTAATTTCCAACAAAAGATTGAAAGAAAATGTTAATCATCCAAAGAAGTTATCTAGCTTATAAAGTCACGCTAAAGTCCTATACGATTATGCTTTTACATAAGAAATAATTTGAACGTATTCAATGGAATATCTGAAATATCACCGTCCCTTTGTCACCTTTCCGCGTGTATTGATGATGCTTGATGCAACAACAAATTATATACCGTTCACAAATGAAAATGTTATAAATTCACTTCATTTCGCTTGTAAAAATTTACAAGGCGGTATCTTATTGGCTGGCTCTAGGTTAGCAATGATTATGACCGTGGGGGAGAAATATCGCACACGGAAAACACATAACCTCGTCTCAGACAAGACAACCCCAAGTGCCAAGACATTACGATAATCAGAAATCAAGCCAAAGAATAATAGAGCGACAATAAGGAAAGAATGCGAAGAAACAATCGTACGATAAAGATAGCAAGAAAACCAGTTCGAAAGGAATAATGCGAAGGACACAACAGAGAACGTGAAGGACAATGACATCTTCCCAAAAGCCTGGCGAATAAGACAAACTGAAAAAGAATCGGTCAACTGAGATCTTGCACGTGAATCATGGTTGTCCTCTACTGATGTATTTGCCTATATAAGGGGTCAAAAATGATAGATAGAGGATTGAGTTGAGAGAGATAAGCTAAGAAAGTTACCAAAGACAAGAAAAATAAGTCATTTGAATAAAACTTTCATCTTGTATTTCTCCATGTTAGTGTAATAATATCAACTCGAATTCACTGTGTAACATCATCTGTTTGATCAAAGTGTTTGTGAAGATCATACTAGTGCCAAAGTGGTGAATAATATCATTAATGTTTGAATTGATCAATATGACTTAATCTTTGTGTTATTATCATTACAAAGGGTGTAGTTGTGGGATTTTCCGTAACTACGTTTTGGCGCTAGAAACAGGGAGGGTTTATCCTCACATGCTAATTAATTGTTTTAAGTCATCACTGCTCTAAAGATCTTTCATTACCTTCACCTTTCCCATTTTTTCATGAAACTTCAATAAAAGCATCACCACTTTCTTCAAAATTTCTATACTTTCGAAATATCAAAGGTTTTCAAAAGGAAACCCTTTCAAACATCTTCTATGTTACCACCAATGACCGGATTTATCCCCATTTCTGTCACTTGTCTATGTTTCCTTTTAACAATTCCATTTTGTTGATAAAGATAAGGACAAGATATTCTTACAGAGATACCACTATTATCCAGAAATTATCTAAATGGTCCCTTAACCAATTCATAAGCACCATCAGTCTGAAACACTTTGATTTTTGAATCCAATAAATTTTCCATTGATTGCTTAAACAACTTGAAAAAAGACAGACTATCTAATTTACATTTGAGTGGAAAAATCCAATTAAACCTGCTAAAATCATCTACAAATAAGATGTAATACCTAAAGCCCAAAGTAGATTGAACAGGAGCAGTGCCCAAATGTCACAATGAACCAAAGCTAATGGTTTTTCTGACATATAAGTAGATGGATAAAATGGTAAACATTTACTTTTGGCTAGTTGACAAGAACTACATACTTCTTCAAAATCTTTATTGGAGAGATTAATTGCAGCTGAAGAGTCAAGATTTTCGATGATATTTGTAGCAGGGTGACCAAGCCTATGTTGCCAAAGTGTTGAGGAATCCAAAACTGAAGTAAGAGCCATCTTAGAAGCTGAATGAAAAATTTGTTGTTGAGAATACTTTAGTGGATATAGGTTGTTCTGCATCAGTCCTCTTGCCAATACTTGTCTATTGTGAATATAATTTATTTTAGGGTTATTTGGAGTTTGGTACTTACATTTTGTCCAACATTAATGTTTGGTCTAATATTTGTCCAACTTAGGGGTTGGTACTTGGAATTCACGTTGACTTCCATTGACTCAGTTAAGTATAATTCTAATCAAATTTATATTCTAAATATTTATGAATTTAAAATTATATCCTTCACATGGACTGAATTTCCCATATATCCGCATACATTTTTCACACGCTTTAGAAATATAGGCTAACCTAACTCTCTATCGATCCACCCTTATTCTCTCTTCAATCTTTCGACATCCATACACCACTACCATCATCGTCCGACCAACCAAAACCTAAATTGCTTAATCTACTCATCAAAAAAGACCAAAGCTTTCCCATACAAATTAAATCCCATTTCAATTCATTCATCAACAAAAACAATTATCAAAAAATCAAATCAGAAAAATAATTCATTTTCTCCATCGGGTAATTAACATCAATACCATTTGAAGAACATCAGGAAGAAGTTTTGATTCATTCAAACTTGGGTTTTAATTTAGATATATCGGGGTTTCGAATTGATTCAGCAAATTGGTGTTTGATTTGAGTTCGAAAATTAGGGTTTTGTTTGATTCAAAAATTTGGGGATTGTTTGATTAAGAAATTGGGATTTCCATTTAGTGAAATTGGGGGTTTGATTAATCGGTAAATTAAGGTTTTGTTTGATTCAGAAAACAATGGTTTTGTTGTTGAGAATTCGAATTTGCATGAAAAAGTGATGAATTGAGTTCTGGTGGTGGTTGATGCAGACAAAGATGTGTGCGAAATTAAGGGAGAAAGAGATGCTGCTGGTTCGTAAAGGAGAAACAGATGCGAAAGAAATAGGGGTTTGGAAGATGAAGTTACTGGTTGATTTCGGGGTTAATATTTTGATGGGATTTGAAGGATTTTGGTTCAATCGAAGATGCTAGTTGATTTAATGGCCGATTTCAGTAAGGGAGCTAAGAGGACGAGTTCAGTATTCTTGATGCAGAGAAGGCCATGAAGTGCAGATTTAGATGTATGCTAGGACATGGGTTGTGAAGATGAAGATGCAGATTCAGTTTTTAACTGAAGATGGTTTGCTGTATCTGATAGATTTCAGAGAAAATTATTGTTGAGAAAGAACCAAAAAAATTGGGTTTTGATTTGGCGCAATAATATGGGGTTTTGTTCGATTCTGAAATAGGGGGTTTCGATTCGTCTAAAGGGGAAAAAGAAGATGAATATACCGATTCGATTGATTTAAATCTCACGTGAAAACGAAGAAGAAAATGAATTGGTTTGTCTTGGAGGTGGAAGAAAGATAATTTCAGACGTGAAAGAAGATTAGAGAGTTGGGGTTAATGATAGTTGACCAAGGCTTAAAGGTTTCATCATGGTCGTTGGATTCCAGGAGCACTTTAGGGTATAGTTGTAAGTTCAATATAATTTCTAACATAATATATTAATTATAATCCAGTCAAAACGGTCAATCAAGGTCAACGTGAATTCTAAGTACCAACCCCTAAGTTGGATAAATGTTAGACCAAACACTAATGTTGGACAAAATGTAAGTACTAAACTCCAAATAACTCTTTATTTTATAACCTTAGGGATAGAATTCAAAAGAGTATGCATTATCAGTAGTAAACTTAGCAATAGAAAGCAAATTTTGTTTAATATGTGGCACAAACAAGACATTGTCCATAACAAAATGAAAAAAATTTGGAGCTGTATTTAAAGTAGTACTACCACTGAAAGTGATTGGAAGTAACTTACCATCTCCAATCATAACTTTCTCATCACCAGCAAATTCTTCAGGAGCATTGAATATGGAAGAATCATTTGTCATATGACTTGTTGCACCAGAATCTGGAATCCAAACTGGACTAGTCTCATCTGCACCCCAATGACTAGTAGGAGGAGGATATTCAACAGAAGAAGCAGGTTGTGCAACATTGGTAGAAATATGCAAACCATTATTTGCAGCAGCTGTCCATGGGTAAAATGTTCGAGTAGTAGTTTCTATTCCAGTAAAAGATTTTTGAACATTTGATGTAGAGTTCTTTTTAGTTTCAACATATCTAAATTTACATCTATTTGCAAAATGTCCTAGCTTATTACAGATCTGACAAGAAATGGTAGAATATCCCACTCTCTAATGTAGATTGAATTACCCTCTTTGAATTAAAGATCCATCATTACTAGGATGAGATGATGAATTACCATAACCTCTAGTGTCACACCTTCAAACGCCCTAGGAATTTTCTGCGAAAGTGTAACCCAGCAGCACAATGGTTCTGTGAATAAAGCTTCACCCACTTGCACTTCAGCCTTATAAGTTTGCACCTTTGCAAACAGTCAACACTTCAGGTTAACAGCGGGAGTCTTTACATCCTTCTTTCACTTTTCTAAACTCATAAAATGCACCCCATAATGCACTCAATTCATGCCATACTTTACCAACAATAATCAGCCAACCAAGAACACTTAGAACATGACACAATCAACTCCTTTTATTGCATCAAAGGGAAGAAATACAAAAATTTCCCACTTGGGGACTTACAAAGACTTGTTCACTCCTTGAACCAAGTCTAAGTCTTAAAAAAACTCACTTATTCACTCACATATGCAAACTTCACTCTCACATATGTTAGGCTAACTCTCACACATGATAGCTACCGAATTTCCCATGCCTTAGGACTATTTATATAGTAGATTTTCTTGGCCAAACCGTGTACAACCGTTGCACACGTATGGGACATCCATCTGTCCCATGGAGCAGTTCTGTAACCGCCAGTAACCGTGCCAACTGACCAGTTTTCTTCTAACTGACGTCAATCATCCAACACCTGTTCTATTGTAGTTAGAACTCTTGATCCCACTTTTATAAAATAATTTATAACCATTCTAATTCATCACCCGTCATTGGCATGCTTGTGAAGCTCGTAACCAACTTGTAACTGTCACTTGAGCTATATTGCGCCACTTGTTGCGCCATACTGAATTTCGCCACTCTTCAACGTTCAGCCCTCTTGGACCTGCATTTTTATTACTCTAAGCTAATGCATGGACACTCTTCAGGCTTTACTTATCGAGGCCAACTTCTTAAGCTCACTGTAGTTACGCATGCGTCACATATACTTCACTTCGCTAATTAGCTTGACAACAGTAATGCAACTCTTGCATTACTAAATTTTTTTCATTGTTCAAGATTTGGCCAACCTTGAACTAATCACATAGACCTACTCTTGATCTATTTCACTCTTCTTACATCATCCTTGAGTTTGGGCCAACTCAACTTCACGGATATGCCTCAAATGCCAACATCGCATGTTGCATCAATCACTTTGGCCATGTCTTGCCTTTCCTTAATGAAGCTTCATTGTGTCGGTCAATAAGCTTCATTCCTTAGACAAATGTCTTTAAAATGTAGTGCTACACTTGCACTATATTAGCCCTGTGGGTTTATGCCATTCTCAGCACTTAACAGTCTATACAGTATACCGCTATTATGGCTTCGCAATGCGCTATTATGGCTTTGCAATTGGCCGTTATGGTTGCATACTGACTTTGCCTACAACTCTGTGACACATAACCATCATGCGACACTTGCAACACCTTAATAGACCTCCCCCACCTAATCCGTTCAACGCCCTCGTTGAACGCAACCAAGTATTCTCAACATACTCGTTCTTCGGCCTTGTACACTTCTGAGCCACTCAAAATTCAGCAAATTTGTTTGGCTTTCCTTCTTGCCAAAGCTTTATGCCTAGTACCAAATGCCATCACTTAGCTTTACTTCTTTCCTATTGATCTTACTATCTTGCACTGTTGTTTTCACGTTGCGCATACGTTCCAACTCCTACTACAACCGTATATCAACACCCAAATGCAATTTTGAAATTCTTCTTGCCAATTCCCTGAATTGTACTTGAACTTCGCATAAATCATTTGCGCCTAAGTGTACGCACTTAATGATTCTTATGTATCTGATCACCATGATCATTGCCATCACTTCCCGACTTTGCCTCTTGCATTTTACTCAACGTGACAAGGACTTATAAACGACTTGGATTTATTTTCAATCAGTTTTGTCGATTACTTCACCATTGAACTGTTGTTCTCCACGCTCCTCATTAAGCACGTCACAAAGTGAATAGGGGTTCTCTTTGCATTAGGAACCCGAATTCACACTTCATGCCTCGCCAAAACTCAGATTATGCAAGAATCATTCAAGAACTCATTTCTCTGAATGTGGCTACCAAGTATCAACTCTATACTTATTCCATCTTGCATACTCGTACTAGAATGGTGAGTTTTTTTTGCTTAACTTCCATGCAACAAAACTATTGAGTTTCACAGCCCATTTAAAACTGTGATTAATTATCTCTTTGGACATATCATTAGCTAACCCTTTAGCTTTCCATATGCTATGCCTTCAAAGCCAATATGTCTCCAAATACTTCTTTGAACTGCATTGCTAATTTCCTGGAAAGTGTGTGTGTCTTTATCTAAGGCCATGAGTTCTACCCAACTCATGCTTGTTGATAAAATGATTTCTTACTTGTTGCATTACTTGCACTGTCGCTGCCCATCTTACGTCGTGCCATTTTGCAATCCCCAAATAACAACATCATTTTTACGTCAACTAAGACCATGTCCTATGCTTTGCTTATTAGCTTTCAACTTGTCTTGATATTGCATACGTTAGGCTAAGTATGCTACTTGCAGCATCTCCCCATGAACTAGCTTTACATCGTAAATAAAGAGGCAAGACTTTATAAACGAAAAGCCCCTCATTCATTACTGCTCTTACATAACAAGACCATGTACCATTACATGATTGATCATCCACTTGATCACTTTTGGAAAGCTAAAACTTCATTAACAAAGCAACTTGCTTACACCAAAGCAAAGTATATACAAACTTGAAGACTAAAATAAATGTATGTACAACCAAACTCTACACACAGAGTTTGCAACAACTGTCAAACTAAGATATGCCAAACAAGATTAGAAAATACCATATTTTCTAAACTAGGTGTTGCCAAAGGAGACAGCAACACACCTTTTTGTTTATAACTTAGTTTCTACTCTTATCGAAGTGTGCAACAACTTCGCTGCGTGATCTCTTCCTTGAGCCCTCACTTCTACCTTCACGAGTCTTGCTAGAATGACTCCCATAGTCATCCCCAACTGATGCATTGAGTTGTGCTTTGAGTGGACAGCTTCTTGCGAAATGCAAACTTTTGCAAATGAAATATCCCCTATACTTCCGGGCTGAAGAGAATAATTCATCTTCCTTTGGTTCATGCTTACGCTTGCTGCCTACAGATTTTTCATTCCTTTTGGCTTCACCTTCACAGCTTTGCACATCTTCAGTCGTTGTGCAACTAGTAAGCCCTCTTACCGCTTGAATATCCATCTGGATACTCTGGATTTTGCGCCTCTTAAGTTCAGCAATTACACTCGAACTTGCATTAACCAGAAATTGAAACATCTGATCTTCTTCACTCATGCCACATACTTCTTGCACCAATGCAAGGAAGTTTTCAGCATATAGGCATGTGGTGTACTCGCCATTTTCAGCCTACATAAACTTTCTCTTGCATACCAAGCACCATTGCTTGGCCAGAACTGACATCTCAGTCCATCTTTCATGTCATTCCATGACATAGGATTGGCATAACTAGCCGCTTCATCTTCTTGCAGCATAATTCTCCACCAAACCTTTGCATCACCACCAAGGTAATTGCATGCGAGAGTTACTTTTTGTTTTTCCCTAGTTCCATTCGCTTCAAAGTATGTCTCAACGTCATACGAGAAATTCTCAATTTCTCTAGCATTTCTGGAACCTGCGTAAATTCTTGGCTCGGAGACTCGATTTGAGCTTTCTCCATGCATGTTTCCTCCTACAAACATGCCGTTGCTGATTAACCCGCGAATACTTGCCTCTTCCTCATACATTTGCTTCGCATGGCTTGTTAGTATGGTCTTTATGTCACTGAATTGCACCTTCAATTCAGTCACTTTAGCATTGGATTCACAATTCAACAAGGTTGCATCAGACACCTTGTCCTCGACCGCACCTACCCTTTCTTCAAATTCTTTAAACCAATCTGATGTCCTTCCTTCAAGTAGGTCTAGCCTGCCATTATCTTCAGAAACAAGAGGATTTTCAAGGCTATCACAGCCCATGTCTATGGACAAATCACCAAGATTTCCAAACTCCTCAAGTTGATCAAACGTACCCGGTAGTTCTGCGTCGATCATCATGCCATTAGAACTCATTTATAATACAATATTCTGAAAATAATGCGCCACTTACTTGATCACAGGAAAATAGCTTTAGATGGAAATAAGTACTAGTGTATTATCCAATAAATACACTCGAACAGTGCACCAAACACAGCTCTGATACCCGAATTGTCACACCTTCAAACGCCCTAGGAATTTTCTGCGAAAGTGTAACCCGGAAGCACAATGGTTCTGTGAATAAAGCTTCACCCACTTGCACTTCAGCCTTATAAATTTGCACCTTTGCAAATAGTTAACACTTCAGGTTAACATCGGAAATCTTTACAACCTTCTTTCACTTTTCTAAACTCATCAAATGCACCCCATAATGCACTCAATTCATGTCATACTTTACCAACAACAATTAGCCAACCAAGAACACTTAGAACATGACACAATCAACTCCTTTTATTGCATCAAAGGGAAGAAATACAAAACTTTCCCACTTGGGGACTTACACAGACTTTTTCACTCCTTGAACCAAGTCTAAGTCTTACAAAAACTCACATATTCACTCACATATGCAAACTTCACTCTCACATATGATAGGCTAACTCTCACACAGGCTAGCTACCGAATTTCCCATGCCTTTGGACTATTTATACAATAGCTTTGCTTCGCAAAACTGTGTACAACCGTTGCACACGCATGGGACAGCCATCTGTTCCATGGAGCAGTTATGTAACCGCCAGTAACCGTGCCAACTGACCAGTTTTCTTCTAACTGACGTCAATCATCCAACACCTATTCTATTGCAGTTAGAACTCTTGCTCCCACGTTTATAAAATCCTTTATAGCAGTTATACTTCATCACGCGTCATTGGCATGCTTGTGAAACTCGTAACCAACTTGTAACCGTCACTTGAGCTGTATTGCGCCACTTGCTGCGCCATACTGAATTCTGCCACTATTCAACGTTCAGCCCTCTTGGCCCTACATTTTTATTACTTTAAGCTAATGCACGGACACTCTTCAGGCTTTACTTATCGATGCCAACTCCTTAAGATCAATCTAGTTACTCATGCGGCACATATACTTCACTTCGCCAATTAGCTTGACAACAGCAATGCAACTCTTGCATTACTAACTTGTTTTGATTGTTCAAGCTTTTGCCAACCTTGAAATAATGCCATAGACCTACTCTTGATCTATTTCACTATTCTTACATCATCCTTGAGTTTGGGCCAACTCAACTTCACGGATATGCCTCAAATTCCAACATCGCATGTTGCATCTATCACTTTGGCCATGTCTTGCCTTTCCTTAATGAAGCTTCATTGTGTCGGTCAATAAGCTTCATTTCTTAGCCAAATGTCTTTACAATGTAGTTCTACACTTTCACTACATTGTCCCTATGGGTTTATGCCATTCTCATCACTTAACAGTCTATATAGTATACCGCTATTATGGTTTCTCAATGTGCTATTATGTCTTTGAAATTGGCCGCTATGGTTGCATACTGACTTGGCTTGCAACTCTGTGATGCGTAATCATCATGCGACACTTGCAGCACCGTAATATCTAGACACATTAGAAGTATGATGATTTCTAGAGTTTGAGGAAGAACTACCACTTGAATGCTGAGAATTAGCAAATTTACTCACATAAAAAGCAGAATTAGTTGGATCAACAACTAGTGGAGAGAAAGATTCATAGTCTTGATCTTTTAGCCACTGCTCATGGTGAATTAACCGAGATTGAAGTTTAGAGAAAGCTAAAGGAGTTTCACGATTCTGAATAGTAATGTCAAAATGAGCAAATTCTCTTCCTAAACCAGATAGTGTATACATCACTAAATCCTCTTCAGTTACTGGTTCTCCAATCTCAGCTAATGAATCAGAAATTGATTTAATCTTGTGAATAAACTCAGAGATTGTAGAATTACCTCTCTTGATGGTGTGGAGCTGAGAACACATTTGAGATTTTTCTTGCAAAAAATTACTGAGTAAAAATTCTTGAAAGATGATCCCATTTGTCTTTAGAAGTGATCTTTCCCAGCAATTTAGAAGCTAATGAAGGAAAGACTGTAGCATTGATGCTAGAACTGACAAATTGATCCATAGAATGCCATTCAAGAAACTGCATATTAAGTGCTTGAACATTGTTTTGCATCAAACAATTGAGGCGGTTGAGGAATTGAACCATCAATAAGACCATATAAATTTGTACTTATCAAGATCGAGGATAGTTGATCTCTCCAAACCATAAAATTAGATCCATCGAGTTTTGTGGAGACAAAATTAGATATATTCTAAAATGGAAGTTGAGGACAACGAAAAAGAGATTGATATGGTGGTGGTTGTGGCGAATTTGAAGAAGCTTGATGTTGATTCATTACAGGTGAACCAGTAAGAGGTGGAAACACATATGAATTTAGGTTAGGAAAGGGGATGCTGGTGTTGTTGTTGATGTTTGGATTTGAGGGTTGTACATCGGAAGATGAAGAACTGTTGGCGGTTCTAGGCATGATTGCTCAAGAACAAGATTGTAAGGATCAGTTGATTTAGGTTTTGGTGTTGGAAGTTGAAATTCCACTCTTGGTTTCTGATACCATGTCAGAACGGTATTTGATTGTATTGTTTCTGTTAAAGAATGCAAACCAAGAAGAAGAGATACTTATACAGACACACAGATAACACAGACAAGGAGAAAAGTAAAACAGTTACATAGCTGTCACCAATATACATGGTAGAAGCCAATTGGTTGATATAGCTGTAAGAGATTCTGATGTGCCATGTGACAGCTGGAGAAGAAGCTGATCTGGCTGTGACAGCTGCAGCTGATGTGTTCTGACAGTTACTGTAAAGGAAGTTGTAAATGGTCGGGGGTTCTTTGTAGAAGCAATTTCGTCTCGTTGGTAGTTTTTATTTTGTTTTGTTGATCAATGATTTGCTAATGTAATATCTTTAAAATTATCATCTCTGTTTGATGCGAATGTTGATTTTTTTTTACTAGTTCAAGCAAATTTCATTTTTTTCTTTTGATGAATTTTATCTGAGTTGATGATATTCAATGGACTATCATTCTCTGTTCCTAAAATTTTAAAGTTCAATCTCGCTATCCATTTGTTTGTTTTTTTAGTCCAAAAACTCCAAACTACTTGACGAATTATAGCTCTTTACATGATAAGTGGACGTTGAATTTATTTCTAACTTTAGAGCTTTATGAATGTGGCTGCTGTGTTCGAACCAATTGTATTAGTGGTTTGATTTATTAAGAAAGTAGACTACTCATGGGATCTTCTTATAGAATACTGCACATGTTATTGGTGTTGCTGATTCTTAAAGGCTACTCTTAAATGCTTGGTCACAGACTAGTTATTTTCTAAATAAAATTTATTCAATCAGTATCCGAATTTTTAAATGCCTTTCTGGCAACCAACAAAGTGAGAATCATGGTCATAAATGTGACGATGGATTACTTGCTAGAATCCCATTAGTGCCTAGCTCAACGCTCAAAAAAGTACCGGCTACAAGCAATGCTGGATGTATAGTGTACTTCCTCATTCTAACTAAGACCTAGGTAATGGTTATGTACATTGTTACTATTTTCTCTTTCCGCATTATGAGTAGAACTTATCCATCTCCAAGCCTGATATGCTAAAATATTGAAAGAATTGTTAATCATCCAAAATAAGTCATTATGGATTTTATGATTGATTACGCCTCCTTGATTAGTTTAGGCGTATGCTCTCATCTTTCTTTCTTTTCTGGGGTGCATGCTCTCGTTATTTTATTTTTGATATTTTCAGTGATAATAATGTATGAATCTTTGATCCTTAATTATCTACTTTATAAACGGGTCACGCTAATCTAAAATATGCTTATGTTTTTGTATTCGAAATTTAACCTGGACCGCCTATGATTATGTTCATTGGCATCATTATTTTTTATTGAGAAACAAATTAATTTTTCGAATTCAATGCTGTGTTTCAGACGACTTTCAATAAAATCATCGCGGTTGAATAAGCTGTACCAGTCTTAGCAAACGCACCTGAATCTACATATTGATTTTGCAGGTAACATCAATAGTACGACATCACCTGGGAGATCTGGCTTGGTCCTTTTTTCATCTCTTCGTCTCTTTCTCATGTCTAGGTTTATATCTTTTGTAGTTAAACAGGAGGCGAATAATGTAGGGGTGAGCATTAAGTTTTGAAAATCCAGTTTTCCACCGCAGCAAAAATACTTTATAACCCCACCATGAGGCCCATATGGCTCTTATTTGGGAAGAAAGACGGTCAATGACTCAGTGCTATAGAAATTGCTTATGCCATCCTTAAAAGACAATCATGAACTCTTAAAGGCTTTGGGGAAAAGAAACAAGGAAGTTGTAAATATCTGACAATTTCTGAAGAACCAATTTCTACTTGTGTGTAGGTCTTTTTTTCTCTTTTGTTGCTTAATGATTATGTAATGATGGCTACCGTTCAACGGAATATCTCATGACAATTTCGATCATCGTTTTTTATTTTTCTTACTCATGTTTCAAGCAGATTTCATATATTTGTAATTAGGTTTTTTGTTATCTGAGCTGCGTGACATTAGGCGGATCGTTGACTCACTTTACTCAGGTGGTAGCTTAAGCTGACCCCTTGGGACTTGCAGAGGATCCGGAAGCATTTTCTGAGCTAAAGGTAAAGGAACCTAAGAATGGACGACTTGTATGTTCTCCATGTTCAGGGTATCTGCTGTCTTCCTTGAGTTGCGTTGGCGAGATTCCTGTGTGATCAATGGTGGCAGTGATGCGATGAGGCCAAAACCCTTGATTTCAAATTCATTGGTGCGCTGGATTTAAGCACCCTATTGATGGTGTTAATGGTGCACATGAGTTTAACTTAACAACCTCTCAGTCTCAGATAGGTAAAATGTTTAGGCTAACTGGACCTCCAAATGATTACAGAAGCTCCAACAAATTCTCAATTGGAAGTTTCAGTTTCCAGAAGCAGCAGTCACTTTGTCCAGTCAATGTCTGCAACAACAACTCATTCGCAGAAAGCATCAGGTACAATAGATACAGGCAGATGCATGCGGAGATTCCCGTAACGCACAAGAAAACAGATTCAGTACCTCCTGACCTGAATGTCAGATTTCAGTCTCCTGGCTGTCCAAGTTCTGGTGTGCGACTGCAAGTTGATTCACCACAGCCAGGTTTAAAATTATAACTCTGAACTTGTTATGCTGGAGTAAATCAAGAAGTTGAGAATACTGAAAGCTGCATCAATTCGAAGAAACACTTGGTCATAAGTTACAAACTTTGCTCAAGGAAAATGAGAACATCTATGGCAGAGAACTAAGAGTCTAAGACGACGATCTCCCTTTAATCTATCTCGTACATTCATTTAGCTTTTATATACTATCTGTCACTAAGATCTGTTCGCAGTGATTTATTTTCTAAGAACGTGGCTTATTCATATTTAGAGCCATCCGCAATCACAAGGAATTGTGAAGTACTATTGTGGTACCATGCATACCTTCTTGTACAATACTCTATTTCTCTGGCCCTAATACTTCAGCCCCGAAAAAACTTTAGGATGACAATGCGAAGAGTATGGAATACATTGAGGCAATTTCTCACACGCAGAACCTTATTTCTATGAAAGATTTGAAAGAGGCTCGGGTTACTTATTAGAGAAAAGATTATTAAAACTAGTATAGCACGCATGCGCAATGCGCTTGCCGGTTCATTCATTTCGTAATTTTATTGTCTTCGCGCAGTAATTAATGGTCAAAGTCAACACTCAGTCAACGGATAACGCCAAGTGGTGAAAACTCTTTTAATGTTAATTTGCAAAAGTAATCACAACTAAAATTTAATTTTTTATTTAATAATAATTTTTCAATCATAAATGTCTCTTTACATCAAGAATGTGTATTTGTAACTCATATTTTTCTAAGACAGAAAGACTTCTTTATACACAACATTTTTCGTGTACGTTCCCTTCTTCTTTGGAACGGTGCCTTTAGTGACTAATACTTTCGTGTTGCTACTTGATACTCCTCTTGAGAGAGGAAAAGGTAGCTCTGAAAGCAAAAGGGTAGATAACTGACCTTTTAAAATCTCTGCTCACAACGATTCCCGACGTTGAGCCTGTTCGATCAGTCTTGGACTTTTACGGGGTCTGAAGCAAGAGGCCTGGTTGCCCTGTGTTGAAACATCATCAAGTGACGGACTTTCACGAGGTCTCTTCCTCGGGGCATTGTCTGATGACTCTGATCCCATTGAAGGAACTGTAAAAGAAGTGCAAAAATTAGCTCCAAAAAAATAGTGTATGCTGGAACTGGATTAGAAGTAATCCTTTGACATGAACTGGACTAAGTACCCTATGTTGTACAAATTGATGATATGCTACAACTAACATATCTCATGTGCAAAACCAACCAGGCTAGACACAAACATTACATACATGTGAAAAGCGTAGAGTTCCATTATAAGTTAAGGCTATCAATACCACTGTGGAAATAGACTTTGCAACAGGTTAAGTAAAAGAGATTTCGCAACAGGTTAAGTCAATAAACTCATATAAACATGATAGATGAGTGTAAAATAAGTTGGCAACCTAAAGTGATTCTCGTTAGTTTCCTTAAACAAAAAAGTGAGAAAAAAACAAAAACATTAGTAACCTTACACTCCTCTAATGGTACAGTGTTTCTGAAATTACCAAAAGTTTTATAAATGTCGAAACTTGGCAACCCAAAGTGATCGCCAAAGCGAGGGCCGGCCTTGATATTTTGTTGACCTAAAGGAAATGTAAAAAGTGTTGCCCTCCAATACAAAATCCATACAGAAAGTCATCAAAATTGTTAAATGAATCCTCTAGCCTCAATCTAGACATAGAAGAAGTTACACGATGACCAAGCAAAAGAAGTTGTACCAATTACCATGTAAAAATAAGCCAAGAGATTAGATAAAATAGCTAAATCCTAAAGAAGTGTTTTCCATATAATCAAACAACAGGTAAAAACAACGAAATAGAATATATTGTAAAGCATTAATTTTGAGCTTCAAATTTTAACCAATTTACAACAAAGTATTATCTATGCCTTTATAAAAGAGTTTGCATTAAGTAAATCAAAAAATGGAAAGAGGACGATTATGCTTTCGTTTCGTAAACAAAATCAGACAAATGAAAACCAACCTCGCGGTCCATACACTTTGCTCCATGTTATGTACCAACGGAATGGTGTATATACCATCACATTGAATGATCACATGGCTTAAAAATAACTTCCACTCCTCTCTTTTTTTTCCTAAGAAGTCACTTTAGCTACTTGAGAGTTGAAACTTCCTTCTGTTGTTGTTTTACAAACATTTGCATGGTATAATTGAAGATAAATAGTGATATGGCATAAGAATTAGCACCCGCCGAAACTATTTGTTTAATCCTACAGTTCCTACTAAACTACTACAAATTATTTTCTTTTTTTCCTTTTCGGCTAAAACACTTTGACTTCGGCTGGAGGGAAAAGGTAAACCTTTTATCTACTCACACTTGATGAACGGTATATGTGACGAACAAACAACAGTGAAGCACGGAATCCAACAGTCCCGAGCATGAGAAACCATTAAATCCGAACCTAGTAAATCGACAGTTTAATCAATGCACCATTTCTTGGAAACCGTAAAATATGAACCCAGTCAAATGTTAAAGGATATGTTCCATGAAAAAATCATTCATAGTTTCATTTAAAAAAATTAAAGTCACTTATATTACTGAGAACAAAATCCTTACCTCAACCTTCAATCTTATCCAGTGATCATTATGAATTGAAGCCGATGTCAACTCAGGTTAGAATGGCTGAAAGTATGGATAATATAAATGTTAAGGTCTTGCCTTTTGAAAAAACTTTAGGATGACAATGCGAAGAGTATGGAATACATTGAGGCAATTTCTCACACGCAGAACCTTGTTTCTTTGAAAGATTTGGAAGAGGCTCGGGTTACTTATTAGAGAAAATTAGAGAAAAGATTATTAAAATATTAGGAACAATTAAAAAGAATGATACGGAAAATAGTACAACAAAACCTATGATCCGGAGATGAGAAAGATTTTGATCACGGCTAATATTACAAGCCACTAAACCATTTTTCAAAGATCGTATTAATTATCCAAATTAAGTAAGATCACTATTATGTTTCGTTGCACGTCTTTACGTGACTTTTATGTTTACTTGCAACAATACTAAACTCGTCTTAGATTCATAAGCTAAATTTATCTATATGCACATATTTTCACCACTAGCCACGTGTCCTCGGGTAAACACGTGGAGAGCATATGACGCGAAGCTTCAAAGAATGATGTCACAGGTATACAGCCAAGAGACGTGTACGATCAAGAAGGGGCCCTCACCTAGCAAATCCGATGGCTCCGAATCAAGGAACACCGAAATAAAGCCCTACTGCGAAGGACTGGAAACACCCTCGGGCTCACTTTATCCCATCTCAAGGAGGGTCCCTGATCGACGACTATGAAGAAGCTGACTGACACGGACGTGACTGGAACAGAAGACCGTGGTCTGGTGCGTGCAGAGACCCAATTACCCGCATTAAACACCTCGATCAGCACACGTGTCAGCCAGCCAATGGAAGATACGCCCATGACTCTTCGGCAATAACGAAGAGACGATGGGGACATCATGGAAACCAAAGAAGCTCCGCGCACTGGCACAAATCACAAAATGATAAGGTTGCAACAACTCCCTCAGTGGACCCCACGTCAGAACCCTTATAAATACCCCTCCTTACTAAGAGAGAGGGGCAGGTTGGTTCGGAAGAGAAAAGAGAGAAGAGAGAATTAGGAAGAGTAAGTAGCTACCCTAATCCCGCTGCCTCAGTTAATACCCCGAAAGTCATTTGACTATGCTTGTAACCAATCTACATATAATAAAACCCCCCTTTACCCCGTGGATGTAGGCCTCAGTGCTGAACCACGTAAATGCTTGTTTCATTTACATTCCGCACTTTACATTCCGCACTTTGTATTCAGTTTTATCCATGATTCGCTTCATGCAACTTGCGGGTTGCTATCTACTTTGCTATACGAAAATTGTTAGTGATGAGTACACGACTAGACAAGGGCGAGTCCGAAGACTCAGAGTCGATGAATCGGTGTATTCACTTCGCTTTACGCATATTACATCTAATCTATGAATTTCAACATATGCGAACATTGTTTGTGAACACGTAGATACCATCGTTATTTACGCGTCCACATTATCCTACATGTGTTCACCATATATAAAATAAGTAACATTCTACACTACCCATTACCAATCATATATAGTATGTTCACCATATTAATCCTGTGATTGTGGGAGCTCCAAGGCAATTGAATTATACTGTTGAATTCTTCGTGACTCTGTATAATTCACGCAATGTTCGAGAAGACAAGAAAACACGCGAATCCAGTATAGATACTCATTAGATGGGCGCCACGTCGCCAGTCCGTTTCCAATTAGTTCGGAAAAAAATCAAAAATATTCGTCGAATTACTAACTGTTACCATTTTGATATATTAATGCGTCATATTTTATATTTAAAAATGAAGGATCCTTTCACATGTTTATTATCACATTATATCACACTTTTGAAGTCTTTTTTGTGAATAAAAACCAAACAATAACAGATTTGAAAATAATATTTTGAGGATATGGCCATCTTACTAAGATCTACGTGACCACCAGAAATATTAAAACTCACCATCAACTGATCTTGATTTCAATGGTTAAAAATTCGTTGATTTTCAACGATTTATTTTCGAGTTAGTAGATAGTGGTGTTAGACATCTCGGAATGTACTCATTTTTTATAGGTATGTAACTCTTTGCAAGAAGACCATATTCCCAAAATATCTTTGAATCCGATATCATTTACTTTTTATTTACGAATAAAATGTCAAAAGTGTGAGATAGTCGTGAAATAGAATATGTGAAGGAGTCCTTTCTTTTTATTAAATACATATTTATTTTTCTTAGTCATGGTCAAATTATCTATAATATAAAATAGAAGGGGTTTTTTAGTTTAGACGGACGTTTAACATTTTGAGAGACAAACGTTGGATCCGACCATCCCAGTTTGGTCCCATCCAAAGACAGCTAGCAGCCGTCGTGTTTGTAACCTCCTTCCATTATGAAGATATTGATAACCTCTTACTTAGTTCCTCATCAATTAAAAAAATAAAGTGAAAAATTAAATGTTACAACCATGTTACAATAATAGAAAAATAAAGAAAATCATTTGAATTATATCTTTAATAGATCCAATTAGCCAGCCTTTACCAATTTGCAAAACACAAATAACATGTTCTTTTTAAAAATACAAAGAATAATATTTATTATATCATTGTACAAAGAGGAAAATCATAAAAGTACAAAGAATAATACTCACCAAAAATTTACTCTTCCGTCATAGGCCTGATTTTAATTTAGCAATCGAAAAATCCAACCCTCATCAATCTGCAAAACAAAAATAACATTAGAGTTATAATGTGTGAAACCCAAAGAGCAAAGAACCTTATAATAATTTTCTAGCATCCATAACAAATTTATTTTCGAATGAGACATTAAACCAATCGAAAAATGATCCATGTTTTCAACCATAAAAAATTAATCATTATTGGGAACATTTGAGCATTCTTGATCAAGATCATGACAATCTTTTCATCAGATTTTAATGCCATGAATAGTTTAATCAAAATATTCAACACAAACAAAAATAAGAGAAAAAATCTTGGTCGGGTTTTTTTCTTATTATTTATTTTGATCGACAAAACAAACAGAAAGGAGAGAAACTCAAGAATGAAACTTTACAAAAAGAAGAAAATCTTGGTCGGGTATCTCTCTTCTAAGGTACAATCATCAAATTCACCCTTGGTTTACATTTTGAGTCCTCTTGGTAGTTTGTTCCTGACTTTTATTCCTTTTTTGATTAGACTAGAAATTAATATCCTCCTCTATTTATGATCAAAATAATAGTAATTCTAATTTTTTCACTTAAATTGCCTCCTCTATTTACTCTCCTAATCTCCCAAAATCATTAGAAATACTTACCCATAAATACGATACACAAACCTCCATACTATAAAGAAACAGATGCTTTATGATTAACACATAATAACCCATTTCAAAAAACAAAATGTCAAAAGTAAAATAAAAGTATCACTAACAACATTTATTAGGGATAATTGGACTTTGTCACTCAAGCTTTGTCCAACACTAGGCTTTGGTGTAACATTTGTCCAACGTTAGTGCTTAGTACTACCTAGACAGGTTGTTGACCAATGCTACCCGTTTATGACCAGACTTTTGATTGATTTTATAAAATATAAATAGTGAGCTACAATCGTACAAGGCTGCTAATGGGGGTACCAAATTGGTTGGGGGTGTACCAACCCCAAGGCAAATGATTTTTTGTCTTATTAGCATTTGGTACACCCCCAAGCAAAACCAGTCCCCCAATTAGCAGCATTGCAATCATACCCCTAAAGTGATTCATTACTCTAATTCATCTAAGGTTGCCGATCTAACAGAGAGTTGATAGAAATGATGGTGTTGTTGAATCGAGGGAAGAGTTGGAA
Source organism: Papaver bracteatum (assembly GCA_023529315.1). Classification (NCBI taxonomy): domain Eukaryota; kingdom Viridiplantae; phylum Streptophyta; class Magnoliopsida; order Ranunculales; family Papaveraceae; genus Papaver; species Papaver bracteatum. Next base: position 105,507 of record JAJJWX010003606.1, read on the forward strand.
GCCGAGAATAAAATAGTAGTTGTAGGAGCATTGGGTACGAATCTTATTTAAGCTTAGGTTCGATTTGAAATCAAGGGTTTGAACAGTTGAAGAGATTTGATTCTTTAGTTTTCAAGAAATCAAATATTAGATCTGGTGACTGTATTTATTTATTTTTTTGATCAGCAAAAGTTGATATATTAAGAAAAGCCTACAAGAAGTAGGAAGCAAGCTCAAGAGCTATAGCAAGACACCAAGACTATAGAGGAAAAATCTCGATATATATAAAACCCAAGAGAGAAAAGCTATTAACTAATGAAATAACTACCCCGGTTAACTAAAACCGAATTAAGACACACACCCTTAAAGATTTCATCACTGCAAGCCTAGTTATATACTTGAATTTTCACCTGTTTAATAACTTTTTTTACCTTGGAAGAACCATCTTCAAAAACAATAGCATTCCTGGACTTCCACAATGTCCAACAAATGGCTACAAGAATCAAGGGTCGTAGCTTCTTACCAATAGGATGAACAAGTTTACATCTCCAACCTTTAATAATAGCATCGATACAATTCGGAAGCGCCCAAAGAAGACGGACTCCCGATATAAAGTGGCCCCAAATTTGAGAAGAGAACTTACAATGGAAGAGAAGGTGTGAGACCGACTCACCCTTGGAACAACACAATAAGCAACCATTTACTAGGAGCTTACCTCTCTTGTAAAGATAATCCATAGTGGCTAAACGTTTATGAAAAACTAACCAAAGGAAGAAACTGACTTTATGTTCCCACCGTCTTGACCAGATTCTTAAATTTAGCGAAACGCAATCATTTTCTTTCTCCAAAGTAGCATAGCAGGATTTGACGGTAAATTTCCTCGACTTGTTGAGATCCCATTTAATGGAATCGACCCCTGTACAACTATAACTATTCTGAATGAGGGAGGTTAAAGAGCATACCTCTTCAATTTGAACCTATGTTAATCTCCTGTCTAAGCCCAAGTTCCAAGATCCTCCACCATTTAAATTAGCAGCACATCTATTGACTGTCCAAAATTTTGTAGAAGCCAGAGCATAAAGATGAGGAAATTTAGTCGCTAGTGGTTGATCGCCAACCCAACGAACTTCCCAGAACAACACTGAAACCCAGTCTCCCACCTTGATAGATAAATTTGACTTGAAAAGTTGAAGATGATTATAGATGTTTTTCCAAACCCCACAACCATGAGCTTATTTTGGGGATTTACTTTCCCTATCAAAGCATGTAGATCTAGTGACTATTAATGGAAGTTGAGACATGGATTAGTTTCTTGATGTTGATGGAAGAGATTTTAGAAGATTCGAAATTGAATTGGACTGGCTTGAATTTGTGGGAGATTGTTGGGTTTTAAATCCAACAAAAAGAACATGAATCTGAGTTGAGTTTTCTTCACAATAGCCGAATATCTCGTCTATTTAATTTGTGGGCGATTGATGGACTATTGTTTGTAGTTCTTCCAAACCATGTATGATATATGTCCATTTTAAGAAGTATCTTATCGGTCAAAAATAAGTCTTAGGCTAAGTCATATGGGCTAGATTCAATTGCTAGATTGGTCAAAAAGTGTTGCAAATCAAGAAAAAAAATGTGGGAAAAAAGTTAATACTGCTTCTGGCTACTTCTCTCTCTTAGAAAGTGCTCGCAGTTCAACTAGCAGCGAGATTGAAACACTTAATAATTCGGTGCTCAAAAAGTGACCAAAACGCTGAACGATTCAGCTCCCTGAAGGATATCAACATTGTTTGGTTCAGCATGAGTACATAAAGTCTAAAAAGCAAGGGAAATGATGACGTTTTTCTTACATTTCACTTATTAGTCACCTACTCGAAACCTATTACTCATTGTTTGAGAGTGAAACTTTGTGATGACATACTACACAGTAAACATTGCTTGACATTTCCCTACATGTTTCTTACATTTCACATAAATTGTGTAAGTGGGATGATAACGTGTAAGGTTTATGATCAATGATCATAATTGAATTTAATTTGAATTACTCAGCGCTCTGAATGAAACAGCGCCCAGCGCGGTACTGTTCAGCGACTAGATTTCTAGATTAGAACTTCCATAAGACTTAGGAGGTTCCTTTAGATGAAGTGGATGACCAATCTAGCAGCTAGATATCTATCCCATAAGACTTATCCATAGGACCATGTAAAAATCCAAGATGAAAGCCTCAATAAAGATGGCATACACATACACAAAAAGCATCCAATGTTCGTGTTCACAATTGTGGTATAAAGATTGGTGACGACTGCATCTCCATTGGTACTGGTACTAGAGACCTATTGAGAAGATGGGTTAAGCAAGAGCACGATAGGGATGGCTTGAAATCGAAATTATTTTGATGATGCACCGGTTTTGAATCTACAGGGATTAATAATTTAAGATAAACCAAAAATAATTGATGACAATTGGTGGTGTATTGAATTGCTCAAGAAATAGGTCTCATTGTTGGTGTCCTGAGAGAATCGAAGTGAATCAATTATGGGGAAGAGATGTTTTTAAAATAAGTTTGTTAAGGTCGTGATGATTGTTAAGAATTAGAAATTCTGGAAGAGAAACAATGCTGATTGATTAGATGTATGATAGGATTACAAGGAATGGAATTTAGTCGGGTATCTTCTGGGAAAACAACCTAAAATAAAGGAAATTTTGCTTTTGTAATTCTCCGCTAAGTCGACTCCATGGCTCGGGTACCATAACTCGGTTATTATAGTAATTTTCAGTAGTGATTTATTTTTTTCTTTTATTTTGTTAAACTTAATTGTTATTTTAATAATTTTTTAACAGAAATTATTATCTAATCAAGTCAATGCTAGTCAACGTCCAGTCCAGGTACCAAGCACTAATGTTGGACAAATATTAGACTAAAGCTTAGTGTTGAACAAAACCCAAGTATCAAAGTCTGATTATCCCCAATCATTAATGAACATGTAGAAATAGAGGAGTGTATTTTTTCAACCACAGACCCTCAAACTCATTCATTCATTTCCAACTTATTTTCTTGGTAAATTTCTAGCATAAAAGTATCATCATGTCAAACATGATTAGCTGATGCATTCCCACAAGTTCCGTTGCCCAAAAAGTGGTTGATTCATTTTCAATAATGTATGATTGCGATGAAAACAAACCTGCAGTACTCAAATTTCGTGTTGCAAAACAACGGGAAGAGGTTGATTTCATGGCGACCAACGAAGTCAATATTTTGGATTTACTAATTAATGACTAACGAAAACGTGAGAATATTTTTATAGCGATCCGAACCAAACTAATATTTTTTTCTACAAAAAATGTATTAGTCATGCATTATAGTCAAACGATTAACGAAATTTTTTTATCAAAAATTATTATTTTTTAAGTCTAAAGAATATTATGAGGAATTATTAAACTACTACTTAAGGATAACCGAATTTATAATTATTTGGAATAAGATTTTTATGTATACAACTTCTCATGGATAGAATTAAGATTCATAGTGAGGGGTAATTATTAAAATTATTTTAACCAAAAATTAATCCGTCTCGTACCGTGTCGTTACAGCACGGGTTATTTCTAGTAACTAACAAAAAAAAAATCAAACTATAACAGGGCACCACGTGACACGTGAGATTTACAGTAGTTTGAGGCCCTAACATATATATGATTCCTAAGTAATTTTAGAACTGTCAAAGAGATAATATTTTATATAATACAAGGAAAACGAAGAAGCGATAATATTTTATAGTATTAAAAAATTCTCTAAGTTTTAAATGTTGATTAGACTCATTTTTTAAGTTGCTCCACCGGCACTGGATTCCTAGACTCCTTTGAAATGACATGTATAATCTCTCGGAAGAACAACAAAATCTTGGCCCAAAAATGAGTTATAAGGCGTTTGGTTTCTTCCCAATTTAACTCAAAAATTTACATCCAATTTATGGGTTAAACCAAAAGATATGCTAATTAAAAAAGTTATATTTTTTATTTTCAAGAGATGGAAGGAGTATTAAATATAAAGGTATTCTTCTATTTTCGTTTTAGTTTATGTTACTAATAATTTTCTGGAGTTAAGAACGCACAAGTAAATAAGTTTAGAATTTGGAACATGTAAAAACGACCAAGTAAAAATGTTTTATGGCTTTTCGTTTAAAATTTGTTTCTTCCATTTTGTCTGAATCTCTTTTTGTATTTTTATTTAACTTCTAATCAGAGGACTTGTAGGTAAATTTTCCAAATCAATGCCTTCCAATTGTATAAAAAAAATACAACCATGGTTCAAAATATTAAGATTGTATATTTTTTTATCGAGATTAAGATTATATTTTGGGTTCAAGTTAAATAAGTCTCAAGTTTAACAACATTTACAAGTTTTGAATTTACGGATGTTGTTACGTTGGACCGGCACTGGTTCCTTAGCCTCTTTTGAAACAACATGTATAATCAATCTCTCGGAAGGAAACCATAATCATAGTTACAAGTTATTTGATTTTTATCTAAATCGTCTGAATGAGACTAAAAAATTATTATTACTAAATAGTAAGGGATTGTTTCCTCTCTCCTATTGCTCTTCATAACCGAGTATCTCAAAAAATTCAAACTACCTTTTCTTTTGCTTCAATTTCTTTTAAAAAACTTCAATTACATATTAATACTTTATTAGATTATTGTGTGTTTCCTAGATTTACTCTAATATTAATTATGGTAAATATGGGTAACATTTAAATTAGTTTTTATGCTTTCAGTAAAACTTATCCTTGTTCTAGATTCAGGTTTTGACTATATTTCTCCTGATCATCTTCTAATGGATGACTATTGTGATTATGTAGATAGAATATAATAGCCTGAATGGCACTTTATTAAACATGTGTTGGTATATTCAAATATATCGTTGATGGCGATCTCCTTGGGTGTGACATAGATCTTTGCAAATCGATACAAGATCCATGACTACCGGTTCTAATGGTGATTATGATGTTATGTGCTTTCTACGAGAGCATCAAGATTTGAAGAAGTTATCCAAATGGTTGGAAAGAGTTCAAAAAACCGTCCCTTAGAAAAAGTTTTCTTTCTATTGGAATATGTACTCAATAATTTTTAATATATATATCTTCTATATTAGGGATTCTCATGAAATGTGTTTTCTATTATTCTTTAGTATGAATTTTTGTCACTTGTTAACATGTTTTAATATTGTAAAACGCCCAAGTGACTATAACAACACTCAAGATAAAGAGAATTCAAGAGAGTAAAATTAATTTTAAAGCATGTAAAACACTCAAGAGAAAGAGCACCAAGCCCATGCCTAATGGTCAGAACCAACATGGAAATGACCCTTACGTGATTGTCTCATTGTCATGGGAAAACTGAAGAACAACATAAAAAAAGAAAAGGGGAAAATCACAACCACGCAGAAATAACATCAATTATACACTATCAAGTAAGCCAAAATTCATGTTGATTTTGTTAATAACAATAGTTTTGATTTCAAGACAAGAAAATCTTTAGGTGTTGTATTTGCTGGCACTCGATCGACCGATTTCTTTATTTCTTTTTGTTGAGATTCATGTTCTTACTGCATCATCTTATTTACCTTTGTTTTTATGAAGGTTTTTGCAATATTGGACCAAGGTTTTCCTAATCAAGAGACATGTTATCCATTAACCACATCAGCGAAGATCGGTACGTTTTCGTTTTGTGATTTCTATACCTATCTTGGTTGCAAACATGTTAATTCGTTTTGTGATTTTCTATACTTGATCTTGGTTGCAAACATGTTAATTCGTCTTGTGATTTATATACCTATCTTGGTTCAAACATGTTAATTCTTTTTGTTATTTTTATACCTACATTGGTTGCAAGCATGTTAAATCGTTTTGTGATTTTTTATACTTGATCTTGGTTGCAAACATGTTAATTCATTTTTCTCTCAATTTGATTGTACGTCAGGTGTGATTTTCTATACTTGATCCATGAGAATACTCACATCAATAGAGAGATTTGCTTTGAGTTACACTTGTTTTGTGTTTAGGTCTTTGATATCATATTTTCTACATATTATATTATCATTTTTTTCTCGAACATGTAGGTTATATTAAAAGAAGCAAGATGTTGGATTTTAACTTCTTTTTTTCCGAAGATGAAGGTTATATTAAATGAAGAAAGATATTGAATTCTAACATTTATTTTTTTCCGAAGTAAAGGTTATATTAAAAGAAGAATGATGTTGGATTTTAACATTTGTTTTTCTTTTTCGAAGATCAAGGTTATATTAAAAGAAGAATGATGTTGTATTTAAACATATATTTTTTTCTCGAAGATGAAGGTTATATTAAAGACGAAAGATGTTGAATTATAATATTTTTTTCCCGGAGATGAAGGTTATATTAAAATAAGAAAGATGTTGGATTTTAATATGTATTATTTTTTATTAAAAGAAGATGTGTTCCTAGACGGTACTGCTAGAAGATAGTTGATGTAATTCATTACATATCCTTCCATTATTACTTCCATCTCCATTCAGTAATTAGTTCCATATGTTTTTGCAGCGACTCAGCCAAATACACACCCTACATGTCCTAATATACTACTGACACATTATAGATCTTGATATTACTGCCTAAGATGACCAAAGAGGATTCCACAGGAAAGAACCCAACCCAAACCACCTCTTCTAATCTTCAGTTGTGCAAATTGAGTGTTGCAAAACCTTCGAGTGCGGCAAAACTAAACATAATATTCTAGCAAGACTTTTGCAGTCCATTGGCAGGAAAGATTTTTCCAACTTATTCTTTGATGACTTCACAAAGTCCTTAAGGCATGGTTTACAAGAAAAACCTAACAGTTTAGGGGTTGCGTTTTTATAAACTCCGCTGAAAAACCTAGTTTTGATCCATTCCAACAAGATCAATTCATCATTGGTTCTAAAACCCTAACAACATGGGAATCTTTCAAAAGAGGATGAGAAAACATAACATCATACACGTTCTCACACTCAAGCTTAATGGAGTTCATCCTCTAGCAGAAATCATTTTCTCATAGTAGACTTCATGCAAAGGATTGAATACTTTTTTTAACTAAGAAATGGGGGTTTTTCTTAAAAACCATGACTTTATCTTGATTGGATTGAGTTGAAGAAGAATCATCGATGAAACAAATAACGGAACTTTAGATGAATTAGGAGGTTTTGATGATAATATATTCAAAGAATTTGGGATTGATTGTGAAATGTGTAAATTTTAGGGAAGAAAGATGGAATAGTATGTGTTTCTGATCGCAGTATGATCGTGGGGTTTTGATGATAATTTTAGGGTTTTTGCTTATGAGGGAGAGGAATGTGAGGGAGAACTTGAGTAAGATAAGAATGAAAATTATGAGTATGGGAATGTGAGGTAAAATTTGAATAAGATAAGAAAGAAGATTAGGAGCAGGGGTGAGGGGTGAGGGAGTAATTTATGGATTTGAAGAAGAGAAAAATCATGCTGAAACTTTTATACAGATTCTACACGGAGTGACTCTTTTACTAAGGGGGATGTATGGTATTTCCCCAATTTCCATATGTAACTTTTTCTAATTCCTCCATTTTTCTTCTTCCTAAATGTTTCTTCTGATACATTTTCCATTTCTTCTAACATCACCATCTTCAATCCAAAATTGCAGATCTATGTTTTTGAAATTGAAAGAAATTATTAACATCAATCCCAAATTGCAGATCCATTTCATCACAAAGAGTTTGTATATCTAATAATCCTCCTCCTTCTTTGTATTCTTCTTATTTCTTGTTCAGTTGTTTGTGTTGCTCTTCTTCTCATTGATAATGATCTTTCTACCATTTTAATTTCCATTCTCAATCTCATTTTCATTTTATTTTCATTTTCATTTTCATTTTCTGTGTGAGTTTTTCTGAGAGAGAAAGAGAGAATAAGAATGATGAAAATGAAAATGACTTTACCTTTTTTGGTGTTCAAAAACATATTAGAAGAAGTTTATGGAACTTTCTCACTTGGTTCCGGTTCTTTCTAGGATTTTGTGGGCACCCAAGCCAAGTGGTTCAGATCTCCCATCAATCCCAAGACTCTCCATGAGGCTTGTCACAATTTCGAGCCATCCGAAAACCTATGAAGAACTTATCATTTTGTTCCGGTACTTTCCTTATGTGTTTTAATTATGAGAGAATTCCTCCTTCGAGTTTGTCGGTTTTTTTTTTTACAAGAAACATAAAACTTGTTTTAGAAGAAATTTGAAACCCTAGACTTAAATTTGAAACCCTAGACTTACTTTTTTTCTGATAAATAAGAACTCGAATTTTGTTGAAAATTGGCGCCCAAAAGTGGCTACAATCTCGTCTGCTTTTGACATTTATTTTCTTCTGCTTTGCTTGTTTATTTACTTCCAGTTCATGTTGCTAAGTTCAAGAGGTGGTATTTCTTTCATTGTGATAATAACACTAGTGGAAAAAATCCGTTTTAAGATAGTTAGAAAGTGTCGTATTAACGAGTTATATGACATTTTCAAGATGCCGTTGAAAGTGCCATAGATTCAGTGTCTTTTTCTGGAACGACACTTTCAAGTTGACTCAAAATTACGATACTTTAAGGTTATCGCTAGGTATGACACCTGGATTACGTCGTAGATTCGATTTTTAATAATAATAAAAAAAACTAAATCAGTCCTAGCTGACTTATTGCAGCCATTCTGACTGGGCTGAAATAATTCTGATTCAAACTCAAATCATCCTAAATTAAAACTCAAACGACATTGAAACTCTGCTGGAATTAATTTACAATTTTATATACTTAGAAGACACATTTCACCATTTAACCTAACTTTCAAATTCAATGTAAAAAATCAATCTACAGGTTCAATACACATTTGAATTCAGTTTACACATGCTCAAAAACACTAAAAAACATCTACTCAAATATCGAATTTACACCATAAGTTCTAAAAGGATAATGTTTTCTTACAATCAGTGCAGACCAACCTAATAGATACAAACTGTAGCAAAACCCAGCAAAAAGATGAAATGACCTGCCCAATCCAGAACTGGAAAGTACCTGTAGAGCAAATAAGTTTGGGCATTAGAAGTTTAACTGCAAAGAGGTCATAACTTGGAAATTAACTTCAATACAAGATCATCCTTAACAAAGCTGAATGTAAAATTGTTAGACAAGGCATATATTTGTTTAAAATGGTGTGTATGTAATGTGTCCATGTTAATTGTAAGCATATACTTGATAAGAAATGTGCATGATTTATCAGGGTTTAGGTAACTTAGTAGAGGCGTATAAGGACATATGCAATCAGTGATCTAGAAACTAGTAACATTAGAGATTATTATTATATTAGGCTACATTGACTAATACCATGATCAAGTCTAAGTACACATAAGGCTCTAGGTAAGGCTTAAGAGGTTCTTTTAAGCACAAAACTTATCGTTTGTCATTGAGCTTTCTTCTGCTTCTGTAGGATATTGTCACTTGTCTATCCACAAAGTCCAAGTGTTTCCTACTATGATTTTATTGAAATGGACATAGCAAGAGTGTATACAAGACATGGAACTTGTAGAACTTTAAACTATACTGGTCAAGGTCAATGTTATCATTCAATTTCCAACTTCAGGTCATGCATACCATAGAGAAAGCATTTCATGAGTATTTTACCAGTCAATCACAATGCAATACACTTCCCATAATGGCAGAAATGTTATTCAGGAATCAAAGAACAAGAACTGATTGATACTTAGACAATAAATAACAATGGAATAACATATTCCATACCTTTTAAGAACATAAGAAGATTCATAATTTTCACGATATCCAGAAATACCTGTAACACAACGATTGAGTGTCAAAACATGGGATTCATTGTATTAGATTCATTAAAATAAGACAAGGATTTATTTTAATCCAACGACACCTGTAACTTGTAAGGTTGCATTTGAGAATGATTTATCTGTAGGCTAACATTTTTTATATAAAAAATGGTCAGAGAAACACATTGAAGATAACGAAAACTCTGTGACCTGAACTTCGTTCATGTATGAAGCAATCAAGTCTAACTGTTGCAATATTCTAACTTGTAATTGTTGGTTTAGTCTAGAAAAAGCTAGTTAGTCAGTTAGATAAGTATGAAAGAAGGAAATTATGAAATTTCTAGAGTTAAATAGAATTTGCAAAGCTTGTTGTATGTGACAATAAATGACTAGAAAAACCTAGAATTTCTAAGGTCAGTCAAAGTTAGAAATGGTCGTTAAGAAAAGAAAATTTTAGATACTCTAAGGTCGGTGAAAAGGCGAGGTCACCCCAAATATACCTCAATCTATAACTTTTCCTTCCTATAAGTCCTTTCCCCAAAAGTGATTTTCTATGGACTGAGTCGAGACAATACAACAAATCGGTTCACACTTTGTGTGATCGTCTATGGATACGAGATCGATACAATACAAAAACAAAGTGTGTTTACTTGATACAAAGGTTCAGACTTAACCAAACTCAATATGATTCACGTATCAAGTAAATAGGAATTAACGTTTGTGCAATTTACTTTATTTAGAATAAAACAATTATAATGCAGAAATATTAAGTAAATGACACATCAAGATTTCGTTAACGAGGAAACCGCAAATGCAAAAAAACCCCTGGACCTAGTCCAGAATTGAATACTCTCAGGATTAAGACGCTATACAAAATAAGACAACTTCATATAGTTGAGACCAAGCAACTAAACCTAAAGTTCACCTAGTTCCATCTGTATTCCCACACCTCGAACCTGTAAACAAGTCACGTACTTGGACCAATTACTTTAGTTCGTATTCCAAACAGTAAAGGAACAACAAATCTATTTGGTATCAACTCTCTTCAACCAAGTGATATGAGTTGCGCAAAGGTTCCCTTGTTTATCTTAACATAAACTCCTTTGCCAGGTTCCAAGATCTATCTTATGTTCAATCACCCAAAGGCAATCGTTAAGATTAAGCCAATCAATACCTTTAATCACAAGGAATCGTATTGATGCCGATCTTCCTCAATTAATCAATCTAATCTACCACAAGGATAAACTGATTGTTAATTGGATCCTCTTTTTTCCAAACAAGTATTGTGCACACCAAAGATTGTAAAAACCAAGTCAGAAATCTTCAATATCTTCTTTTTCTTCAAATCTTCTTAGATCTTCAATAAACACCTGCACACAACTACTTGAATCTCTTGTGATCAATCACACACAGAATGGAGTCTGTTAATTGATTATCACAAGATCGTCTTTAGATCTAATAACAGTCTAAAGATCCCTGTCGAAACCTTGAACTAGTTTGAGTGAATCTTATATCAAAAGAGAAGATTCTCAATCATAAACAAACTAGGTGCAATCAAAGTTCAACCACCGTTAGTCAATCAAATCAATACGAAAACTAAAGATAAACCGAAATATCTAGTTTCCCACCAACGGGTCGCGCTAGAGCTTCTCAATCCCAAAGAAGACTTTAAATTGAGCGGCCGTAAGAGATTTCACCTAATTAGATTACTCTCCTCTCTGATGGGTGGCTTCACCAGTAACAAAGACAAAAGAGTAAGTCTAATGTTACGCAGGATTAGTTTACCAGAATGCAAACTCAAAATATTTATAGACAAGGAAGTTTGGACACCAAGGAATTTCCAAAACCGAAAATATACTCATGATATTTTTCCATATTAATCCAAATTTGGTTTTCATAATTCCTGTGAATGCACTGTCCAAAAATATGATCGAAATCTCCTAGGAAAATCTTTAATTAGCAAATGCACATTACTAATTATTATTTTCCATATACAACTAAAAACCCTTAATTAAAAATATTCTTAACTTATTTAAATTCAATCTTGGGATTTACTTCCTTCTTATCCCTTAAGGAAAATCTTTGAATAATATAGAATAAGCATTAATGCACCGTGTTCAAAGCGTGACGACATCTTACTCTTGCAAGTGTTTTCCATGCTTGCTCACTTGAAACCGATTTACCACACTTCCAAACAAGTTTAGAATTGGTTCATCTGACTTTCAAGAACTATGTGATTGATCAAGTTCCCTCAATCACAAATCATGGGTTTACGGTTCTACCAAAAAAAGTTTCGGTTCTACCTCTATGTGAGTACTATGCATTGTTACACTAGCTTACCAAATATATGGATGACTAGGTACTAGGATCGGTTCCCTACATATATTTGGTATCTAACTTGTATGCAGTGCACATGTACATAGGATCGGTTCCCCCCTTCCCAAAAATGTGTTGCACATGTTAATAGGATCAGTTCCTCTTTCTTCCATAAACCTTGCTGCACCTCATACAAATATCGGTTCCCTTTGTGATGCACTGAACCTCTTACTAGGATCGGTTCCCCTGTTCCCGGTAATAAGTTCAGACACTCACAACCCGATCATACCCCAGGTGATTACTCAAGATCGTTTTCAGTAATAAAGTCATACCAATACATAATCCAGGCCTCATGTGAATAGTTTTACCAAGAACACAAACAAGTCATGAGCGGTTATACTAATCACACATATTGGTCGTTCATAAGATATGCAATGAAGAACAGCACCAATAATGCCTGGAGATTTCCTTTTCGGTTCACAACATATATCATGAACTTACTTCCTTAGAACACATGTAAACATTGCTCCCTAGGATGAAATCCTCACCTCATACTCATACATAATCACGCACAATAGCATTCATATGATTATGTCGATGAATTACATACAAAGTTTAATGGTTAAGCAAGAAACTTTATATTGTATTCCTTAATATTATGTCTATCTAGAGTGTTCAAGCTTCGCAGTTTTATGTTTTCAATATGCACAACTTGAAAGATACGTTAGGGAATGAAATAGTTCAAGTCAAATATCACTAACCTCAAGTGGAAGGATGATGTTGTGGTTGTAGCTCCGTTCTTCTTCACTTCTTCAAGTCTTCGCAATACTTGTAATGGCTCACCCTAATACATTCAAGCTAACCTATATGTAGTTGACTCTAGTACATTTAAATCAAGCGACTCTTAAATGAGTTTTGCTTCACTAAAATATGACAACCAAACTTGACATACCAACGCTTGGTGGGTTCAACCGAGCAATGCTCTAACAATCTCCCCCTTTGTCAATTTTAGTGAAAAAACTCTTACAATCATATGGATAAACAAATTACAAGAATTCATTACACATACTCTTGATTCCCGAATTCAACAGCACATAACCTGCATTAATTCAATCCTTAAAATGCCTCTATTGACATTATAATAAAAAATCTCATACTCCCCCTAAAGGTGAGATAGGTAGATTTTCAATCCGCACGTCTTTGTTATCCCAATCATATGATATGTTAATCCCCCTTAATCTATGCTTTTCCTCATTAGTTAGATAAACATTCAAGCACCATTGTCCTCTTCCCTAGTGACACCAATCAACCATAAATTGCTACCAGCATCAATTGTTTACTCCATATATTTCTCCCCTTTTTTGTCACAAAAATGACAAAGAAGCGAACAAATAAAGGACAACACGAAAAGGATCTTACAAATCTCAAAATAGACTTGCAACCTGTTGAGTCAAGCACGAGGGTTCCACATACCATTGTTTGAAAATGCGATGGTACCCCAAATATACCTCTACTATAAATTTTCCTTCTTATAAGTCTTTTTCCCGAAAGTGATTGTCTATGGACTGAGTCGAGACAATACAACAAATCGGTTCACACTTTATGTGATTATCTATGGATACGAGATCGAGACAATACAACAACAAAGTGTATTTACTTGATACAAAGGTTCGGACTTAACCAAACTCAATAGGATTCACGTATCAAGTAAATAGGAATTAACGTTTGTGCAATTTACTTTAATTATAATAAAACAATTATAATGCAGAAATATCAAGTAAATGACACAGAAAGATTTTGTTAACGAGGAAACCGAAAATGCATAAAAATACTTGGACCTAGTCCAGAATTGAATACTCTCAGGATTAAGCTGCTATACAAAATAAGACAACTTCATATAGTTGAGACCAAGCAACTAAACCTATAGTTCACTAGTTCCGTCTGTATTCCCACGCCTCAAACCTGTAAACAAGTCACGTACTTGGACCAATTCCTTTGGTTCGTATTCCAAACAGTGAAGGAACAACAAATCTGTTTGATATCAACTCTCTTCAACCAAGTGATATGAGTTGCGCAAAGGTTCCCTTGTTTATCTTAACATAAACTCCTTTGCCAGGTTCCAAGATATATCTTATGTTCAATCACCCAAAGGAAATCGTTAAGATTAAGCCAATCAATACCTTTAATCACAAGGAATCATATTGATGCCTATCTTCCTCAATTAATCAATTCAATCTACCACAAGGATAAACCGATTATTAATTGGATCCTCTTTTTCCCAAACAAGTATTGTGCACACCAAAAATTGTAAAAACCAAGTCAGAAATCTCGAATATCTTATTTGACTTCAAATATTCTTAGATCTTCAATAAACACATGCACACAACTACTTGAATCTCTTGTGATCAGTCACACACAGAACGGAGTTTGTTAACAATGGATTATCACAAGATCGTCATTAGATCTAACAACAGTCTAAAGATCCATGTCGAAACCTTGAACTAGTTTGAGTGAATCTTATATCAGAACAGAAGATTCTCAAGCATAAACAAACTAGGTGCAATAAAAGTTCAACCACCGTTAGTCAATCAAATCAATACGAAAACTAAAGATAAACCGCAATATATAGTTTCCCACCAACGGGTCGTGCTAGAGCTTCTCAATCCCAAAGAAGACTTTAAATTGAGCGGCCGTAAGAGATTTCACCTAATTAGATTGCTCTCCTCTCTGATAGGCGGCTTCACCAGTAACAAAGACAAAAGAGTAAATCTAATATTACGCAGGATTAGTTTGCTAGAAATTCAAACTCAAAGTATTTATAGACAAGGAAGTATGGACACCAAGGAATTTTCAAAACCAAAAATATACTCAAGATATTTTTCCATATTAATCCAAATTCGGTTTTCATAATTCCCGTGAATGCACTGTCCAAAAATATGATCGAAATCTCCTAGGAAAATCTTTAATTAGCAAATGCACATTACTAATTCTTATTTTCCATATATAATTAAAAACCTTTAATTAAAAATATTTTTAACTTATTTAAATTCTATTTTGGGATTTACTTCCTTCTTAGCCGTTAAGGAATATCTTTGAACAATATAGAATAAGCATTAATGCACTATGTTCAAAGTGTGACGACATCTTACTCTTGGAAGTCTTTTCCATGCTTTCTCACTTGAAAATGATTAACCACACTTCCAAACAAGTTTAGAATTGGTTCATCTTACTTTCAAGAACTATGTGATTGATCAAGTTCCACTCAATCAAAACTCATGGGTTTACGGTTCTACCAAAACAAGTTTCGGTTCTACCTCTATGTGAGTATTGTGCATAGTTACACTAACTTACCAAATATATGGCTGACTAGGTACTAGGATTGGTTCCCCATATATATTTGGTATCTAACTTGTTTGCACTGAACATGTCCATATAATCGGTTCCCCCTTCCCAAAAATGTGTTGCACATGTTCATAAGATCAGTTCCCCTTTCTTCCATAAACCTTGATGCACCTCATACACTCTTACTAGGATCGGTTCCCTCTTCCCAGTAATAAGTTCAGACACTCACAACCCGATTATACCCCAGATGATTACTTAAGATCGGTTTCACTAATAAAAGTCACACCAATACATAAATCAGGCCTCATATGAATAGTTTTACCAAGAACACAAACAAGTCATGAGCGGTTATACTAATCACACATATTGGTCGTTCATAAGATATACAATGAAGAACAGCCCCAATAACGCCTGGCGATTTTCTTTTCGGTTCACAACACATATCATGAACTTACTTCTTTAGAACACATGTAAACATTGTTTCCTAGGATGAAATACTCACCTCATACCCATACATAATCACAATAGCATTCATACGATTATGTCGATGTCTTATATACAAAGTTTAATGGTTAAGAAAGAAACTTCATATTGTATTCCTTAATACTATGTCTATCTAGAGTGTTCATGCTTCACATTTTTATGTTTTCAATATGCACGACTTGAAAGATAGTTAGGGAATAAAATAGTTCAAGTCAAATATCACTAACCTCAAGTGGAAGGATGATGTTGTGGTTGTAGCTCTGTTCTTCTTCATTTCTTCAAGTCTTCACAATACTTGTAATGTCTTACCATAATACTTTCAATCTAACCTATACGAAGTTGACTCTAGTACATTTAAATCAAGTGACTCTTAAATGAGTTTTGCTTCACTATAATATGACAACCAAACTTGACATACCAACGCTTGGTGGGTTCAACCGAGCAATGCTCTAACAATCGGTCTTGTTAAGAGTTTCCTAGAGAAACTATAGTCACATGTGTGGTGCCTATAAATAGGCATGATGTATTCAAATTGTAAATAAGCAAGCGCAAGAACAGATTAATAAAAAGAGAAAAGTTTCATAAATAAGTATTGTTTAATATATTAGTTTACTAGGAGCTCTAACTAATGTGCTCATGTATCTCCTAAGTATTATCGAGTATTGTTCTAAGTTTAAAATTTCAACACTAACCTTGGATGAGAGTGGTGACCAGACTCCTTCCTAAGTGATGTACAACTTCATATTTTCAAGAGATGAATTGTATCTTATGCATATGATTTCTTATGTAGCAGAAACCATATTCATAGGCATCAGACTTTTGTTAGTTGTTAATCCATTTTCTCTGATCCACGGAACTCTGTCTTCAGTTTGTCAAATCTTCGCAATTAGTTGCACGATGCTACCCCAAAAAGCTATCAAACTCATCAATAAATAGCCGGTTGAACCTTATGAGCTGAGGTGATATAGCAGTAACTGAAAAAAAACCATCACAAAAATATGTTATGAGTTAACATTATATAATTAACTTGGACTAGAGATACTCAAAACTGAAAATATTAGTATTCTAACACACACATTTACATAGTATCAGCATAAAGAACAGACAATCCTTATTTACTAACCCCTAAAAATGAGCTTAAATTTACAAAGAAATAATAATTGTAAGTCAAAAGGCTTACAAAAACTAAAAGGATTATGCATTCCAGAATCATGAGCACCCTACATAGTACATAAACAATACAACTTATCCTAGACATTGTTAAAGAAAAATAGGATAATCTACAAGTCAGGGTTCAGTCCGTTCATACAACAAGTAATAGTAAAGGAATTTCAGAAAAGAAGAAGTTAAACGGTAGCAAAAAATGTTAGGAAGTAAGTTCCAACATGCAACAATTGCTTTACTCCAACTACTTGTATTGTTGTACTTCATCTACTTGTATCTAACAATTGAAACACATTGTTCGGAAAAGTAACAGTTTACTAACACAACTAACTCACAAAAAGTACAATAGAGTTTCCGAGGTCCCCTTAATCTCCTTAAGACCAGTAATAGATTGTACGAGTCAGGACCAATCTATTCCAACAATCTTCTTCAAATAAAAAATATTCTTTTTCCTTCATTTCACACTGAGGAAAACAAGTATGATATATTCCCATTACCATAACACAAAAACAAACTTACACACATAGGTAACCTAAGGTTCCTAATCGTGTGATTTCTAAACTGAATCAGTATCAAAACACGGTTTCAAAGAACAATCATTTATCACAGCGAAAGGCATACTTAAAGTTCATACCCCAAGACAAACATCCGATAAAATCTAAATAGGAAGTGGTCACAAAGATCTAAAAGAAGATAATTGGATCCAAATCAATCAACCGAATTACAAAACCCTGAAACCAATCAAAAGTCAAACAGAACACTATACAACTTATCCTAGATATTTAATTAAAATAAATATGATATTGTAGTGCAAACCTAACCTAATATAGGAATTTTACCTACCAACAGATCAGCCATACTATTACTGATAGAGAATACAATTATAATTTTTACCCCTTTTCTTTTAGGCTTTTTCCCTAACACTTAATGTGCAGTTCAATTGATCTTTTTTTTTTAATATTGTCTCTTGTTTCAACATATCGATTACATTAACGAACGAGGCCAAACTGCAGAGTTAGACCAACAACGATCCTACAATCAACATAAAAAATCAAAAATTTAAGTGAAATTAGAACCTAGAAAGATAAAACAAAGGCAAAATAAAATTAACTAACCTCACCTTAGATGTTTCATTTGAAACAAATTACTCTTTTTTTTCATCACCACCACCACACCATCCTCACCAGAACCCTGAATGAAGTTCAACCATAGCTACTTGAGCAAATCTATAAATTTGAAAAGAACTAGAATGCTAATAAAATTAGTAAATCACCTCAAAACCCCAAACTCATCAACTCCATTCACAGTCAATTCTAAGACCTGAATCACCCAAAATACAAATAACTTACACATAATTATGCGATTCAATACAAATAAATTACAGTGAATGAAAGAAACCTCAGATCTGATAAAAAATGAGAAAAAAATTCATAAAAGAGAGTAACAATTTGGGGGTTTGTTACTGATTCTTATAAACTATGAAGGGAATTCCAAACGTTCTTCTTCAAAACTAAAACCCTAGATTTGTTTAATTATACAGAGGGACTGAGAAGAATAGAAAAACTGCTGTGAAAATAAGGAAAAGACAAAAACCCTAATACCAAAATCAAAATGGATAATCGGTCTACCATGTGTTTGTAATTAAGATTTATAGAGGAATAAGTGGATTGGATAAGCTGGTGACGGAGAAAGAGAGAGAGGCGGAGAGAAAAGTTATTTGGTTTCTCTCTCTGCTAATTTGGTATAGATAAGATCGTGTGAGATGTTTCATCACTGGACATCCATATATTAGAAGAGTGAATCCAAATCGTACAATTAAATACTCCCTCCGTCCTAGTTTAGATGTCAAAATTGGATTTTGCACAAAGATTAAGAAACAGAAAGAGAATAAAAAAAATTCCACAATTACCCTAAGTTAGTATTTAAGGTTACTAGTTTTTAGATGCCTAGGTTTTTGTTTTTAATTGGAAAAAATCAAATTAAATAAAGTATATAGAGAAAATATTTAAGAGTGTATCTAGAAAATTGAAATACACAATTCTCCATGTTAGGGCATGATTCCAAGTTAGGGGCAAATCAGGATAAAAGATGGGAAAATATGAAGTATGGCAAGTATTTTAGGACAAAAAAATTTCCATATTTTGGCATCTAAACTAGGACGGAGGGAGTATATATATTATAGAAACTATACTATTCAGATGTCGTTGTACAAGTCAACGAAAGTCCTACACAATGGAATTTTCATTTTAGTCAGCAATGCTGCACTAAGTATCGGTATCTAAGTCAACAAAAGTCCTCACGCAATGACGTTTTGAATTTAGTCAACAATTCTTTTCATTTGTTGTTACACCGCGATATTTGGTTTGTGTCGTTTCATTGTGTCCTAAATAGACCATTTTCCACTAATGCAAGTTATATCGGGCAGTCTTATCCAGGAACATCTTCGCACATTGGGGTTTCCATTTCTCGTTCTTGAGTATACCTGCGAACTAATGTGTTAAGGACAACTTGTTGAACCTGTGATTCTGCGCTTACTAAGTTATTTGTGGTAGACTCGTCAAGTTATTTGTGGTAGACTAGTTTTGATTTACGTTCTTTTATATTATTTTGATACATATAACATGTTCATTGTTGCAAGATTCCAACAATCTTAATACATCATTATTCCTTCTAACAATAGGAAAGAACGACGTTCAAAGACCACATAAGTTCAACGGAAAAGACTTCAAGAGATAACAATCCAAGATGTTATTTTTCATGAGCCATGAATTGGACATAGTATTGGTTCCTTTTGATGATTTGTTGAATGATGAGGCAACGTGTTTTACACTAAACTGAACATCCGGCGCTGTTAAATTTGGTTCATAACTTCCCATACACCTAACAAATCAATAGATTTTCCAGTTGTGGTGTTACTATGGAGCATCCTAAATGTTAAACCAGATATAACACAACTTCATTGTAATGTTATAATGAATGTAATCATATATATACCTAGCTCAAAGAAACTATTTCTAATCGTGTTTTTTTATTCCTACGAAGACATAAAGAGAGGACTAGTATTTCTTACAAAGACATATACAAATGTAACCTTAAAGTTGATAATTATGAAAAAATAATAAACTTTTCTCTTGAAAATAATTCGAGGGAGACATAACAAACGTTTTATTATTATGTCATTTGATAACGTCATTTTCGAAAAGCACGTGACTAAAAAATTATCCGGAAATTTCCTTAAATGAAATATGGGGGAGATGTTGACATCAAGGGAAGGATTTAAGGATATTATATCGACATACTTTACTATGAAATAAAAGGGTGTGTTATAATCTTTTTTATTCAATCGAGATTATATTTTATCATATAATTTTTGCTACTCGACAAGGTTACTGAACAATACATGATTCAAAGAAATGAAACACGATAATTATACAATTTGTTAAGCAAAGCAAACTTACATAATCAATAAGAAGCAAGAGGATGATATCGCAATAGTTTTCATAACAAGTACTCATATTCAATTTGTTCTTCTTTTTATTCTTCTTTCATATCTTCTTGTGATTCTTTTGTATCATTACTTCTAGCATTACCAACATTACTATCTTCGCAATTATTATGGATCTATGTTATTGAATTTGAAAATCACTTAACAATAATCCCAAATTGCAGATCTACCTTTATGGTTCACAATAATAAGAGTTTGTAGCTATAATAATCCTCCTCATCATTCTTTTTCCTTTTCTTCTTGCTTCTTCAGCTGTTTGTATTTTTCCTCCTCTCACTATAATAGTAATAATTATACTCGTTCTACCGTTTTCATTCTTTGTAAATTTTTCTGAGAGAGATACAGAAAGAGAGAATAAAATTTAAGGATGAAAATGAACTGCGTTAGTCTCTAATTTTTGATCGTTCAATACCCGTCATTCGCTTATAAATCCAAAGGCTATCTTCCACGATCCTAATGCCGCAAGAGATAAATTCTTGCATTTCTCGTTTTCCTAACTCGCCAATTGGCATGCCACGATATTGGACCATCCGGAAAGCCACATCAGAAGTATGTGGAACTTAGCAGTTGTCTCTGGTACTTTCAAAACACTTTGATAAGTGACAAACTATGTTATTGGCCTGGTAAGGCGTATCCACAATTCTAGTGTCGCAATATATATAATTTCTCGCATTTCTCGTTCTCCTGATTCGCCGATTACGTTTTCACGATGTCCATCCATCCAAAAAGCCACATCCGAAATATGTGGAACTTATCTGTTGGTTCTGATACTTTCTGTCACCTTGATAAATGACAAACTATGTTATTGGTCTGATAAGGTATCTAAAGGATGTAAAAAGTCTAACATGGATTTACTCAATAAATACTTTTACTGATTTCCAAAGAGTTTAATGGATTTACAAAGTATTGTGTTATTGGTTGTATACTTTTAAAATCTCTTTCAAAGTTTATGTTACTCATTGTAGATTGTCAAAAGGTCTTCTAAAGTTTGTGTTACTCGTTGTAAACTTGAAAATTCAAAGACTTTGCATACTTATCTATTTTCAAGACTTTGAGTGACTTTTGTATATATATTTTCCTTGATAAAAGTCTTGCAAAATATGTAAGATTTTGGAATACTTCCAAATTTTTTATAAAGATGTTTTTTACTCTCTTGTATTTTATTTCATGAATACACAATCTATAAAACTCCTATTATAGATGAGTATAAATTATATGATATGATTATATATTTTTTAAATTTTAATTATTATGTAAATATGTACAATAATTATTATTTTAATTTATTGTTACATTTTATTGTATTTTATTGAACAAAAAAAATAAGTTATATATATAAAATGATAATAATTTATTTTAATTTAGTTGAAGTTATTATAATAAATAAGCTATAATAAATTTTTTATTTATGTTTATCATGCATATTTCCATATTAATTTGTTTTTACAACTCTTCAGGACTCTACAAATATCTGCAAGACACTAGACAACTCTACATAACTCCGCAAATTTTTTCTCAATTCTATATAATTTTCGCAAAATTATTAATTTTCATGATTATTTTAAAATGAAGGATTAATTGGGGTATATGAATAATATTGAGGATGTTCACCACGACTTGGCAATCTCCCTCGATAATTCTTGCGAATCAAAGCGGAATAGCTAGTTCGATTGCTAAACGAAGCCATTAGCTTATGCCTCAACCTGGGGAATTGACAATGCCTTGTGCTTATCCACAAACAAGTTTCTTCATTCATGGATGGATTTTTTTATTTAAAGTCTTTGATAAAATATGCATTTTCTAAATAGTATCCGGGATCACGGTATAGGTTAAACCAACATGGAAATTTTAAGAAAACTATTTCATCAAAGCTCTCCCAGTTACATGTTCTTTTAAATCTCAACAAATATATTTATTGAGTAAACCCTTGTAAATTATTCTTATCCTAATAATATTTAAACATATTTTCCATGTCACTGTCCAAACCTAAATCCTATTTCTAATTAATTAAATTTAAACTTTAATATTGATGGTTATTCATTAAAAATTCTAACAACGGTTGAGTCAAATAAGATTTTGAATGGAATACCTGGGTATTTTTGTCGGAGTTGGGAACCCACTGAGATTTATTTCTTTGTTGCCAAAACATCCTATCCCTTTTCTCAAGAGTGGCGATTTTCTGACAGATTTCTTTCTCTTCTTCTCTGATGTCATTCAAGTGTGTGGCTTTGAAGATCAATCAGTTTCATTTCAAAGGCATATATCTCTCTCTTAGTATCTCCAAAGGTGTTCTTGCTCCATTTCTGCAGACCTTCTCCTAGTTGTTGAAGACGCGTTGTCATATCACCATTAGAATTGTCCCAGCTGGTCTTCATAACCTCCTTGAATTGGGGATGATCCGTCCAGTAAAACTCAAATTTGTAATTTGGTTTTCTTTTCGGTGGACTTCTCATTGTGTTTAGAAGAATTGGTGAATGATCGCTCTGTAATCTTGGGAGATGTAAAACAGCAGCTTCTGGGAAGAGTATTCTCCATTCTGTGTTACACAATGCCCTATCTAACCTCTCAAAGATGGGTGTAGTTGTTGTTGCGTTGTTGGACCATGTGAAAGCTGGTCCCGCAGAGCCCAAGTCCATAACATCCCTTTCCCTAACAAATTTCCGGAACTCATTACAACTTATATCTGTTTCAGCTGAACCACCATGCTTCTCGTACTGATGCATGAGTACATTAAGATCTCATATGATACACCACGGATCATTTATATCAGCAACAGTAAGAGATATGTTCCTCCAGAAAACATCTCTGTTATTATGGGTCGGTGGTCCATAAATGCACAGGAAATAAATTATTCTTATCTCATCTTCTTACTGTGATCATGTTCTTCCTAATAATACTTAAAGGTATTATCCTGATTGGCGTTGCCGTTTTGCTTTGTTCTTCAGTGGTTGACCGTCATTGGCTGTAGTTGGTTTTCTCCATGGGTATTGGCTTGACTGACTTGCTTTTGGTTTGAAACTAGCGTTGATTTCCTCTCTTGTAAATCTCGCTAACTTCATATCTTGCATCTTTTCCATGAATGTTTCGGGAGAGAAGAAACCCATTTTTTCACAAGTCTCGAGGTAATCTCTCATACCTAAATGTGGCTGTGCATTTCTTCTAATTGTTCGAAAGTATGAAGTTTAATTCTTGCTTCAGTGGTTTGGTTACATCAACCTTGACTCTAACTTTGGCGTAGATTCCCCATTTTACTTGTTCAGTAGGTTGAATTGGGTACGGTGTGCCCACTTTTGATGCTAAAAACTCCACCAACTTGATCTTTTGTGCACTCATGGGAAGGCCATGTATCTGAATAGTAAAATCTGAGTACTAAAATTCATATTCATGAGGCAATTTTTGGATCATATTTCGAATCGTTGCCATATAGTGAGACAATTATTTATGTTGACGAGATCTATTATCATTCTTTCACCGTCCAAACCTAAATCCTATTTCTAATTAATTAAATTTGAACTTTAATATTGATGGTTAGTCATTAAAAATTCTAACGAGGGTAGTCAAATAAGATTTTGAATGCGTTGCCATATAGAGTATAGAGAGACAAAATTTTTTTTTTTTTTTAAGCAGCGCCGCTTGTTTATTTATATTTCTTTAAGGAAAATTCTGGGCAGAAGACCAGAGCCACTGTGGACAACAAATGTGAGGCCCTTTAGATTTGCGCAATGGGCCCATTTCTTGAGCATTCAAGGGAGGAATATTGAACCGCCAACACCCGATGCTTGCCCCCGAGGAAAACATCATTATACTCTACCGGACTAAACTTCACACGTCAAAGAGACAGTGGAGTTTTAAATTGTAGGAATTAGAGAATGATAAAATAGATGTTGATGAGATTGGGACACACCGTCATGGAAACGTACTAATTAAGATCTCAATGACACCGATTAATACAAGCTAAATGAATGCATATGAGCGAATTTACAACATTTTTTAGCTAACAGTAAATAATTTGCTGCGGCATCATCACACAAGGGATTTTGACAAGAGATGGTGATATTTTCAGATATTCCATTGAACATCATCAACTCAGATAAAATTCATTACAAAAAATTAACTGACATTTTCAGATATAGTAATTCCATTGAATTTGAAAGAGGCATTACATTACAAAATCATTAATCAACAAAACAAAATAAAGAAGTACCAACAAGGAGAAATTGCTTCTACTAAGAACTCCTCCATTTACAACTACCTTTACAGTAGTAGCCGGGCAAACTTTAGCACCCAAAATCATGAAGAGTTCATCATCGTCTTTTGGGGATTGTATTTGCATATACGAGATCCATAGCAGTGCCCGTCTTTCTTCGGGCAGGTTCCGCGCTTCCCTATAATTAACAACGTCCATGGTCGTAATAACATGGCTTCTCTTAAATGTAGCCCATACTTTTATTAACTATAGCCCAAAAAATTTAAGTTAAAACGAAAAGCCAAACTTACCAAACGTATCTTAATCTTTATACTAATAATCCAATTTCTTCCCCAAAATCAAAATATAAACCCTAACTTTTTCTTTTTTACATCTAAACTCAATTATACTTCAACTTATTTTTAATTGTTCACTCATAATTCTCACAAAGTACCCAATTATAAACCTTAATTTTTACTAATGATGCTATTTTGCCTAATCATGATTACAATAATATAGATTGAGGTTATATTTTAACTATTCCCTTAAAAATTCTCCACAAGAATATCAATCGAAAATCGTATTGTAATCAAATAAGGTTTTGAATTTTATCCATAAAATCAATTTTCTAAAACTTCATAAACACTATTATCTATAAAAAATTCTAAGATAGTGTTCTTTTCTCCCAATCATGATCACATTAAATTGAGCATTCTTAAAAGTCATTAATCATGACATGGATCTTACATAACATAAATTATGAAAATTATATATAGTTAGATTTGTTTTATTTTTTGATTTAGGAATTTGATAATTTATTTTGGGATATATATAAAAGAGAAGTATTCTCCCACGCAGCTTCGCGGGAGAGCTTTACAACTCCTGTGTCGTTGGATCATCCTATGTTCCGTTTGATTAATTTGATTTTTTCTTTCCTAATGAAACACAACTGTCATAGTTATAATATTAAAGATAGATCCCTAAACTGATCCCTAAACACCCCCTATCAAATATTTATATTAATGCCCCCAATTTGATTAGTGTTAATTATAGTGATTAACCAAATTAATAATAATTAGTATATAGATTAAGATTAATCATTCGACTACATTTTTTTCATCAAAATTTTTGCCATCAATTTTTTTTCTCTTTTTTTTTTTTGGATTTAAGAAGATGATTTTGAAAAAAAATAATTTACATTTTTTTTGAACTTTTTAAAAATAATCAGGAAAACCTTATACTTGATTCCTAACAATGATTTTGTTGATTCGATACCGATTAAAATCGGAAAAAATCTGGGTTCTTTTTGCAGTTACGGTTGAAAAATATTGTCGACCCATTCGTGAATAGTAATTTACGGCTCGGAATTGAAGAATTCGTAGCCATATATTACTTTTGCGGCTGGGTCGACAAGAACTTCCAACCGAAACATTTACGGCTAGGATTTTTTATAAGTATCAGAAACAGTTACGGCTAGGTTTTCCAAGACGAAAGTAAGCATTTTCGGCGAGGAAAACCTAACCGAAATTAGACATCTGTTTATGTGATTATCAGAATAGCTTACGGCTAGGAAATTTTAGCCATAAACACTCTTTTACGGTTGGGAGTTCTTACTTTCCCAACCGTACAGGTAGGTTCAGGGTTCACGGTTGGGAAACATGTATTTTCCCAACCGTAATACAGGGTTCACGGTTGGGAAAGTGTGAACTCCCAGCCGTTATACAGTTTCAGAAACATTTTTTTCTCACATTGATCGAATCGAATTTTTAAGTCAATCAAAAGTAAAAATAAATGGTGGGTTTTCTTAGTTTTAGTTTTTTCTATCATCTCTATATGCAATGGAGAAGACGAAGAAGAAGAGAGAAAGAAGATTTTGTTATTTTTATGATTATCATCTTCATCACGATGCAATGAAGAATCACAATGTGATGGAGAAGAAATAGAAGAAAGAAAGAAGAACTATAATTTAAGTTATCTAATGATCACGATTTTATCATGATGAAATTATGATCATCATTTTCATCGTGATTTCATCATGATGAAATAAAGGAGAAGAAGAAGAAGAGAAGATTAACTTTTTTTTTATAGGAAAAAGTATATTTGACCTTTACTATTGATTTGGTTTCCCCCTATCCATATTAGGATGTTAAAACCCAAAATAGCTTCAAAAGACCCTTGACTTTAGAGCCCTAATAGGATTCTTAATTTTGGTGAGCTTTTTTCTTTTGAGCTTTATGATCACAAAAATAAAGTGGATTTTTTCTTTAAGGCAAAACCTTTGTCCATCTCGGCCACCATTTTTTCTTCCTTTTCCAAATTTTCTATTCAATTTCAATACTTTACTAACCTAAAATTCTGATCTTGAAGTTTGATTGTTGATTATCAGTTTGGGTAAGTTCATTTTATATCCTGGCTTGATTGGGGTATACCCAATTAAAAAGGGACATGGTGTGTTATTATTAAAAATGGTGATTTTACTTTAATACCCATGAACTAATTAAATCTTAAAAATAAACTCATTTCTTAATTTTATTAACCCTAAAATTAAAAAACTAAATAACTCTTAATCTTCTCTTCTTCTTCTTCATCTTCATCTTCCATCAACCAAAGCCATGTAAAAATCTTCAACTTTGATTTTCCAAAAAAATTGTTGACTCTACCTGCGAAAAGAAGACTATAAATGATGTTTAAACTCAAAACCATCATTGTGTTATGTGATTTGATTGTTATATTAGGTTAGAAATCGAAAATTATGAATTCTGTGTTTTTGGTCGGCAATGTCGTAACATGCATATCTTGCCGACTATTCATAACAGCCAAGGAGGCGACTGTAAAAAATTTCAACGGCCGGCAGGGTATTTTTTGAATACCTTGTCGGCCAAAATACAGCCAGAAGGGTATTTTTTGAATACCTTACCGACCAAAAACAACCGGAAGGGTATTTTTTTAATACCTTGTCGACCAAAAACAGCCGGCGGGTTTTTTTTTTTGTAGACCTTGCCGACTTATATTTTTCAATATCCATCTCCTGTGTGTAAAAAAAAATAAAGTCGGCATGTTCTTCATTTAAATACCCTGCCGGCCAAATATAGTCGGCATGTTCTTCATTCGTGGACCATGCCGGCGAAATGTAGCCGTCACCTTATTCAAACGTCGACCTTGCCGACCTATTACATTTTTGAAAACCAATTTTTTTTATCTTAATCGAACTCATAAGACGGATTAAAGGTTTAACCTACTGAATTTTCATTTTCAATTTTTTTATCTAAGCTCAATTAATTAACCTAATCAGTTTTTTAGTGTTCATTAAACAAGGGCATTTTTTTCATTTTGAAAATATTTGGTTAAAGGGTGACCTCTTTTACTTCAAAATGACCCTATTTTGTCTCATTTGGTATACCCCAATTAATCTGGGTATACCCCAATCAAGCTAGGTTTTATATATGCACGACACATCAAATTATTAGAACAATTATGAAGACCACCACCTCCACCGTTATCCAATAATTTATCCAACTTCGGACGTTTTGTTTAACTGATCATCAATTGAACTGGTTGAAGATCACCACCACCACCTCCACCAGTTCTTGTTACTAATCATAATTTTGATGCTAGTTCAAGTATTTTACTTAATATCATCATTCTTGCAGTTATCTTTTTTGTATCTGGTTTACTTCATCTTTACAAACCGGCTTGATTTATCACAGCCGTGAAGTAATGGATTCTATCAGGAGCTTTATATAAATGTAACAGCGTTACAAGGACCTGCCTCTAATACATAACTATGACAGTTGTGTTTCACCAGAAAAGAAAGAGTCAAATTAATCAAAGGTGCAATAGCGTGATCCAACGGCATAGGAACTATTTGCTTATAAAACTTTCCCGCGCAACACTGCTCTATATAAAAATTGTGTAAAACTTTATGGGTAATGTTAATAATTATAAAAATCCATTTGGAAAAAATAATAACTTATTTTTTAGGGGTTATAATTAATAAAAACATGAACTATATTTAAGAAAAGCCAATAACATTCTCCTCTCTAGTAAGCTCAAACCACTAATACTTTTTCACACCAATCACACCACCCCTTTCTCTAAATTTTTCTCTATTTCCCCTTTCTATTGTAAATGCTTTGATATTCAAAATATATACTAATGCGGGGGAAGAAGACTCTGCTTTGGTTGGTTAAAACAGAAGTAGTCGGATTGTGAAGAGAAACGCCTTTGAGTAATAAAATCATTTAATTACTCTTTTAGTTTTCCTATATTTGAAGATGTAGACCGTCAGATTCAAGTTCAATCTGTATAACTTTGTGATTGGTTTCAGTAATGGGTGTGCACATGATTTTCAAACTTTTTGGAAATTTGGCAAATGCAGTAAGGATTGGCAACCTGACTTTCCGCTCAGCAACCTCAATCCATGCTAGCGTGGATGAATATGAACAATCTGAGAAAGTGGATGACATCACTAACGGCCAAAAAGGACAACTACCTAGTGAGGTGTTACTCGGTTGAAAAAGCATATCAGAAACATCGTCGCGGAATCGTCTCCTATACAAGTATCCAAGGGTGGCAAGAATGACACGTCAGCTCCGAAAGACAAATATTGTATATCACTGATGCAGTAAGACGGATAATCTTTCGTGGCTAAATTCGGGGCATATACGGATTAATTTGGCCTACACTACAGGACAAAAAAATTATTAAGAGATAAAACTATTAATTTGCCCTTTATTAAATGCTAATACTATAAATGTGTCCCCGTTAAATCCAAATAATAAAACTAAAAACTAAAATCAAAATTAAAATCAAAATCATAAAACTAAAAACTAAAAATTAAAATTAAAATCATTTTCATCTTCAATTGTCATAGAAGCAGATGAAATGACACGAATCAAGTACTTTTTTAGCAACCCAATCCCCTAAATTAGAGTTTAGCAACATGCAATCACTCAAAATTCGATTTTTTTCGAAATCAAAGTGTTTTGGGTTTATTAGAATCGGTTTACGCCAATGTACTTATGAACCGATTTTATTTAGAAACGGATTTTGTTCATGCCCACAAAAACCGATTATAAGAATCGGGAATTATTAAGGTACATATGTACCGATTCTAGCAATTTTAATTTTTTTCCTTGTCAAAATCGACATACGTTCATCTCAATATGATCCGATTATGTGCACTAAAACTAACAGAGAACTTAAATTTTTTCCAAATCCATAATGTGTGTACAAATTGATTCTAATTGGCCTATTAAACAACTCCTATGTTTTCACATAAAAATACATTTATTGATATTCCACTTGTTCTTTGTCTTCATTCTCTGTAACCTAAAAACCATTACATTTTGGAAAAGTCATTTTGAATCACATTCACATTGGTTCATTGAGTTCTCCACTTTTTCTTTGTTGTTTTTCACACTAACCTATATATCATCATTAGTTTTTTCTTCTCTCTTTGTTTAGGCATTCCTTCCTTGGGGAACTAATCATTGGTTGGTCATCAATTCATTAGTTGATTGAGGGAGAAATCATTTGCTACCGGCTCAAAAACTCAAGAAGATTGAGACCCATAATCGGTTCATATGTTTGGACATGTATACCGATTCTGTTGTAAACGGGCTATATATGAGTTTATGTTTACCGATTTTGGGTGTTCATCATCAATAAAGAATATCAACCCATAATCGGTTTTCGAATATATGAACATCCACCGATTGTGGATTGATTTTTTCATTTTTCTTTTATCATGTTTCGGTGATGAATCAACATTAGTTGATTTCTAGATTAACAAGATTTAACATCTGTTAATCAACCAAATTAATATTAATTAATCAAGGATAAATTAGTCATTACCTAAAATAATTGGTTAAGGGGTACCTCATTTTACTTTAAAATGTCTTATTTTGTCATGTGTGATAGGCCCAAATTAATCTGTATAGGCTCCAATTTAGCAAGGTAATCTTTGTAAGCATTTTCAAGTTTAAAATTATTGTTCAACCTAAAATCGACACCTTCTTTTCTTCTTTAGATTATTATTTGCTAAAGGTAACTAAACTGAGAGTAGAGTACCAACATTTTCCAATTGGCAAAAATAAAACAAAATAAATAGCCAGCAAAAAAGCGTCATGTATTACCTTCCTAAATTGGGGCCTATAGCTAGATGACAAAAAAAGTCAAAACTACCAACTTACCCCTACCAAATATTAATACTACTTATTTATCCCCATCTAATCCTAATCATTAACTTTAAAACTAAAATCAAAATCATAAAACTAAAATCATAAAATTAAAAACTAAAATCAAAATCAAAATTAATTCCATTTACATCTCCACTTCAACTGATTCTTCTTCTTTTCTTCACAACCCAATCCTACAAAGTAGGTTTTAGTAACATAAAATCGCTCAAAAATTGAAAATTTTGAAATCAATTTTTTTTCCGGGTTATCAGAATCGGTTAACGTTAATGTATATGTGATCCGATTGCAAATAAAAACGGTGTATGTTCATGCCCTCAAAGACCGATTGTCCTTGATATGTTTTCTAGTTCGAGAAATTTGAACCAGAATCGGATTACATTACACTTATAAAAACCGATTGTTGATGTATAATGCTAGAATCGGATTTTGTATGTGTGTCGAGCAAACCGATTGTTATTTACAATTTTCCTGAATCTTTTTTTTTGTTAGAATCAGATTACATTAGCGCTTATAAAAACCGATTGTTGATGTATGATGCTAGAATCAGATTTTGTATGTGTGTCGAGTAAACCGATTATTATTTACAATTTTCTTGTATCTTTTTTTTTTTGTTAGAATCTGATTACATGAGCACTTTTATAAACCGATTCTTGTTGTGCAATGTCAATAATCGGTTTTTACGTGTGTACCGTGTAAATCGATTCTGGTTATACGCAAATTGAAAATGAGTATGAGTATGATTTTACACAATTTCAAAACGAGTACAATTTCATACTCGATCTCAAAATGAGTATATGAATTTATACGCGAACTGAAGTCGAGTATGATATCATACTCATTTTCAGATCGAGTATGATTTAAATCATGTTTGATTTTTTTCTTTCCCATAATAGGTTTTTGTGTACATTTGTAAACACCGATTCTGGTTCCTTTTTTGTGAATTGAAAAAATCAACCCAGAATCGGTTTATTAGAGAACAAACATATTATCGATTCTGGTTTGATATTTTTCAAACGTGAAAAAAAAATCAATTTTTTTTTCACGATTTGATGAAGAATCAAGATTAGTTAATTTTAGTTTAATTTGATTAAAAAACAATTAATCACTTGATTTATGCTAATTAATCAAAGGGTAAATTAGCCATTTTTAAAAATAATTAGATAAGGGTGGCTTCTTTTTACTATTCAATGACCTTTTTTGTCATCTAGCTATAGGCCCCAATTAAGTCCTATAGGCCCCAATTTAGGAAGGATATATTAGGATGCGGCAAGGTTTTTAAAGCGTGAAGCATTTTTAATTTTTAAGAAGCAAATCGTATGTTGAAGCATGAAGCGTCGCTTTATGGTTGAAGTTTGAAGCGTCGCTTTATGGTTGAAGTTTGAAGCGTCGATGAATAATGTTCGTTGCTCTTAGGTAGTTGTCAAATGTAAATTTAAGAAGATAATATTCTTATATATTTAATATATGTCCCATTATCCTCAAAAAACAAGACGGGTATGTGTGGGGTTCAAATCCCCTCTCCCAAAGCATATCTTTCCGAGGGAATCTGATGCTTCACTCTTGCGATTCGAAGCGTTTTCGGGCATTTTGGACTTGGAGCGAAGCGTATGCTTTTAAAAACCATGGGATGCGGAGTTTCATTCAGATACTCATGTTTGTTACAACTTACTCCCTCCGTCCCTAATATATAAGCGGAGAAGATGAAATCTCTCAGAATAAGAAAATGCATGGTTTTTATAAATTTTCATGTTTTTTCTTGTCTATACCTCTTGTCTTATTCTCAATACAATCTCCCGCACAACATAAATAAGAGTATATATGTCAAAAAGCATATTGGAATTAGAATTCCGCCTATCTAATGGGACTAGTAAAATTCAATATTCCGTTCATATAATAGGGACGAAGGGAGTACAAATTTCATGGTGATAAATGGCTTTTATGTGAGAATGAGAAAACTAGCAAGTCTTAATTAATGTATGGTTTAATATAAATTCAACTTGAACAGCCTCATTTAAAATAGTGTTTAGGAAGGGTCTTCTTAACTTGACGGATGTTGCATGGATTGAGGTGCTGAACGGAATGTCAGACTCCAATCAATTTCTGCATTTGCCAAAACTTATCATTAAGTTTGAAGTCCTCTTTTAGACTTGTAGAGTTGTTGACCGACTAATGACACCAATGAAATGTCTACATGTCTAATCAAAATCCCAAGTTACATCAATAAGGGAAAAAAAACCATTTGATTACTCAAATACTTTTCTTCTCAATCCCACTACCTCTGTTTTAACCAATGACATTCGAGGTATTTAAATCTAGCGTTCCAAATAAAAACTAAAGTCTTTTCCCGGATCAGTGTTCATCTAACGGACATAACAATTAAATTAATGAAGCAATAAGTTCCCAACCTCTTCTTCCCCAAAGAGAATATCCTTTCTCTAGCTAGAAAGAAATCAAACAAAGGGAACCACAAAGAGATGTAGAAAAGTATTGAGAGATTATAAGAAGATTAGCAACAAGAAAAGGTGGTGTGAAAACGTATTAGTGGCTGATTTCTGAAGATAGTAGAATACTCTTAAGATCTTCTTAGATAGAGAATAATGCACATGTTATTGGTGTTGCTGATACTTATAGCTAACCTGCCGGAAGCAAGACTGTCACTTCTATGGAAGTTGTATACGCCCTCAAACGAAAATCATGAACTCTTAATGGATCTGGGGGCTAGAGCTTGCCTGGCTCTTATCGCAAGGGAAGTTGTAAGGAGAAGAAGCGATTTCAGCTTGTGCTTAGTTTTTTTTTTTATTCTGTTGCTTAATGATATTGTAATGACTCTTTAGGTTTCAATGAAAATTCATCATTTCTTTTTGATGTGAATTTTAATATTTGTTTGGATCAAGTTGTCCCACATTCCTCTTTTGCTTGATATTTGCACACCGATATTTCAATTCGTGACCAGATATTTGTTTCTGGCTATTTAATGATGAAGGAACAGTCTAGGTTTTAGTCCGGTAGACTATATTGTTCTTCTGCTCGGTTGAAAGCAATATTGAGTTTGGTGATTATCAACATTTAATTTCTTTTGTGCGTCTCAAAACTATGTTGCACCAAGGGAGGGTACCAGAAGACGAGGTTTGTTGCTGACACTGATCCTCTTCTCTTACTCCATTTGTCTTTCATTTCTGACGTGTCATTCCTTCAACCGTTGGATACTTGCATAGGAGACGAATCTATCATGATGTTTCTGATATATTTTCCAACCTTACTTTATCACCTCCCTAGTTAGTTGTCCTTTTGGGCTTTAGTGGTGTCATCCACTTTCTCAGAATGCACTGTTCCTATTACGTTGACGTTAGCATGGATTGAGGTTGCTGACGGAATGTCAGACTACTACCAATCTTTTCTGCATTGCCTAAAACTACCAAAAAGTTTGAAAAATCATGTGCACACCAAGAGTTTGTCATCTAACGGACATAAAAAGCAGGGTTTAAACCTATCACATTAATTTAATCTAACGGACATCAATGAAGAAGCATTAAAATCCCAATCTCTTCTTCCCTAATAAAATCAAAATCACTTACAGTAGAAAAAAAGAAATAGAGAGAAAGGAAGAGGGAAAGGAGGGAAGGGATTAGGAAATGGAGGAGCGAAGTGACTTTGGGGGATTCTTACGCGTGGGATTGTTGGGGGCACTTATACTGAAAAAGCCCAAAGATAGACTGTCACTGCTATGGATGCTGTTTATGTCCTCCCAGGACTTTGATGAACTCTTTATTGATTTGTGGATTAGGGTTTTACTTTCAATCATTGTAAGCGAAGTTGCAAATTGGTTTTTCAACAGGGGAAGAAGAGGCAATTTCTTCTTGTGGCTATTTGATTTTGTTGAACGGAACATTTAAAGGGTAGGTGTATCTTCTTTTTGTTTTTGTTTTGCAGATGATTATGTGATGTAATGGCATCACCCTAGCTAGAATTCAATATGTATCAGATAATATATATCATCATCTTTGTTTTGTTGATTTAGTTTTTGTTAAAGATTCAAGCAGATTTATGGAATATGTATGCAAATGTTGATTTTTGTTACTGGTTCAAAGCAGATTTCAATTTGTTTAAAGCAATTTACTACTAGCATGTGAGATATCTGGATCATGTTGTCCTTAGTACCAATCGGTTCAATAATTTGTAATAAAATCCATGAGGAAGATTTCGTAATAAGAACATAGCAGAAGATCTAGGACATGTCTAGCCCCATAGTAATGGCTTATAGAAGTGACATGCAATTAATCAATTCATCAATTGGAGGCGCAGCTCATAATCGAATTCCAACTTGAATTGACACCTTCCTAATAAATGCTTGTTCAACACTAAAAAGTTTGTAGTCCTCATGTACAGTTGTTGACTGATTACAGAGACCCCATTATTTCCCCCTTCTCTCTTTTGTATGGCTGGTTCTCCATTTCTTCTTCTCTTCCATTTCTAACCGAAACTCAGAATATTCATCTCTAAATAGAGTTTTAAAATAAGTTATCCTATTAAAAGGTTAACAATTCTTTTCGTTGTTCTGTTATTTTATCTTATCCTGGCTTACAACATTGCACTTGTTGGAGTGGATTTGGAGAAAGTAAAGTAAAATTTCAAAATCGGAATCTGGGTTTTTAGTCTATTTATTTATTCAATCTATACGGAATTGGGTTACCAGAGTTTATTCGATTTGATTAAGTAATATAGAATATACTAATTATTATCCTTAGATCATGAATGGGGTTTATGGTTTTATTGTGATCTCTTTTTTTTTGCTATAGTACGATGTTCTTATTTGATTCAAATATTTTTGTTCTTGAGATGCTTCAATTTTAATTGCAGGCTATTGCGGAAAGTGAAATCCAAAACCAGAATGCCACTGATGTAGGAAATGGTTTTGGGGCTAATAGTTAATGGGTATTGAAAATGGGTATTGGAATGATTAAACGGGATTAGAATAACTCAACTTGGTGTTTAACTAAAAATGAATTTTATTTCTCAAACTTTGTAGTACAAGACTCACTTTTCTTTTCTTACACCTCACCTTACCACTCTTGTTACTTGCTAGCTTACTTGGTTTTTGGATGGTTTGCAAGTGAACCATTGTTGCCTATTTATAGGCTCACTTACTTCTCTAGATAATTTTATCTAGACTCTTCTTTACACTTTCATTACACTCTTATCTAAAGAGAATATTCTAGAGTATAATACCAAGGATAAGCATGGAGGGGTTTATCCTTCACATGTCTAATAATCTCTTATCTAGAGAGAATACTCTAGAATACAACAAGGAGAAGTATGGAGAAGTTTATCCTTCACATGTCTATTTTGACTAATACTTATCTATTCTAACACATGACTAATTAGATTTTTCTAGATTATTAAATCAAGTTTACTATTTTAACAGCCCCCCTTAAACTTGATTTGTAGTAACTCCAAGAATCTCTCGTAATTTGATGAAGACTTCCTTCTTTAGCGGTTTCGTGAATATATCCGCAACTTGGCCTTGAGAATTTGTGTATTTTAGTTGTACCTTATTCTCCAATATGCACTCTCGGATAAAATGGTATCGTGTGTCGATGTGCTTGCTGCGGTCATGAAATACTGGATTCTTTGATAAAGCCATTGCGGATTTGTTGTCCACAAATATTGTATTTGGTTCTTCCTACTCCATTTTAAGCTCCTTCATTAAACTCCTTAATCATATTGCGTGACAGACACATGATGCTGCTGCGACATACTCAGCTTCACATGTAGAGAGCGTGACAATTGGTTGCTTCTTCGAACTCCAAATGAAGCTCGTATCTCCGAGAAAAAATACAAACCCAGTAGTACTTTTTCTTTCATCTAAATCTCCGGCCCAATCACTATCACTGTATCCAATGAGTTTGTACTTGTCTGACGACGAGTAAAATAAATCAAAATCAAGCGTACCTTTTAAGTATCGCAAAATTCTCATGGCAGCCTTCAGATGTGTATTCGTAGGTGCCTCCATGTAGCGACTGATTAGCCCTACTCCATAAAGAATATCTGGTCTCGTACAAGTTAAGTATCTCAAGCTTCCAACAAGACTCTTGTAAAAAGTTGGATTGACCTTCTCGCCTCCATTGATTTTTGATAGCTTGATTCCGCATTCTACGGGAATAATTGCCGGATTACATCCTCCATTTTAAATCTCTTAAGGATTTCTTTCGCATATCCTTCTTGAGATATAAAAATTCCATTTTCTCGTTGTTTCACTTCGAGCCCGAGATAGTATGACATAAGACCGATGTCTGTCATCTCAAATTCTCTCGTCATCGTTTTCTTGAATTCTTCGAACATTATTGGGTTATTTCCGGTGAAGATCAAATCATCCACATATAGGCAGACGAGCAACATATCTCCTTTTTCGTTCACCTTCACATAGAGAGCATGTTCATGCGGGCATTTACTGAAATTATTTTCTTAGAAGTACTTGTCGATTTTGCTGTACCACGCCCTTGGTGCATGTTTTAGGCCGTATAAAGCCTTTTTCAACTTCAAAACTTTATTTTCTTGTCCTTTTACTTTGTACCCCGGTGGCTGTTCGACGTATACCGTCTCTTCAAGATGTCCATTTAGAAAGGCAGACTTGACGTCCATTTGATGAACTTTCCATCTATTTTGGGCAGCTAGAGAAATAATTAATCTTATAGTTTCTAGACGAGCGACAGGAGCAAATACCTCATCATAGTCGATGCCTTCTCTTTGGTTGTAGCCTTTTGCAACCGATCTTTCCTTGTATCTTTCAACCCCTCCTTTAGCATTTTTCTTGGCTTTGTACATCCACTTAACTCCAATTTCTCTTTGTCCTTTTGGGAGTGTCACAAGCTCCCAGGTACTATTCTTCTCGATAGCTTTCATTTCTTCATTCATCGCCTTTCGCCATTTTTCACTTTCCACGGCTTCGGCGAAAGTTATTGGTTCACTATCTGCAAAAAGACAAAATAGAGATATATTGTCTCCATAGATATCGCTTAAACTCCTCGTCCGTAAGGGCCTTTCGCTGGAGCTCTCATCTGCTGATGATGGATCATCATGATGTACTGCTGGAGGTGATGGTGGTGGTGAAGCAGATGGAGCAACTGGTTCGGGTGGTTGTTCTTCTTCTTCCTCTTCTAGAATAGGAAGAAAATTGTAATCCTTTTCTTGAACGCCGAAATCCCAGAAACCTTCTTCATCGAACTCCACATCTCGGCTTGTGACGACCTTTTTATTGATTGGATCGTACAAATAATATCCTTTGGATCGAGAGTCATAACCGATAAATATGTACTTGGCACTCCTGTCATCTAATTTTGTTCTCAGCTGACTCGGCACATGAGCATATGCGATACTTTCGAATACTCGTAAGTGTGAGACGCCGGATTTTGCTCCGCTCCATGCTTCTAAAGGAGTCATGTTCCTCACGCTTTTTGTGGGATATCAATTTATCAGATAAACTGCACAGTCAACTGCTTCTTCCCAAAACTCCATGGGCACTCTCTTTGTCTTCAGCATACTCCGAGCCATGTTGAGAATTGTTCTGTTTCTCCTTTAGGCAACTCCGTTTTGTTGAGGTGTGTATGAAACCGTAAGAGGCCGACGGATTCCATTGTCTTCACAGTATGCCTCGAACTCCTTCGAAGTAAATTTGCCTCCTCTGTCTGATCTCATAGCCACAATTTCAAAGTCGCTCTCCTTCTCCACAATGGATTTAAATTTCTTGAAGTTGGAGAAAACCTCCGATTTTTGTTTCAAGAAATAAACCCAGTTTTTTCGACTAAAGTCGTCGACAAATATGAGGAAATAGTTGTTTCCACCATATGAGCTTGGCTTTATTGGTCCACAAACATCTATGTGAACTAACTGCAGTGGTTTTGTGGCTCTTGAGAATGTTTCCTTAGGAAAACATTTTCTAAAATGTTTCCCAAGTAAACATCCTTCACACAGCTGATCCGCGTGGTCTATTCTTGGAAAACCTCTAACCATATTTTGTTTGAACAATAATTTTAACCTTCCAAAATTAAGGTGTCCATACCTAAGATGTCATAACCATGATGAGTCTTTGACACAAGCATTCAGACATCTCGCGACATCATTTTGAATGTTCAGATAGAACATCATATTCCCCGTCATTGGCACCTTGGAAATCAAATTTCCTCTCCTATCTCTTATAAAAAGACTAAGGTCCTCCATATTCATCCTATAGCCCTTTTCTAAGAGTTGTCCCAAACTTAATATATACATTTTTACGTTAGGGACGTAATAAACATCGGAAATAAACTCATGATTTCCATTTTTCAACTTAATTAAAATTTTGCCAAGACCACTCACCGGAGTTTTCGCTCCATTTCTAAACGTTACGTTGCCTGAAACTGATTCATCAAGCTCCACGAACTTCTCCTTCGTGCCGCACATATGGTTGCTTGATCCCGTATTAAGCACCCATGTACAATTATCATTGTAATCACCTGATTTTCATGCCACCAACAAGGTCTGGTCTCCTTCTTTTTCTTTATTAGCATAGTTAACTTTTTCTTCGACGTTATCCGATGAAAACCAACAATCTTGAGCATAATGACCATGTTTGTGATAATTATAGCATTCGACTTGAGATTTGTTATTCCTTGGCCTACTATTGTTGCGCCATGAATTTTCTCCTCTGCCACGACCTCTTGTGGAGCTTGACCTCTGGCCCCTTTGATCATCGTCATTCTGCTTGCCTCTTCCTCTTCCTCCATAGTAGCCGCGTCCTATTCCTCTAGCATTACTACTAGATCTCTCTCCTTTGTCTTTCAAAGTGAGCTTTGCTTATAGAACTTGTTCTACTGCTCCCTCTTTGCTTCTCTTTTTCATTCTTTCTTCATGGGCTTGTAGAGATCCCATGAGCTCATCCACGGTCATGGTTTCGACATCTTTGGACTCCTTAATTGCGACGACGATATAATCAAATTTTGGAACGAGTGACCGCAATATTTTTTCGATCACACGATTATCACTCATGACCTCACCATTTCTTCTTAGTTGATTGACAACAACTAAAACTCTTGAAAAATAATCCGATATTAATTCGGACTCTTTTATGGAGAGAGATTCAAACTCACTTATTTGAGTTTGCAATCACACCTTCTTTACTTTATCCACGCCTTTGAAGGAATTTTGAAAAATCTCCCATGCTTGTTTTGTGTTAGCGGCTCTTGATATCTTCTCGAAGGACGACTCATACATGCCTTGATAAAGAAGGAAAAGAGCTCTTTTATCTCTCTTTCTATAAATACGTAGTGTATCCTTTTCATCTTGTGGTAGCGCCGCTTCATTTTCCGGTTCGACATAACCTTTTTCTATTATCTCCCATGTATCTTGCGAGCCTAGTAACGCCTTCATTTGAATGTTCCAGTTGTCATAGTTTTCTTTAGTGAGTTTAGGAATTTGGAAGGGAAACATTTCAGTAGCCATGGGATCTATGGCTCTGATACCACTCTGTT
The DNA here is from genome assembly GCA_023529315.1 of Papaver bracteatum. Lineage (NCBI taxonomy): Eukaryota > Viridiplantae > Streptophyta > Magnoliopsida > Ranunculales > Papaveraceae > Papaver > Papaver bracteatum. Next base: position 146,020 of record JAJJWX010003606.1, read on the forward strand.
GGAAATGGTTTTGGGGCTAATAGTTAATGGGTATTAGAACGATTAAACGGGATTAGAATAACTCAACTTGGTGTTTAACTAAAACTGAATTTTATTTCTCAAACTTTGTAGTACAAGACTCACTTTTCTTTTCTTACACCTCACCTTACCACTCTTGTTACTTGCTAGCTTACTTGGTTTTTGGATGGTTTGCAAGTGAACCATTGTTGCCTATTTATAGGCTCACTTACTTCTCTGGATAGTTCTATCTAGACTCTTCTTTACACTTTCATTACACTCTTATCTAAAGAGAATATTCTAGAGTATAATACCAAGGATAAGCATGGAGGGGTTTATCCTTCACATGTCTAATACTCTCTTATCTAGAGAGAATACTCTAGAATACAACAAGGATAAGTATGGAGAAGTTTATCCTTCACATGTCTATTTTGACTAATAATTATCTATTCTAACACATGACTAATTAGATTTTTCTAGATTTAATTAAATCAAGTTTACTATTTTAACAACTGAAGCTATAATCAAACTATGGGGAATGTACTATGGACAAATTCTGGTAATAGTTTTCATGCCGTGATTTTCGTTAATGTGATGTTTTTCATTATACTTATCCCTTTGTTGTGTTGATTTAGAATGCTCAAATCCGAATGTCGAGGAAAAACAATGAATTGATGAAAGAAATCTAAGGTGCTTGTTCAACTTTCTTATGCAGAAAACTGCAATTTCAGCCAGTCATCCTGTTTTATACAATCTCACATTACATATGATATGTTGCTCTAATAATCTGTTATCAACTTTTGTTTAGGAATCATTGATTTTGAAGGAGTGATGTCAATCTTTGGACATGTTTCTGATAATAGAGAGAGGAATAATTTTTTATTAAATAATTTACTCAACTTTTTTTGGGAATTATTAAGAAGTCAACCATTCAACTTTTTGTATTTCACTTTTTTCTTTTTCCTCCAGGTGGCTGCCACATCTTGAGCTAGCTACGAGAGCTGTTCAAAAGGGCTGTCTAAATAGCATGGTTGATTTATTTTACCTATTAGAGCATCTCCAATGCATGGGGTAAATGTCTTAAAATTGAATGACACATAGGATTTAAGACTTTTTATACCAAATTTTCATCTCCAACACAAGGGTCAAGGTCATAGAGATAGATGACATGGCTAAGTGAAGGTAATAGAGAAAGTCTAAATAAGACTTTCCCTATGACCTTGGGTCTTATAGCTACATCATTATTTTGTCTCTAAATTCAAATAAAGTTTGTTAGATAACACCTTAGGGGTTGGAGATTAACTTAAGGTAAAATGTTTTATATTTATGTTTTTTTGTCATTTAGTAATGACCCACACATGAGAATGTGTTAATAAGACCTCCATATAGGATGACCTTGACCCTTTGCATTGGAGATGCTGTTAAAACACTTAAAACAGCACAGGACATCCATCATAGGGATTTGTCTTCACCGTCTTGTCTTGTCAGGTAGACACACTGCACTCCCCCAATCCGGTGGTAGCTTCTTTTGTACACGGGCTTCGGCTATCTTGATACTGCAGACAAGAGCATACCACATTTTCATCACTAACTTCTCAGATCCACTGCTGCCAAAAATAGGTTCGAGAAACTCCATCATTTCATATGGGGAAGCATGATATTTGTCGAGACGAGACATGATTTCTTCAACCACCATGACAGCCTCTTTCTGGGCATCGAACTCCCTCCGAGATGCTGAAACATGATAATCGAAGATGTTCCACATGATTTGATCAAAAGCCAGCCCCGCAGCTTCTTGTTTCTGCCGAGTGAGCTCCAAAGTCTCTGCACATATCCCTTCCCACATCGTCTTCTGCAGCCCATGCTGTCACCAAAGCCAACAAGTAGAAGTAAGTGGAGGAACACATTCTAAACTTCACCTGGCTTTTCCAGGTTAAGTATTATTAGCTCACCTTTTCATAAACATCCCACTTTATCTCATAAGAGAAAAGCTCCTCCTTGGTTTTCGGCATTGCTTCACTAATCTGTTTGAGCTTGACAAGGTTTTCGTAGTCAAACGCAACAAACATGAAATGACGGTTTCGACTATACCTATCACCATACCGTGAAATTTCCACCGTTGACCTCTCTCCGTCAATAACAGGAAGTCCTGCTACAGACACGGATATGAAGAACATGAGTAAAACCCTAATTTAAAATGGCCAAACTGGATACGGATTCAGCAATAAGACAAAATAAATCAACCTCCTACGCTTACGTCTTATATTCCAAAAATGACAACAAAAGCCATTCTCAAGTCAAGGTAATTAATTCCTGTCATCCCAGCTAACTGGATTTGCCAGATAAGTTTCGTCCACAATATTAGCACAAAAACTGAAGATCTTTCACCCAAACTAGGCTTTACCAGCTCAAAAATAGCTTTTACATTAGCTTGCTCTTTGATTTTCGCCACAATAGAGTCAACAACAGAAATAGCTACTTTTTCCGGCCTCACAAACTCCATAATCCAACGGAAAATCCATGGTCTCAATCTGTTATGCAACTCTTCCTGCAGCGAAGTGAAGCCCAGAAGCCATTATACATATACTAGAAAACACAATGTAATGAAGAAATTTGCACAGATGTACAAGTACGAGTGCCGACATGAAGAGAAAAAACATGCAGCAAAGGAAAACACCATCTGGGAAAGAGTCTCACCTTGTCAGACACAGCACAATCAATCTTATAAAAGGATAACTTCTCTATATTCCTCGGAATCATATCCTTCAATCGGTTTGCTTCACATAGCATCTCAAAGTCAAGCATTTTCATCTGGTACAAAATTGATGTATAATCGTAGCCCCTATTCCTTTTAATCACACCTACAACACAATCACTACTCTCCTCACTGTTCCGGACTGGATCTTTAAGAAACCAGTTTAGAAGAGGAGAAAATGAATGCTTTAGAGACGGATAACAGATTCAAGCAAGATGAAAATAGAAGAAACCCCTTTTAGACCAAAATTCCATCGAAACAGAAACGACATTGACGTGAAAGAATAACAAACAATGATCAGGGGATGTCATGCCTTGGTTACCTGTCTCTAATATTTTTAGGGATATTTTGACTTTGGGTCACAACAAAGTGACCAGAATTGCATTTGGGTCATGTGAAAATTTTAATTAGAATTTGGGTCACAAAACCGTGGTTGACCGTTAAAAAATGAATACTTTTTAAATAAATTTTTAATTACATGACACCGTTAGTTACCGTTAGCTCCTGAGTTGCACCTGAATTTGACTCAATGGTTTGGATTATTACATATCTCATGGACGGATATAAACCATCCACCAGAAACAAGTGATAACATATGTGCGCTGCCGATATTTATCCTACTACCCACTAATACCTCCGGCACCACCTAAAGAAAGATGAAGAAGAACCGAGAATATTTGATCAAAAAAAATTTCGTTAACATCATTTTCTTCCCAATACCAATAGTTAACATTAAAAAATTCTGCAAATTCCCATCAAATGAAAGAATTAGATCATTACTAACAATTTAAAAAAAAAATACAGTAGTAGCAGAGATTTGTGACAAAGAACAATCTGACTAGTCTGGCTCAGTAAAAGACTCAATCATTATAGATGGAAATTCTTCTTATTGACATCTCAATACTTACTTGAATCAACTATATAGACTATAGATGAAACTCTCTTCTAGATGGGTTCTTTTCAGTTTCTTCATTTATGACGGTAGTAGCACCACCATCAAATCCACTTGCACTAGCATTGTTTTTTTCCTTAAACCCACCACCGCCTAACATAATGTCGGACAAATCCGTAATGGAGACAAAAACGAGAGGAATGAGGTGGTGAAGGCGTGTAGAAGTGGGGGAGGAGGAAAAAAATGAGATCTGAAATGTTATGTTTAGGAATTTTATATTGAAGAGCCAAGATTAATTCAGATAACTTTTGGTCCGATCTAAAATGTAACTTTCGATTTGGTGAACTCTGTATACAGATATCCTATACTCTATGTACCAAACGGCCAAACCTGGGTTGCAGCTATTTTGCGGCGGTGCTGTGGTATGTTGAAGAAGATGAAGAAAAGAAAGGGGCGGCGGTGGTCGTGGGGGGAGAAGAAGATGTTAGGTTTTGATTTTTGTGTTAATTAATCTTTGCCCTACACTATCTAACAGAAGTAAAATGGCATAGTAAGTAAATAAATTGAAAATTGAATTTTAGTTAGTCATTTTCGTACTTAATCAACTTTTATATTTGTCAAAACGGTCAACTACGGTCATGTGACCCAAACTCTAATTAAAATTTTCCCGTGACCCAAACGCAACTCTGGTCACTTTGTTGTGACCCAAAGTCAAAATATCCCATATTTTTACTAGTATGAGAAGTGTCCTCCATAGAGTTTTGGCAACGAATTCAGTATCATCTTCCAATGAGGGTGCAAGCAGCTCCAGCATTTGGGAAGGACTGTTTTGTTTCCTGATGGCGTGGATGAAATTCAGACATTTGTGAAAGAAGAGTCAAGGTCTAAGGATAACGCCCTCACAGTGTAAACGTACTGAGTTTTAAGGGCCGCAAATCATATCTAAAGGTTCGGTCTTAAAACAATTTAATGCAAGTCATTCACTCAGTAACTTGAAAAGGGAAGAAGAAACAACGAATTAATTGCTGTTTCGAACCAGGATGATTGGATGCAACTTGCAAGAAAAACAAGGTTTCCACGACTAATAGAGACTCATCCATTTATGTTGAACCAGATGCAACGACCTAGTGAAACAGGATATACTGAAAATAAGCAGAGGAATGCTTCTCACCTGGTCGAAAATAGCCCAGTTTATCTCAACCGAGAGCACCCAGTCTTTCAGTTTAGCAGTGTCATCGAAAGTCTCAACCCCCAGAGGGTTGTTCCCGTCAACTGATAAATAGAGGCAATGGGTTTTTTTTTTAGGTGTGATGGCAGATAAAGAGAGAAAAGATAACTGAAAAGATTCATTTATGGGCGCGGGGGACAGATCGGGTCCAATGACGTACCTTCAACAAGCCGTTGAATATTCAACACCAACTTAGTCAAGTGTTCACACCTATCTAGATTAACCTAGAAATATCTAGGATGTCTAGAGTCAATGTTAGACAATTAACATGTGTAAAATGAGTGTTCTAGAGTTAGACAAATCAAATAAGAATACTAGATTGTCTAGTAGTTGGTTTGGTGGAAACCTCCATGGTAGGTAAGCCTCCATAGGCATAGTTGTTAGCCTCCATAGGCATAATTGTTAGCCTCCATAGGCATAGTTCTCTTCTTCTTTTTGTAGCCTATAAATAGGCATGTTGTATTCATTTGTAAGTAAGGTAGCAAGAATCAATCAATACAAAGTTCAAGTTACAAAGTCCTTGCTTCCACCCTTCACTACTAGAGCTCTAGGAGCTCTATACGAGCAACACCACGATGCTCGTATATCTCCGAAAAATATTATCAAGGTTTCTAAGTTCTTGATAAGAGTATAAATTTTAACTTGGTATCAGAGCTTGTTCGATCCGAAATGGGCGTAAAAGTTTCCGCTACGAATTGATGGGTTTCAAAGCTTTCGAGTTGAGAAGATATGAAGTTTAAGAAGGAGAAGATGCAAACACCACTAAGAAGATTTCAACCATTCCAACTGTCAAAAAAAAAAAAAAAAAAAAAAAAAAAAAAAAAAATCCTACCTTCACAGGAGCAAAAACGCCTCCATGTGGAAAAAGAAAAGTAGAGAAGAAAAAAGAAATCACTTTTTGATAAGTGACCAGAAGAAAAGTTTGAGGGAAGAGAGCAATAATTTTCCTCCTCAAATTGTTTACAAAATTCTAAAGACAATTGTGGGAAGAGTGCACCAAGGATTGCCTCCACAATCGTTCAAGAGTTTTAGAAGCCGATATCATGAAAACGTCAACAACAAATGCCTCCATATATTGAGGGAAGAGAGCTTCAAATGATCGCCTCCTCATATTGTGGGAAGAGAGCCTCAATGAGACGACCTACTCGGTTTTGAGAAAAAAAAAATGGCAAGAAAGCCATGTTTGTCACGACAACATCAAGTTTCTACTTGTGACACGAAGCCGGTGGACATGTATCCACTGGAAGAAGAAAAAACTACTGCTACTACAAGACAAAGCTTTTGTAATATCGACATTTCAAAAATGTTGAATTTGTAGAGGCTTGCACGCAGAAGTTAGGAGACATACTAAATGAGCAAGAAATACTAAAAGAGAAGAAATGGGGTCTCCATGAAGAAAAAAAAAATGGGGTCTCCATGAAAAAAAAAAAAAAAAACAAGATAAAAGAGAAGAAGAAAGGGTCACTTCCTAATAAGTGATCAGAGAAGGGTTTGAGGGTAAGAACAATAAGTGGTTGTTTCCTCAAATCGGGAAGAAAAAAAAGAATATTGAGGGTAAGAGCAACAGATTGCTTCCTCAATTGTCGAAGAAAAGCATGGCATGTTTGTCACGAGATACTAAATCATACTCGTGATAAGAAGAAGAACAAAAAAAAAAAAAAAAAAAAAAAACGGCGGTACGTGGCGGCAAACATAAAGAGTTTACTGCGAGCGAAGCAAGCATGAGGAGAGAAGAGCCGCAAACGGAGATTGGGTGAATATCAAAAAAAAAAAAAAAAGAGCCATTACAAATTACGGGGGAGTGTTGGAATTACCTAATTTGTAATGTCCAAATGAAGTCTAAATGGGTTTACAGGTGTTTGTTTAAATACGTACAAACCAAAGTGTGACAATTATGTCATAGCGTGGCAAATCTGTTACGAATTCAGAAATGTGGAAAATCTGGATAAAGTGGCAAATTTGTAACATCAAATAACAAGAAGAAAAATAGTTAGAGCTTGTGGCAGAAGCTTGACGAAATGAAAGATTGTGAGAGAATCTGGATAACCAAAGAAGTGTTACAGTTTTCGAACAAAAGCGTGACTGGAACAAAGATGAATAGAAGAAGAAACAACAAAAAATGTTGTGAAGAAACGGAAGCAATCACCAAGTGGTGATGAGATAGAGAACTACAAAAGTGGGTGAAAATCCTATGAGTTGTCTAAAGAGGTATTTTACTGAAACGAAGAAGGACCGCAATGTCCCTAAACTACGATGGAACCCGTATGTTCTAAAACTACAAAGAGGACCGAAATGTCCCTAAACTACGAAGGGGACCATAATGTCCTTAAACTTCCGAAGAGGACCGCAATGTCCCTAAACTACGATGGAACCCGTATGTTCTAAAACTACGAAGAGGACCGTAATGTCCCTAAACTACGAAGAGGACCATAATGTCCTTAAACTTCCGAAGAGGACCGAAACGTCCTTAAACTATGAAAAGGACCGAAACATCCTTAAACTATGAAGGGGACCGAAATGTCTACGATAAAGAGAAGTTGGAAAGTCGGTGTTGAGGGGGAGTGTTGAATATTCAACACCAGCTTAGTCAAGTGTTCACACCTATCTAGATTAACCTAGAAATATCTAGGATGTCTAGAGTCAATGTTAGACAATTAACATGTGTAAAATGAGTGTTCTAGAGTTAGACAAATCAAATAAGAATACTAGATTGTCTAGTAGTTGGTTTGGTGGAAACCTCCATGGTAGGTAAGCCTCCATAGGCATAGTTGTTAGCCTCCATAGGCATAGTTATTAGCCTCTGTAGACATAGTTCTCTTCTTCTTTTTGTAGCCTATAAATAGGCATGTTGTATTCATTTGTAAGTAAGGTAGCAAGAATCAATCAATACAAAGTTCAAGTTACAAAGTCCTTGCTTCCACCCTTCACTACTAGAGCTCTAGGAGCTCTATACGAGCAACACCACGATGCTCGTATATCTCCGAAAAATATTATCAAAGTTTCTAAGTTCTTGATAAGAGTATAAATTTTAACTCAAGCTTGTTGATTTCAAAGAAAATCATTTTCCACATCTTCAGGAATAACATTTCAGAATCAGCCTCATTGATCACCTTTTCGAAGTAGAACACATTTTTTAAAATTGATGACGCGGAACCATGACTTTTCAGGGATTCCAGAATATTGAAAACAATGGTATTTCCCGCTTCATATGTTGAGTTGTTTACAATAATTGAAATCCATGGCCTTATTTTCTCATGCAGCTTGTGCTGTAGGCCAAGTAAAACAAGGTAAATATCAAAACATATACATGCATGACCTGAATTTGAAAAGAAAGACCACAACGTACAAAAAGAAGAGAATCCTCACCTTGTCAACCACCGCCCAATTCATCTCATACTTGAACACTTGCTCTGTCATTGGCGTCACGTTAATGAAGCGTTTGAGTGCTACAACCGTATCCTCATCAAATGTCTTTACCATATCCCGAACTTGTATATAAACATCAGATTCGTAAACCTTCTCCATATCATCGTCAAAACTAGTATCCAGATACTGAACAGATGGATCTCGGTGGTGAGTGAGCCAGTCCGTACAAAACATGCCTACTTCCTTTTCTAGTTCAGATCTCTGATACACTGGATGAACGTTGGAGATACATTTAAACCAATCCACTGCTTCAAATAAATTGATGGGATAGTACTTATGCTCATTCAATATGGTGAAATAATCGAGAATTGGAGGTCTCGAGCTTTTCTCTTTGTGGGTATCATCATCTGCAAGAGATACTGTAAGGGGTTCACTACGACGACTTGTATCCAATGCAGAATCGGCAGAAAGCACAGTAGATACGCTGCAAGGCTCAGTCTCAGAGAACGAAGCACCTGTCCAGTGAGATTTGTTAAGTAACCAGAAGTAATTGTCTGATTAGAAATAAAATCTACAGCATTATCATCATAAAAAAATGTCCATCTACAAAATTTAACAAGAACCAAAAGGAAAAAAAGAAAGAAACGTAAACCTTGAGGAGGAGCAGGCATGTTAATGGGATAATTAGAGTTTGATACTTAGGTTTAGACCAACACTAGGCATTGGTCTAACATTTGTACAACGTTAGGGTTTGGTACCTGGACCAAACGTTGACCCGATTGACTGTCTATGACCTTAGTTTAATTAAAATTTGTAAAATAAAAATCTGTAGAAATTGTGAGTTTACAAGTCAAGCCCCGGAAAAAATATAGTCGACGAATCGGATGAGTTTGTCTCGCTCTTCCAACCCTTGTTATACCTCCTTTCTTGCATTCAGTTCAATGACAGAAACAACCCCAGATCAATTCAATCATGCCTTCCCTACAGAGATTTCAACAATCTACAATAACCCATTCTAACCAATTTTAATCAGGTCTTGGGTCAATTTTCCAGTTCAAGAACAGCTCCAATCTCAAGCCATCTCTCTGGCAGACATAAATCCAATTCAAACTCATTTTCTAATTTTGAAATTCTTACTTTTCTTGGCTTCAATTTTTGTTGTAAACCCAAATATAATTGTACCCAATCTTCATTACCTTCTAACTTCGAAATCCCTTATTTCTCCACCAAACCAACATCTTCTCATTCCCTGTTTTCACATCTCAATGGGTTAGGGTTTGACCGAAGAATCGATATGGATCGGATCTGTGTTGGGTTTGATTTGCAGAAGAAGCTTCAGTTTCAGGTCGAGAAGATTAATGTATTATGAGATGAATTTGAGTTTGAAATTGTGATAATAGAAGTTGTTGATATATAGGGTTTGAGGAATCTGAAATTGAACAAGAGATTGAGAAGAACAGATAGGTTTGACTGAGATTGGAAGAAGGAATTCAAGCTGCTGCTGTTTAGACAGAGAGACCGAGTTATGAAGAACATGAATTGCAGGTGAAGAATGGTTAGGGTTTGTATGTTTCTTGAGTTTGAGAAGGGTAATGGAACTGTTGGTGATTCAAACCCCATCAACTTCTTCCCTGATTTCTTCAGTCACAAAGCGATTTGATTAATTACTCTCCCAAATCAAAATCCAAACTTCTGAAGCAAACAAAACCAGATTTATTACCGAATCAAACTGATTTAGTAATTGTTTAGATATGTGAAATTTATATTGAAGAAATTAGTGAAACAAAACCCTCCCACTTACCCTACCTATGTATAATAAGAGTTGAAATTGAAATTGTATTGATGTTTTGCTGCTCTTAATAGAAACAAGTTGTGATGGTGTTTTTGAGTAGAAGGTCCTGTGGGCAGAAATGGTGATAGACATGGTTGTTCTACTGGTAGTGATAGAGAGACAAAAATTGTGATGGACCGATAGTGATGATGGGTTTGGAAAAGGAACATAAGATGATTCTTGGCCATGTATGGTTATGATGTAAATGATGATAAAATCAAGGGCATGACTGTAAACTAATTTGGTTATTTTATTTTATTTACTTTTTGGATTTTTTTTATTAACATCCGGACAGAAGTCAACTATTAAGACGGTCAACTCGGGTCAATGTCCAGTCCAGGTACCAAGCCCTAACATTGGACAAATGTTAGACCAAAGTCTAATGTTGGTCTAAACCTGAGCACCAAACTCTAATTATCCCCATGTTAATAGAAGATGATAATGATGCCATTACACTCACGCACATCTATCTCTCTGATTTATTCTCACACTTTCTCATAAATAAGAGAAAAAGAGGTCGTTTTATATTTCTGAAAGTGTTTTTCTCAGAAATCATATGGACCGTTCATCTGTCAAAACCCAAAAAGTGCTCTCCCCATAAATAATGCATCTGTCAAATTCCCGTCCCCAGAAATAATACGGGCCGTTCATCTGCCAAAATCCCTCCTTTTCGCAGAAATAGTATTGATCGTTCATCCAGATAGTAACCATTAGAAACATTGTAGCGGTCACCGACCCAAAAACATGAATTTTTTGAAGGTTTGTTAGAGGAGTAAGATACTTACTAGACATAGCGGTGTTGATGATGGTTTTTAGCTTAAGATTAAAATCGTAAAACACTAAACCCTAGCAGAAAGTGATGTCACAACATTTAAAGTAACAAGCATTTACTAGGCACATTTACTGAAACCTTTAATGTGTCCCTAAAAAATTACCGGAGTATCTTTTTCAAATTAGGATTACGACAAGCCAAACTCTAATTCCCACGTGTGCCAATGGAAAATCATGCCAGCCACACCAACCGCGCCAAAGCATGCCAACCATGCTAGCCACACCTATGTGCCAAAGACAAATCATGCCAGCCACACCGACCGCGCCAAATCATGCCAACCATGCTAGCCGCACCTCTGTGCCAATGGAAAAACATGCCATCCACACCGACCACGCCAACCATGCTAGCCGCACCTCTGTGCCTATGGAAAATCATGCCACCCATACCGACCGCGCCAAAGCACGCCAACCATGCTAGCCGCACCTCTTTCCAATGGCCAATTATGCCAGCCACACCGACCGCGCCAAAGCATGCCAACCATGGTAGCCGCACCTCTGTTCCAATGGCAAATCATGCCAGCCACACCGACCGCGCCAAAGCATGCCAACCATGCTAGCCGCACCTCTGTGCCAATGGAAAATCATGCCTGCCACACCGACCGCGCCAAAGCATGCCAACCATGCTAGCCGCACCTCTGTGCCAATGGAAAATCATGCCGGCCACACCGACCTCTCCAAAGCATCCCAACCATGCTAGCCGCACCTCTGTGCCAATGGAAAATCATGTCAGCCACACCGACCGTGCCAAAGCATGCCAACCATGCTAGCCGCACATCTGTGCCAATGGAAAATCATGTCAGCCACACCGACCATGCCAAAGCATGCCAACCATTCTAGCCGCACCTCTGTGTCAATGAAAAATCATGCAAGCCACACCGACCGTTCCAAAGCATTCCAACCATGCTAGCCACACCTCTGTGCCAATGGAAAATCATGTCATCCAAACCGACCGCGCCAAAGCATGCCAACCATGCTAGCCGCACCTCCGTGCCAATGGAAAATCCTAGACATACCTGTGGCTAGGATTCACACCAACATGTTCTACAAGTTCATAAAAAGGTATGTCTACAACTAGGGTTTTCACCAACACAAGAAAAAAAGGGAAGCAAGACAAAGAAGAAGTACTGGAAGACGTACCTAATCCGCTCGTCCGCTTCACCGCTACCAAGCGAACCAAAAAAAACAAAAAAAGAGAGAATAATGAAGACGTGAATCAAAGGGAGAGGCCGAAAATCCTTTTATAGGTGTGATACTTGGGAGTTTGAACAAGGAGAGGATCTCCAATTTTTAGCCAAGGAAGGAAAAGAGGAAACCGGTCCCGCAAAGACCAATTTACACATCCAAGGCCACTCACGCCATACCGCGGCCCCACCTCCCATGTACGCCATACCTTTCCACGGCCCCAGCCAAGCCCTCGCTCCATCACCGTGGCCCCACCATGCCTAGCCGCCCTTGCACGTCCCACCATGCCATTGCCCCCCCCCCCCCCGCCAAGCCATTCGCTCCATTGTCGCGGTCCCACCACGCCTATCCGTCCATGTATGTCTCGTCTTGCCAAGGCCACACTATGCCAAGCCGCCTGCTCCACTGTCGCGACCCTATCATACACACGTGTTTACCTTACCAAGACCACGACACCTCTTGGCCCCTCGAGCCAAGACATCCACTTGCGTCGCCTTCCAAAACCCCGCCCCCTTCCCTTGGAGATGTACGACCAGAAAAATCCGGTAACTTTCATCTCACCACTCCACGGTCTGCATTCCCAGTACAAATTACGCATGGCTGCCAACACGGGAAGCCAAAACTCTCTTTACCACTCAAAAAGGTTAGTCCGGTTCTCCTGACCATCTTTGCAATGATTTACACCTCGATTCCGTCCTTGTCTGTCACCATCATGTGCTTACCTCGCAACAAGGCACATGTTCCGAGCTAAGAAGGAGACTTAATATTGATGGTGGTTTTTAGCTTAGGGTTAAAAACATAAAACACTAAACCATAGCAGACAGTGATGTCAACATTTAAAGTAACAAGCATTTACTAGGCACATTTACTGAAACCTTTATTGTGTCCCTAAATAATTACCGTGGTATCTTTTTCAAATTAGGGTTACGATAAGCCAAACCCTAATTCCCACGTGTGCCAATGGAAAATCATGCCAGCTACACCAACCGCGCCAAAGCATGCCAACCATACTAGCCGCACCTTTGTGCAAATGGCAAATCATGCCATCCACACCGACCGCGCCAAAGCATGCCAACCATGCTAGCCGCACCTCTGTGCCAATGGAAAATCATGCCATCCACACCGACCGCGCCAAAGCATGCCAACAATGCTAGCTGCACCTTTATGCCAATGGAAAATCATGTTAGCCATACCGACCGCGCTCCAAAGCATGCCAACCATGCTAGCCGCACCTCTGTGCCAATGGAAAATCATGTCGGCCACACCGACCGCGCCAAAGCATGCCAACCATTCTAGCCGCACCTCTGTGCCAATGGAAAATCATGCCAGCCACACCGACGGCGCCAAAGCATGCCAACCATGCTATCCGCACCTCTGTGCCAATGGAAAATCATGCCAGCAACACCGACCGCACCAAACCATGCCAACCATGCTAGCCGCACCTCTGTGATAATTGCAAATCATGCCAGCAACACCGACCGCGCCAAAGCATGCCAACCATACTAGGCGCACCTCTGTGCCAATGGCAAATTATGCTAGCCACATCGACCGCGCCAAAGCATGACATCCATGCTAGCCGCACCTCCGTGCCAATGGAAAATCATGTCATCCACACCTACTGCACCATGCCAAACGCACCTCGCTATGGCCCCATGCCGCGCCACCATACTGGCCTTCACTACGCGGCTATCAAAACGAAGGCATGCAACAATCAACGGTTTCCCTTCAATCCCAGGAGAAAATCCTGGCCGTCTAAGGTTACCAAATGACCTTTGCCCCAAAACCCTAGCTTGGTCAAGAACCTAGCCCAATCTAGTCACGCCATGCGCCTATGGAAAACCCTTGGCCACACATGCCAAGACAAAACTGCACCTAGCCCAAGCTAGCCGCGACATGCCAAACACACTCTTCCTTGGCCCTAGCTATGCTAGTCACACCATGCCAAGCCAAACGCCCTTGCCTTGGCCTTAGCCACGCCATGATGATGCGTGTCGTATGCGTCAAAAATAATTTCACTTTCTCACTCTACTAAATATGAATGAAGTATGTGATAAGAAAGAGTTCGTATCCACAGAGAGGCGATTATTGTTATGCAATTTTTGGATTCTTAAGTAACCAAGTAACCAAATAACCCAAGGTGTGTTTTTGTTTTTATCAAAGTAATAAAACTAAATAAATCAAAGCAAATAGTTTGAATAATCAATAAGGAGAAGATATTGGTCACGGGATAGTATCATTCACAAACATGTATTTTTCATCTATGATTAGAATTGGTAATTTAATATCGCAAGTATCAAAAGTCCTAGGATATCTTGATAGCAAGAGTATCCCATTTGTTTTCTGATTTTATCACAAACAACATTAAAAGATGTTATTGTGAAATCTACTTAAAAAGCAACCTAAAGTGTAAAAGCACAATTAGATTTAACTCCCTAAGAGCAATAAGTTCTATGAAATAAGACTAATCGATGCAAACAAACGTGTAAAAGCACTAATTCGTTTTAACAAAGGTTATGATTCATATGCGATTAAAAAGATATATCACTACAAGTAATAACCACAAGATGCTACTAGAAATCAGAGATAACAACTTTTACGTATTGAAAACCCTAATATAGCTATAGAGATGAAAACAAATCCAATTGATTCTGGACTCAACCAAACTAGCATTCAAATCATATGATAATATAAATAATGAATCATAAACGATAGAATTGAGACAAAACTAAATCATATAATCAAATAACATGCTTGAAGAAATCAACTTTTATCCCATAACCAATAGTTGTATTTAGCTACAATATTAATGGAGTTTATCATCATAATATTCAAAGAAAATAGATGCAACATAAATAAAAGCAAACCCTAGAAGTATTTCTCTGCAAAAGCTCCAAGAATAGAATAAAACGTGATATCCAAAATTTAGTAGAACTTTTCCTTTTGTAGCTTTTCTCCAAAATTAGGTCCAACTCTTCAAAGTCCATTAGATAGAAATCCTCCAAGAACACAAGTGAAAGAAACTCGTGTAGAAAATATGTCCCAAAAACGCTCACCGGAAAACTAGGGTTTTGGCCGGAAATTGGCCGGAATTTGGTACCGGAAAGTCATCGTCGGCAACCTGAAAAGTCAAACGGTCAACGGTCCAACTCTGGTCAACTGAGTCAACTCGGAGTCAAAAACTAGTCAGTGAACTCGACTAAGTCAGATCACGAGTCAAACAGGTCGAAGCCAGATTTGTGGCAGTCATTCCACAGCCATGTTGGCTGTAGCGTCTGCAGACTCGGTCACGGCCAAGATGGTTGTATCCTACAACTTCACTTCAGTGCATCAGTTCAAGCTGTAGATTTTCATCTTAGGCAAACCAAAAACACCAGTATATGCACACTTCAAGAATATTCAATTCCATTACCAGCCTTTATAAACCTGCAGCACCAACTTCAACCCAACGTTTAAACCAACCTAGCAATGCACTGCACTTTCAGTGGAACCATTATCATCTTCTTAACAGCTCATGCCTCAGTTGCTCCATTCCCATCTCTATAACCTGCAACTGCCAGTCCATTGTGATGCACCACAACCTCCAATCCCAAATCTCCATATCATGTAGCCTCTAAGTTACGTCCCAGCTGCTACTAAAAACTCCTTGCGCACAGAGACTGAACCATGGCCACATACCCATCCTGTTCAGCCATCGATCCATGGATACATCAGCAAAACAAGTCTCAAACTGCCATTGAACCCTGGAAGCAACCCCAGCTCTTCTGCCTGATAAAAACTTGTCCAAAACCTCACAAATCCGATCCATACTGCCAGTTCGAATCCATGTAACAATCTATTTCACAAACCCCTGCCATCTTAATTCTTTCCACCAGTCACAAGAATCATCCTCTTCATAGTAGCCAAACTCCTGGTGCTTCAAAATCAAACAAAACTTCGCTGCAGCACTTGCACTTTCTGTAGCTTATCAATCCTGCAATTTCAGCTGCATTTAGTATCACCAAATCCCCAGCCATTCTGCTACACAGCTCATTAGCATTTTCTTAGCTAACTTCTCAGTTGGTGTTGAGAACAAACAACTAGCTAGTGTCAGTACCTAGCTCCAGCTACATTCAACATCCCAATTCATGTTCACATGCAATGGCTTAGCTTCAATTCTCACTAACAAATGCTTAACCATCACTACAATAGCCCAATACCAACATCAGTAACACAAGCTCCTATTTTAACCTGCAATCACCTACATCATCAATTCACATCAAAACCTAACCTCCTTCATACTGCATTTTACTCGAATCAGCACCAGATCCCCTTTCAATTGAACCCCAGTACCAACATTCATCTTCATGCCTTTGCCATCACCCCCCTGAAACCTACCATGGCTCCACTGCAACACACTTCCACCAGTTCTTAATCCATTCTGCATTTTTATCGAATCTGCATCCACTGCACTTCCCAAACTCAGTTGTAGCAAGAATTCATCACCACCATCAAACCCATATCTTCATTTTAGTTCAAGGAAGAGCTCACCAATCGAACCCTAGCTTGAAATCTCGAATCACCATCCCCTTCCAAGAGCATCAGCAACCCTTAAAACCAATACCCAGTTTCTACCATCATCCAAACATTCCCACAGATTCAACAGCAAATACCCATTATCCTTATTTTATCACTGATTTCAAAACCCTTATTTCAACTTCATTCCATTCCCCCTTAGCTGAAGACCCAAGCTATAATTCAACCACCTCAACAGCTCAACCACCAAAAACAACTATCGGTCTCTAACAGATATTGGGATTAAAACTCTAATCGAGTAAAACCCATCTCAGTTTCTTCATCTAAGATTCATAACCGAATCTTCTCCATGTTCTTCTCAACATCAAACATACCATCATCTTATTAGATTTCCACCAACTAAACCATCAGTATCCACCACAAACCTCATTGCAGTGAGAACCCCATCTCCCTGAGCCCATTCTCGATTTTGTGTTGTTGTGCAGCCATTGTTTCATTTCTCAATTTCAGAGACAACAGTCTTTTCTCTTCTCAGTTTTTAGGAAAAAATGATTGAGAATGGATTTCTTGATTTAGGGTTAGGTCAATCATTGGGGTAGAGAGTTACACCCCAGGATATTGACACCCACTCACAATTGATAAGGGATACCTCAAATGATAGCCCCTAACCACAGCTAGATTGTCTTTAATGCTCTTCCAAAAGAATTTCCCCTTAATCTTGAATGGGCTCCGGATAGTGTTCGACATGAAATGACATCTTTTCCCCGTTATGCTCCAAATGAATGTTCTTCCACCAGCTGCAGCCGCCTCTTGCATCTTAAGTCCACTTCTTCTCTTTCACGTCTTAACATCATTAAAACTGCCATGCTTTTCAGACATAATTTGCATCACTAAATCTGGCATACTTTTCAGACAGAGATGAGGAAATAAAAGAAAATAATAAGACACACTCCGCCTCTAACGCTTTTGCCATATTTCCTCTTCTTTTGATCCAAATGACTCCAAAGTACCTAAATACTCAAAAACAAAACATAAGATACATAATTTACAAGAAAACTAGCAGAGAAAGCATAAATAATAGATAAATAATAAGGTGTTTTAGACACCTATCAGATTCCCACACACTTAGACTTTGCTAGTCCTCGATCAAATCAAACAAAATAATTATAAAACGTACATACAACTCCGTCTCGTCGAGGCTACGGTCACTTTAAGCATAAATAACAAGCCTTTGAATCCCTAGGTGTCCCTAGTGGACGAGTTTTAGTCTCGTGAAGGCTTACAAGAGGTCTTCCTACAAAACATATATTTCCAACTCCGTCTATTTGTGAAAAATCAATGAACGAATCCAAAATGACTACAGGAGGAGGTACCTTGCACAAATTCAATTCATATATTAGTAAATAAAGCTTTAATTAGATAGTGGAACAAGACACAATACTCGGAAACTAACAAACCACAATCACAATGAAAAGATAAAGAAGATGGATATAGATGTAGATGTTGGCGAATGTTCACAAGTGATCGTTGTTTCCCATATCAGTCTGAAGGTCACTTCCAAGATGAACCTATGCATCCTATTGGATTGAGCTACTGGTATGAATTCTACATCAACTCACTGGCATATACAAGGGAACCAGAAGTGACTTTATTCAACTAATATAATACTTTTTTTTTTTTAGACAGCATGATTAAATCATTTGGATCCAAGCGCATGCTTCTTGTCAGCAAGTACATGATAGTTGCCTTGGATCCTGCATTCCACGCTTGTTTAGGAGACGGAGACAGGGACTACGTTTCACACATACTGCTATCCAAGTGTCTTTTTTATTTCGTTTTGGTCTAATTGGTCGGGTTTTTTTTTTCTAGTAACTCAATCACTCTATTTCATCCTAGCAGTAATAACATGTCGATGTTTAGTGACCCACCAAAGCACTTAGAGAACAATAGATAAATATGGAAAAATAAAAATAGAATGCGATATGGTGATATTCCGAGATATGGTAACAACTATTATGTTATATGTGATTTCTGAGCTATGTTCGTCCCTTTTAGTTAATTGGTTCCTCAACTCCTGCAATCAAAATGGTTCCATCCACTAATGGTGTCATCCTAAAGGCACAAGTTTCTAGATTTTGGAGTTCAAAAAGCACAAATTTTTTCTTGGTTTTTCTATTTTTCTGATTTTTTTTTTAGTAAAGGCATAAAACACACTAAAACAAACTATACAAACATATAAATGCTCCCCCACACTTAAACTTTACATTGTCCTCAATGTAAATTTGAATCATCCAAAGAAAGTTCAAAGTGGGAAATTCCGCAAATGATATGCAAAAACAAGAAAAATAAAGAGAAAAGTAAATGCATAAAGAATAAAAAAGATAAAGGTAAAGATACAACACCGGTGGGTTGCCTCCCACTTAGCGCTTGGTTTAAAGTCGTCAGCCCGACTTTTTCCTTGCTTGTTACGCCTTAGACGTCTTCCAACACATTATGGAAATCTGATTGAATGGTACTTGGATGTTTCCTCGCCTCAAAGATGTTGAAGTGTATGACTTCTTCATCAAACTCCATAGTCAAGGTGCCATTGTGGACATCAATCTTCGTTCTAGCGGTACTCATAAATGGTCTACCCAACAGTAAAGGTGTAGACGAGGATGAATTAACATCACTCATGTCTAAAACGTAGAAATCCACTGGAAATATTAGTCCTTTTACCTGCACCAAAACATCCTCAACAATCCCTTTAGGGTAAACATTAGATCTATCGGCAAGTTGAATAACTATACCGGTTCTCTTGAGAGGACCAAGATTTAAAGCATCATAAATCGAAGTAGGCATAACATTAATAGACGCTCCTAAATCTAGCATAGCTTTTGCAAACCTTGTTTTACCAATAGTGCATGGAATAATGAAACTACCGGGATCTTTCAATTTAGGTGGGAGTTTCTTTGTAAGATACGCCGAAGCATTTTCCCCCACACTCATTACATCGTTACCGGTTAGCTTGTGCTTGTTAGTGCACAATTCCTTTACACACTTTGCATAGCGAGGATATTGCCTAATTACTTCAATGAGAGGAATATTCACTTGGACCTTCTTAAAAACATCCCAAATATCCCTATCTTGTTCCACCTTCTCATTAGCTTTAGCGAACCTGCCAGGAAAAGGTAGAGGAGGAACATAAGTAGAAACAAGAGGTTTAGAGTTTGATTTAGTTACCTCGGGAGTTTGGGGGAAATCTGCGTTCTTTTCCTCCAAAATTGATTCCTTTAGCGCTTCTTCTTCACCCTAATTTGTAACTTCGTGTTGCAAAAATTATGTACCACTTCCCAACTTAATAGCATTGACACCCTCACTTGAGATAAGAGGTTGGGAAGGGAGTTTCTCACCATTTTGTGCATGCAACTGATTAATCTCCTCGGCCATTGAACCAACTTGTGTTTGTAAGTCTTGGACCACACCCTCCGTTCTTTGCATAAAAGATTTCAGCAACTCTTCCATATTGGACCCTTGATTTTCAGGTGTTGTTTTGGTTGCTGGAACTGTTGTTGTTGCGGTTTACCAACTTGTGATTGCAACTCCTTAATTGCATTATCCATTTTCTGCTGATTTAAGATCGCTAGTTGTTGATTTTGTTGTACCATGGACATTAGAGCCTCCACCAAAGTAGCCATCTTATCCAATTATGGATTATGCCCTTGTTGTGGTTGTTGCACTTGTTGTTGGAACTCATGCGGATGGTTGTAAACAGAACTTGCACTTGCAACTTGCTCGTAAGTGTTGGAGTAAATACCATACGGCTGAGTTGAGAATATAGCATTGACATGCTCTACGATCTCATAAGCTGGGCGTGATGGTTTTACAACCACTGCTGCAATTTGTTGCATCATTTCCATCATATTTCTCATTTGTTGACGTAATTCGATAATCTCGTCAACTTGATTAACTCCCTTGGTAGGTGGTTCTGATCCTCGACTTGAAAATTGTTGAGAATTTGCTTTCATACTCTCAATCAACTCCCTAGCTTATGTCACCGTCTTGTTCATAAGTGCACCACCACTTGCAGCGTCAATAAGATTCCTATCACTTGCTTGGAGACCTTCATAGAAGTATTGGATAATCATTGCGTCACTAAATTGGTGATGAGGGCATCTTGCCACCAATCTCTTCTATCATTCCCAACATTCATATAAAGATTCTCCCACATTTTGCTTCATCCCACAAATCTCCTTGCGAATTTGAGTAGCCTTTGATGCAGGAAAATATCTCTTTAAAAAGAGTTTCTTCAACCCATTCCATGTGGTGACACTTTCGGGAGGCAAATAATACAACCAATCTTTAGCACTATCCACCAAAGATAATCGAAAAACTTTCAACATTGCACCATTCGCCTCAACATCCGCTGGAAGCGCGGCCATGACAATGGTGTGGAAGTCCATAAGATGCTTGTTTGGATCTTCATTCACCATGCCATGGAACTTTGGTAATTATCTAAGCATCCCCGGCTTGATCTCGAAAGTAGAATTTGTTTGAATACACCCCTGTTGTGTATTTAGCTTGTGAGAAGCCAACTCCTTGAGTGTACGATTTGCATCACCCATTGCTTCTTCTGGTTTGTATTTCAGTAAGGTACCTGAAACACAATTCTCAAAACGAAATTAAAAACAACGTAAAAATAAGAAACCAAAACTATTTAACAAGTCGAATGCCTCCCCGGCAACGACGCCAAAATTTGATGCGTGTCGTATGCGTCAAAAATAATTTCACATTCTCACTCTATTAAATATGAATGAAGTACGTGATAAGAAGAGTTCGTATCCACAGAGAGGCGATTGTTGTTATGCAATTTTCGGATTCTTAAGTAACCAAGTAACCCAAGGTGTGTTTTTGTTTTTATCAAAGTAATAAAACTAAATAAAGCAAAGCAAATAGTTTGAATAATAAATAAGGAGAAGATATTGGTCACGGGATAGTATCATTAACAAACATGTATTTTTCATCTATGATTAGAATTGATTATTTAATCTCGCAGGTATCAAAAGTCCTTGGATATCTTGATCGCAAGAGTATCCCGTTTATTTTCTGATTTTATCACAAACAACATTAAAAGATGCTATTGTGAAATCTACTTAAAAAGCAACCTAAAGTGTAAAAACACAATTAGATTTAACTCCCTAAGAGCAATAAGTTCTATGAAATAAGACTAATCGATGCAAACAAACGTGTAAAAGCACTAATTCGTTTTAACAAAGGTTATGATTCATATGCGATTAAAAAGATGTATCACTACAAGTATTAACCACAATATGCTACTAGAAATCAGAGATAACAACTTTTACGTATTAAAAACCCTAATATAGCTATAGAGATGAAAACAAATCCAATTGATTCCGGACTCAACCAAACTAGCATTCAAATCATATGATAATATAAATAATGAATCATAAACGATAGAATTGAAACAAAACTAAATCATAGAATAAAATAACATGCTTGAAGAAATCAACTTTTATCCCATAACCAATAGTTGTATTTAGCTACACATATTAATGGATTTCATCATCATAATATTCAAATAAAATAGATGAAACATAAAAGAAAGCAAACCTTAGAAGTATTTCTCTGCAAAAGCTCCAAGAATAGAATAAAACGTGATATCCAAAAGTTAGTAGAACTTTTTCTTTTGTAGCTTTTCTCCAAATTAGGTCCAACTCTTCAAAGTCCATTAGATAGAAATCCTCCAAGCCCACAAGTGAGAGAAACCAGTGTAGAAAATATGTCCCAAAGACGCTCGCCGGAAAACTGGGGTTTTGGCCGGAATCCGGTGCCGGAAAGTCATCGTCGGCAACCTGAAAAGTCAAACGGTCAACGGTCCAACTCGGGTCAACTGAGTCAACTCGGAGTCAAAAACGAGTCTGTGAACTCGACTCATTCAGATCACGAGTCAAACAGGTTCAAGCCAGATTTGTTTCAGTCATTGCACAGCCATGTTGGCTGTAGCGTCTGCAGCTTCAGTCACGGCCAAGATGGTTGTATCCTACAACTTCACTTCAGTGCATCAGTTCAAGCTGTAGATTTCCATCTTAGGCAAACCAACAACACCAGTCTATGCATACTTCAAGAACATTCAATTCCATTACCAGCCTTTATAAACCTGCAGCACCAACTTCAACCCAACCTTTAAACCAACTTAGCAATGCACTGCACTTTCAGTGGAACCATTATCATCTTCTTAACAGCTCATGCCTCAGTTGCTCCATTCCCATCTCTATAACCTGCAACTGCCAGTCCATTGCGATGCACCACAACCTCCAACCTCCAATCCCAAATATCCATATCCTGTAGCCTCTAAGTTACGTCCCAGCTGCTACTAAAAACTCCTTGCGCACAGCGACTGAACCATGGCCACATACCCATCCTGTTCAGCCATCGATCCATGGATACATCAGCAAAACAAGTCTCAAACTGCCATTGAACCCTGGCAGCAATCCTAGCTCTTCCGCCTGATGAAAACTTGTCCAAAACCTCACAAATTCGAGCCATACTGCCAGTTCGAATCCATGTAACAATCTATTTCACAAACCCCTGCCATCTTAATTCTCTCCACCAGTCACAAGAATCATCCTCTTCACGGTATCCAAACTCCTGGTGCTTCAAAATCAAACAAATCTTCGCTGCAGCACTTGCACTTTCTGTAACTTATCAATCCTGCAATTGCAGCTGCATTTAGTATTACCAAATCCCCAACCATTTTGCTACACAGCTCATTAGCATTTTCTTAGCTAACTTCTCAGTTGGTGTTGAGAACAAATAACTAGCCAGCGCCAGTACCTAGCTCCAGCTACATTCAACATCCCAATTCATGTTCACCTGCAATGGCTTAGCTTCAATTCCCACTAACAAATGCTTAACCGTCACTACAATAGCCCAATACCAACATCAGTAACACAAGCTCCTATTTCAACCTGCTATCACCTACAACATCAATTCACATCAAAACCTAACCTCCTCCATACTACATTTTACTCGAATCAGCATCAGATCCCCTTTCAACTGAACCCCAGTACCAACATTCATCTTCATGCCTTTGCCATCATCCCCCTGAAACCTACCATGGCTCCACTGAAACACACTGCCACCAGTTCTTAATCCATTCTGCATTTTTATCGAATACGCATCCACTGCACTTCCCAAACTCAGTTGTAGCAAGAATTCAACACCACCATCAAACCCATATCTTCATTTCAGTACAGGGAAGAACTCACAAATCGAACCCTAGCTTGAAATCTCGAATCACCATCCCCTTCCAAGAGTATCAGCAACCCTTAAAACCAATACCCAGTTTCTACCATCATCCAAACATTCCCACAAATTCAACAGCAAATATCCATTCTCCTTCTTTTATCACTGATTTCAAAACCCTTATTTCAACTCTATTCCATTCCCCCTTAGCTCAAGACCCAAGATACAATTCAACCACCTCAGGAGCTCAACCACCAAAAATAGCTATCGGTCTCTAACAGATATTAGGATTAAACTCTAATCGAGTAAAACCCATCTCAGTTTCTTCATCAAAGATTCAGAACCGAATCTTCTCCATGTTCTTCTCAACGTCAAACATACCATCATCTTCTTAGATTTCCACCAACTAAACCATCAGTTTTCACCACAAACCCCATTGCAGTGAGAACCCCATCTCCCTGAGCCCATTCTCGATTTTTGTGTTGTTGTGCATCCATTGTTTCATTTCTCAATTTCAGAGACAGCACACTAGTGGAAAACAACCGATTTAAGATAGTCAGGTAGTGTCGTTTTAATGAGTTAAACGGCACTTTCTGAGTGCTGCTGAAAGTGCCGCAGATTCAGTATCGTTTTCTGGAACAACACTTTCTGAGTGCCCCTTAATTACGATGGTTTCTGAGTGCCGCTACGCACGACACCTGGGTATCATCGTAGATTTGATTTTTTTAATATAAAAAAAAAAGTCAGATCTGGCTAGCTGACTCAGTTATTCTTACTGGGCTGAAATAAATCTGATTCAAATTCAAATTGTACTAAAATGTAACTCAAATGAAACTGAAATTTAAATGACAATTCAAATTCAAATTTAAATGAAAATTACTAAGTTCTCAAATTCAAATTCAAATTATATATAGAACCTGATTCCTATAATACCAAATGATAGCTCGATTACATTGATTTGTACTCATAAATTTAGTTCAAAATCATTACAAAAGACTTCTAATTATTAAGGTTTCTTGAGTGATACAAGTCCTGAGAATTTCAAAAACAACTTCAGTAATTAGGATCTTGGTACTAGCTTGTGTGAGAGCAGAAATGTAGACGCACAACTCTTTCAACCATTTCTACATCCAGCAGGAGCAACGATCTTACCATTATCCATGACATCAGTTAGCCTCATGAGACCATCGGGAACAGAGTGCCAGCATCCATGAAGGTATCAAACTACATTCAGAAGAAGAGTAAGTCAGACCTTATATGCTAAGTTTACATGACTTCAAACATAATATACACGGAGGTGGTCTAATATACCCATCATCAAGACAACAGCAACAACAACATTTACATAGTGACTTCATTCCTAACATCAATAAGCATGATGAGTATGCAAAGACACATACCTCGAAAAAACATTGTGATTGAACCCTGAAAACCATAAGCATGATGAGTATGCAAAGACACATACCTCGAAAAAACATTGTGATTGAATATCTACAACCCACATTCAGCTAGTTCCTGACAGAATCAACAAGTGAATGAATATCCATATGCATAAAGAAGATAAAAAAACAACAACAAATAAACAAGGATTGAACGAGCGTTATTTTGATGCAATCTTTTGTTTCAACACCAACATCTGAAGAAAATGTAGTTGTGCATAAATATTGCATATACGTCTCAAAAAGTAATCAAATCTTAAGCCATATCTAAGTTCTAAGGTCAGACAACTGCGAAACAGCAAAACGAGATACTGCCAGATGGTGAACAGAGCCAACACTTCAAGAATGGCACACCTACAACAAACAAAAGGTTCAATATCAATGTAAGTACAAAACAAGTGTGAAAAGATCAGTGAAAAGTAATATACTATATGGATGTACAACAATCAGACAAACACTATCATATTAGCACCATTTACTACATGATGAATTGAAGAATCAAGAACCATGGATGACATGTACTTGTAGTGATACCATATACTCATACATGTATTTGTATGCACACACCAAACCAATAAAACCATTAATCCCTAAACCCACCACAGAAAAGATAAAACATTTGGTTAAAGGATATTCCTAACTAAAAGGGTAATTTCTGCAGATGATAGACGCATCATCACAACTAAAAGTTACCCATATTGGGATCATTATCCACGGCTGCAACATCACCACCATGAATGAATTACACAACTCAGACTAATATCCACAAAAGAATGGGCAATGAGGTACTCTCCTGGGTATTACCAAGTGATCAAATCGAGTGGGTATTTCAGAACCAAGGAATCTATAGTTATTAACTTGACACGAACAAAAATAATAGCTCTCAATTCATGTGCAGGGTAGTTCCATTGACTGCAAAGAACAAAAAAAAAATCACAAGAAAACAATACATAAGAAATTCATGATGCAAAAAAATCACAAACCTTAGTAAAAGTTACATCCTAAAGTTAAAAATTATTTCCTAGGAAGATCGCCAGAGAATAACACACCCAAACTGGATGATTACAATGCTAACATTATCTTGTGAGCTCTAGTCTTACAGATACATAAATCTTAGGGTCACCAAGTCTGTGTAATTATCCTAGCACGATGTAGAGCCGTCAATAAGAAAACAATGAGATAAGTCTTTCAAACACAATCATGACAACACGATAATATAGCCTATTTCCTCTATGTGTCCCACGTGTAACCCCACTGATGATCAACAGAACTAGGTACAAATAGCATCTCCAAACCCAAGCATCACCAGTCAATCTTTTCACTATCTCTACATTACAAACAGTCTATTCTGTATTATGAACCATTTCAAACCAACGATTTCAAATGACAACAATTAAATGTACAAAAAAATTTAAGTTCACCTTCATGCCACCCATTGCAGAGCCAATCACAACACCTCATTTATCTTTGCAGGAAGCATCGATTGCACCTGACTATCAAAGTCTAATACACCCTGCAAAACAAGTAATTTAAAACTTCAGATACACATTGCCAGCATACTTAGCAGCTCTTACATACATGAATGCAACATCATGGTGCAAAGGGTAGCAAGGAACAGTAAAACATTATACTTACTTGTTCTTATGTCCACAACTTCATACGATGGGGAGCAAGGAATTAAACAATTACACAGTAACTACAAATAACAGAAAGTTAATTCAATAAGTGGAGATGGTTACCAATTGAAATAGTAGGCAAGAATTGATCTTTTTGCTAAATCTTCTCTGCCAAAAACTGCAGAACTAGGATCATGATTTCTGGTAATTGACCAGCAGTTATCATGTGAAGAGTGGCGGTGAAATACTTTTCATTGACTCGAGACATCTTTTCACACAGCTTGGTGGTATTCACAAATATCTGACAATAAACAAACATTTTGAGAATAATAAATTGAGCTAAACCTAGAGAAAGAGAGTCATAGAAAAATTAATTCCATATACTTAATTAGTACCATGTGCCATGGATGAGAGCTTTAATTTGAGGGAACTTAAACTTCATTTAGCTAGGGTTCATGGAGTTGATTTCCTCCCTAGTTTAAGTATCCAAAACCTGCAAATGAAGCATGTCAGATATCAATGAAGCAACTATGTATTGATGCAATACAAGTTCTAGAACATGCAGATGGTAAATTGTATTGTCAGTGGATCAAAACAGTAGTGTCCTCCAACCATGGTTCAGTGTTTCAGAATATGTGGAATATTTGCTAAAGCTATAGTAAAACATAAAGCATAAGTAAAAACTACCAACCCTTAAGGAACATTTAAAGAGGATGCAATGGTCTAGCCGATGGTATGAGTACATATGACTAATCAATTTCAGCAAAAATACTAGTGAACCTCACCTTGATAATTTCAACAAACAGGTCGCCTCCACTTTCGCCAGGAATGAGAGGTTGTCGATAAAAAGAAAAAAATGTTATGCTTCTTATTAAAGTGGAACGTCCAACAAATACGTGCAGGAGGAGTAATCGAAATACCTGTCCAAGGAGCAGCTCTGCAAGAACACATCCAGAAAACCAGGTGTCGACGTCTGTAGTGTACCAAGTGGATCCAAACATAAGCTCTGGTGCTCTATAACATCTAGAGCAAATGTATAATATGTTTGGCTTTCATTTTACCTATTTAAACCAAGTAAAGGAAATACATCAATAGAGATTCAGAAGCGAAACCACAATCATAAACTTCCCCTTAATAAGTTTCTTGAAAACACTAATCTAAAATGTGGTAAACTAGCTAAAGCAAAACCAAATTAGTTGTCAATTGTTAAACAATGAAAAAACCAGCAACGGCAAAGTGATACTCTTGTCAACAACAATAAACATTACACCTGTAATTTTCAAGCCTATAATAATTGATCCAAGCTGTAAAACAACTCAAGATAATAAACAAACCCATAAGTAATATTCAAACAAAAACACTAAAAATAAAATCAAATTCAACAAACAACCTCCATTAAATTAAAGTCATCAAGTAGTTGATTGAACAAAGAAACAAACCCAATATGGCTAATGGAAAAGAAAAAATCAATAATTTTACTACTAAACAAAACCCGTGTATCAAATCAGAGTTTATGAAAAAAGGCTAGCAAAATTAGGTTTTACCTGTGTAATTAGAAGCACCTTCTATTATCAGCAGAAATCTGTAAACAAAACCCAAAACCCCAAATTTAATCAAAGTACAAACTATTTCATAAAAGTCATTTCTTTACAAAAAAAAAAAAAAACTAAATCTCGTTAAGCATTATAGATCAAAGAGATAGAGAGTGATTATACTTTTTCTCTCTGATAATTTTACGGATCTAGATAATACCAAAGAAGAACAAGAATCATCAAATACATGGAGTAGATTGATTGGAGATTTGTTAATTCTTTTGGTTCATGAAGATCTGTGGGTTTATGTGAGATAACAGATGCATTTCAGAGATGCAGAAAAAAAAATGATTTTTATTGACAAAAATATGTTCGTGATATTGCAGATAGGTTGGAGAGATGAAGAAACAAATGGCTTTTCTTTGGAGTAAAATTTCGGCTGTGATTTGCCATTTTTCCACTCTATAGGGCTTATTTTACATAATCCCATTCGAGTTTACCTGATTCTTCTCCTCAAAAATTACAAATTCAGCAATTTCTAGGGTTTATACTTGAATCTTCTGAAAATCTATTTTCTAGGGTTTGTATAATCAGGTTATTCGACAGTATATTTTGCAGATATGAGATAAATTTATTGATTTCTCGTGGGCTTAGGGTTTCTTTTTGGTAGGTTTAGGGGGTTTCCTGAGTTCCAGTTGAAGGAAGAAAAAGCTGAAGGAGGAGGAGAAATAGAGGCGGAGAAAGAGAATGAGCGAAGAGAAAGAGGAAAATGTTTCTATCTCTACTTTGGGATATATAGATAGGTCTGATCCTTCTTAGATTAAATCCTAAACGTGGAAGGTAAAATATCCTACCAAGGAAACGAAACTATTCACGTGACGTTGTCTAAGTCAACATAAGTCTCTACACAACGGCGTCCTGACTTTAGTCAAGGGCAATATATGAAGTGTTGTTGTCTTAGTCAACGAAAGTATAGACACAACGACGTTTTGACTATGGTCAAAGACACTTTCCGAATATGGTTATTTCGCGAGTTCTAGTGTGTGTTGTTTCATTGTGTCTCAGATAGCCCTTTTTCCACTAGTGGCAGTCTTTTCTCTTCTCAGTTTTTAGGAACAAATGATTGAGAATGGATTTCTTGATTTTGGGTTAGGTCAATCATTGGAGTAGATAGTTACACCCTAGGATATTGACACCCACTCACAATTGATAAGGGATGCCTCAAATGATAGCCCCTAACCACAACTAGATTATCTTTAATGCTCTTCCAAAAGAATTTCCCCTTAATCTTGACTGGGCTCCGGATAGTGTTCGACGTGAAATGACAGCTTTGCCCCTTTATGCTCCAAATGAATGCTCTTCCACCAGCTGCATCCGCCTCTTGCATCTCAAGTCCACTTCTTCTCTTTAACATCTTAACATCATTAAAGCCGCCATGCTTTTCAGACATAATTTGCATCACTAAAGCTGGCATACTTTTCAGACAGAGATGAAGAAATAAAAGCAAATAATGAGACACACTCCGACTCCAACGCTTTTGCCATATTTCCTCTTCTTTTGATCCAAATGACTCCAAAGTACCTAAATACTCAAAAACAAAACATAAGATACATAATTTACAAGAAAACTAGCAGAGAAAGCATAAACAATAGATAAATAATAAGGTGTTTTAGACACCTATCACATGCGCCCATGGAAAAACCCTTGGCCCCACATGCCAAGCCAAACCAAACTTAGCCAAGCTAGCCGCGCCATGCCAAGCGCACTTTGCCTTGGCCCTAGCCATGCTAGTCACATAATGCCAAGTCAAACGCCCTTTCCTTGGCCCTAGCCACTCCATGTGCCCATGGAAAACCCTTGGCCCCACATTCCAAGCCAAACCAAACCTAGCCAAGCTAGCCGCGCCATTCCAAACACACTTTTCCTTGGCCCTAGACATGCTAGTCACATCATGCCAAGCCAAACGCCTTTGCCTTGGCCCTAGCCATGCCATATGCCCATGGCAAACCCTTAGCCCCACATGCCAAGCTAAAATCGCACCTTGCCAAAGCTAGCCATGCCCAAGGCGAACCCTTGGCCCCACATTCCAAGCCTAACCAAACCCTAGCCACGCCACCTTGTTGGCCTTCCCTACGCGGCCACCAAAATGAAGGCGTGCAACAATCAAAGGTTGTCCTTCGATCCCAGGAGAAAATCCTAGCCATCCAAGGTTACCAGACGACACATGGTAACCTTTGGCCCGCAAACCTAAGTTTAGCCACGCCAAACCTTTCCAACCTAGCCACGCCACCACGTTAGCCCTCACTACGCGTCTACCAAAACCAAGGCGTGCAACGATCAATAGTTGCCCCTCCTCTCAAGATGAAAAATCTCGAGCGTTGAAGGTCACCAGGCTGGCAAGTTTCTCGAGCTTGACTTGTCAATCCACAACAACGTGCTACATGTTTTCCAAAAACATTCGAGACATCAACACAAACTGGGGGATCCTCTTTGGGTATTGGTTTTGCGGTTTACAGCGTGCGGCGTACACTATGCCCGTCATAAGGAAGTGTCATAAGGGTGAGGCGGTTAGTAAATACGGGAAGTTATGTGTGAAACTTTCATGGGACATAAAGCACATACGTTAACAATTTTATGGGACATCAATTCCATAACGTTAGCAGTTTCATCAAAACCAGTTTCATGTGTTAACCACTTTATGGAACATCAATTCCATGCATACGGTTACCACCTCCTCCTATTTACTTCCCCACTCCTTAATGAGACCAGGGTACATTTTTACTCTGACTTGTATAAATAGGTCTTACCTATTTTCATTGAACAACAAGTTCAGACGGGATATACAACACTCATAAATACTTACTTGCTAGCTCACCTTGTTAGCTCTCTCACTTTTCTGATAACAAGTCGTAGTAACCCAACTACTCTTCTAGAATCAACTATTCTGGTCTCACCACTTTCCTTGCTTCCCTCCCCAAAACCAACCCATTCTCCTCCACTTTGTGACCGAAGAAAGTCTGGAACGGCCATTTCTTGGTTTAGGTCGAACTTGTACAGATTGATCTCTCGAATATAAAGTACTCCCTTGCAGTACATTGTTTAGGGTTTAAATTATTTCTCACATGCTCACCCGCAATTACCGAAATCAGAAAAAAAAAAAAAAAACCATTTTCACCTACAAACAAGCGGATAACAAAGAAATCATCAATTTTCCATTGACCAATCGATTTCAAACTTGCAAAGGAAGATGAATAGTGAGTAGTCCTCTTTGAGGTGTCGGGCCTAATGGCTGGACGAGATCGAGTCAGGTAAATGATTTTAATTGGGTATGTATTGAATTGTTGGAATTGATGGATCTATTTCTTCTGGTTCTTTCCCGACGAGTCTGGGATTTTATACTTCTTCTCTGCGCGTATGCTTAAGTTACTAAATGAAATTGCATCTTTTCTTTTAAGATTTGTTTTGGTTTTTTGTTACATATTTCAATCTATTTTGATCCTTTTGTGATTTGGTTGCTAGTACGTAGTTGATGTGTTCTCTGGTGTTTCCACTTGATTATTAATGGTGTCTGCTTGAAATTGATTTTTATGCTTCAATGGTTGTTCTAGATGCATTTTACTACAAACTACATCCAAAGGATAGAAACGCAATGCTCATCTCAAATGAAAGTAAACACTCCACAATGAACACAAGATTTACGTGGTTCGGTATGATTACCTACGTCCATGGGGGTGAAAGGATGAATCTTATTACTTTGAAGTGTTACAAAGGTGTTGCTCTCCGTGGGATTTCCTTACAAGATGCACTTACTACTCACTTTTCTTCTTCTTCGTGCTTACTCGAGTTTTTCTCCTTTTATCTCCCTCAAAATACAACCTACCTCTCTTGAATACAAGTCCCTCTATTTATAGGAGAAGTTATATACAACGAAATTAAGGTGTTGGTCATGTTACATCTATTTATCAGTTCTGTGATCGGGCCGGTTCACGTCGTCTCATGTGGCTGATGTATCCTAACTCCTCGCCTATCCTCCGTTCGGGCCGATCTTTTTAGGTGCATTATTAACGCGATGTCGCCTATCTTTTCTGTCGTCTTTATGGTTATCCGATGTGACCCGTTCTTCTTTATTCGTTTGACCATAGTTCCTCGTTTGACCCACCACGCCTTATCCTGTCAGCTTTATCAGAAGTCTGGGTCAAGTCTTGTCCGACATTATTACGCCCGATCCATGTGGCTACTTAAATCTCGCGCCCGATAATCTTCGCTCTATGCTTCACGTCTCTTCGTATTTGGGTACACCGGATCTAGGATGTTGCCACCTGGATCTGTAGATAATTTACACCTACATTTATGCCCCTTCTTTCGCTCGTGTAGCAGACACGAGTGGAATAAAGTCGTTTCAACCTCCACATCCTCGTCCATCCCGCAGATCTCTCCATGTAGCGCCCCACTATCCCCACTTTATTACCTATAACCGTTGCCATCGGTTACAACTTGTTCTCTTTAAATAGCCCGCTCCTTTTTTCTTTTCCTTCTTCTTCTCCACTTCTTACTTCCGCCATTGCAACCTATTCTTCAGGATTTCTTCGTTACTTTGCGCTTAAAAACCCTAGCTTTCTTATTTTTCTTCCTTCATCTCCTCTTCCCCAATCGTTACAGTAGCTGTTGTCGCCTCAGCTTTTTTTTGTTGGAAACCGAGCTTTGCATTATCTCCATTAATGGATTCTTCTCCTTCCATGACTGAGAAAAGGTCTGTTGACAACATGTTTTCCGAGTTTGATGCTCCTCCCCTTGCTTCTCTGTTTTTGCTTGAAAGTCCTTCTAGGTATGATGATTGCGCGAAAAAATCTATTTTTGCTGATAGCTCTTCTTCTATTTCGTGCAGGTCCGAGAAAAGGGTGAAGGATCTCTCTGATGAAGAGTTCATTGAGCAGCTGAAGGAGAAGTACGATCTTCAAAATTACGAAGTGACCCTTCTCTCGGGCCGAAACGGTATCTTGAAGAAAACCGATATGAAGAAGCACGAGAAGTCGGCTGATTGTGTGGTCATCACCTTGGGTCAACTGGATCTGGGCCTTCGTTTTCCCTTATACAACCCTGATAGACCATTTTATTATGAGATTTTGTCCCAGATTCGGCCTTCTCGTGCTTTAGCTCAATGGACTGGCAATACTTTTCGAATTATGAACGAGTGGAGGGATCGCCGCGATGGTCATGGTTCTACCGCCGAGTGGTCGACCTACAAGCCCGAGGACGCTCCTAAGTATACCGTTGCCAATTTACTTGTCAACTATCGAGCTTGTACTTCAACCTTAGGAGATCTTGCCGGTTTTGGTGCTAGTCATCATCGGGTCAAAACTATGCCCGATGGTGTTGAAAGGATGATGTTGGATGCCGATCCCATCGGCCAGGGTTCCAACAAGCGAGCCCTCCATTCTAATGACCCTATTTATCCCCGAGTTCCGCTTCTAGTCCGAGGTCCGATCATTCATGGTGACTTCCCGTCGCCTACTTTTCCCGTCGAGCCCTATTCTTTCTAGGTGGTTAATGATGACAAGGCTGATAAGGTATGCGCTTTTCTTGATTTTCATCTTGTTAGCTTCGGGCGTCAGTTAGTCATTTGTTGTTGTTTAAAAATCTCAGGTCGGCTCCACCAAGACTATCGGATCTAGGAAAAGAGGTGATGTCACAAGGGTTGAGGAAGACCAGGGGAAGGTAACAAACATAATGATTTTCTTATAAGTACATGTACTTGCCCTTGTTTTTTTCCTTCACATGTTTTGACGAGACACTTGTGCAGAAACACCCAAGACACGATGATGATGACGCGGGCGATGTTGACCCCACTCCGCTGAGGCGTAATCCTAGTAGAGGTAAGTAAATTGCTAAGCCACCGCCGAAGACGGGCCCCATCATTGATCTTTCCGATGAGGATGAGCTGTTTGGAGAGAATGTGTCAGGTGGAAAAGGTGATGAACAAGGTATGGGAGACCAACAGGAGCCCTCGGAGATGCCCGCCGTAGAGAAGGTCGTTACTGATGTACCAGTAGAGCTTCCTTGTGTGCCCCGGATTACTGATGGATCGTCTTCTAGTGCTGAA
Organism: Papaver bracteatum; assembly: GCA_023529315.1. Lineage (NCBI taxonomy): Eukaryota > Viridiplantae > Streptophyta > Magnoliopsida > Ranunculales > Papaveraceae > Papaver > Papaver bracteatum. Next base: position 180,546 of record JAJJWX010003606.1, read on the forward strand.
ACTTCCTTTATTGTCTCTGGCCCGATAATGAACTCCTTGGGTGCGCTTACTTCCTCCAACTTTGGGAAGTATACTGATGAGGAAATGTTAAACGTTGTGCCCCGTTATGGCGACATCACCCTGACACTTGACACTGTGGTGAGCGACTCGTTTCTGTATGGTAATTCCCCGCTTCTGATTTCTTTTTCTTAGTGTCGCTTATGATGCAAACTATTTTGTTTGTGTTAGATTATGAACCACGTACGCTTGGATGCCACCAATCGCCTTCGAGATAAGCAGTTGATAGAGTCTCTCCAACTTCAAATTCAGAATGAGAAGGGTCGCGCGAACGAGCTAGAGATCAAACTTGCCGATGCTCAAGGTATATGATCATTCTTAACTTGTGTTGATTGAGTTTATCGTGCCAGTATCCTAAGTAGGGTGTCCTTCTTCCTAGCCGAGGTATCTAGTATAGGTATAGACGCTACTTCGGAGTTTAGAATTATGAAGAGAAAATGGGATATTGAGAAGGATCTAGTGGAAAATCTTCGCCAACGAATGGCAAACAAGACGACAAAATAGACCGTCAAACTGAGGAAATTGCAAAACTTGAAGACGAGTTAGAACGACGTCGCCGGTTTGATTATGATCCTGCCGAGATGGATAATTTACGGGCTCACTTGGGATCTTTTCAGCTCCTTGCCGCTGAAAAATCTGCTTTAGCCACAAGTTTGGAGCAAAGGGTAGACGCTCTACAATTACAGAATCGAGACCTTCACGAGGACCGTCGTCGAATACTGAGAGATAAATATGTGGTGGAGCGAGCTAATAGCGATTTACTGGGTCGAGTGAGTGAATTTGATAAAGTTGTGGGCGATTTAGAGTGGAGTAGATCGCAACTTGCAGTGCTCCAAGCGTCGCGTAATCGGTTAATGGACGATTGGACTGAGCATAAGAAGTATTGCCCCAGTAATGAGTTCAATGAGCAACACTATAAAGAATTAACCCTAAAGTTGTCTAAGGCCGAGGATGAGTTGTCCAAGTCGGTAGAGTCGCTTCAGTCGGTGTTACCCGCCCTGTCAGGTCTCTTAGACGATGTGTTGAGGCCGTTCTTTTAGATCTAGATTGCGCTTTATTCTTGAAAAAATGTACCCGATGAATAACATTCTGTATTTGTGATTTTGTAGCCGAGAAAAAACGCTCTCGGGAGCTAGATCTGGAGGTTCGCCGATTAAAACAAGCCGAGGTCGATTTGAGCTCCAAGTTAGCTGAAGCTGAGGAAAACGCTTCCCAGATTACCCAACAACTCGAGGATGAACGCGTCGCTCATGTGGAAGAGTTAGACCAAAAGGTTCAGGCGGGCATTATGGACTGGGTGGAGAAGAAGCGGCTCGAGGTCGCGCAGAGGAAGGCCAGCGCGACTCCTCCCGAAGGCTTAAACTTTCTTTTTGTGGTGCTGCGTCACTATGTTGCCCCTTTCATCGGGTTGTAAATCGCTTTGAACACTTCTCCCCTTTTTAATTTCCGATACCTCGCTTGTTTGTTTTAATGGGGGTGCTGCGTCACCGATGGTGTTTGTTTTATTTTCATTAGACGTTTCATTTCGCTTGGTCACATGACGCTTTTCGTATTTTCTTAATAGTCGCATGACGCAATCGAGTTCTTCTTTGTTTCATATGTTATTCCTTCAATCATTGTTCAAGTAAGTCAGTATTCTAATCATTTCTGTCGAACACACCCAACAAGGAGGGTCATCGGGCCCTATGCCATGTCCTGATTGGGGTATCTCATCACTATCTCTTTGGATTCAGTGGAAGGGAACCAGTCATCCTAGTTCTAGGCCCGACAATCCCGAGTGGTTATCGACCAACCGATCTCGGGCAAGTGGACACGCCCACTTGCGATGGTGGTGACCTTTCAGATGTAAGTAGGCCACCTAGCTGAGTAGACCTCGCGTCTAAACAACTTTTGGAACTGGTTTCCAACCACCAGAACCCTTAGGATACCTCGGAACTTGCATACTGCCACTGCCCCGAGTTCGAATAGCCAGGAGATTGTAAGGCACCTCGGCACTTCCACACTGGCGTTGCCCCGAGTACGAATGCCCATTCGAGTATAAGTCACCTTGGCACTTCCACACTGTCTTTGCCCCGAGTACGAATGACCATTCGAGTGTAAGTCACCTCGGCACTTCCACACTGGCATTGCCCCGAGTACGAATGACCATTAGTCGCTCATGCCCTATCCCATACCCCTCAAGGTTTCACAGAGATAGAAGACATGTTTGCTTACCGTTTTTGTGCATCGCTTGTCATGGATTATAGAGTTTCAGGAATCGGAAGTTCCATGGTTTGAGCTCTCTTGTTCCGTTGAGTCGCAGTAGTCGATATGATCCCTCTCCCTCCTTAGATTCGATTATATATGGCCCACCCCACTTTGGTGCTAGTTTTCCGCCTTTTTTGTCGCGCTCCCATTCGGCCAGAAATTTCAATACCTGCTGCCCGGGGTGAAATTCTCTTGGTCGAACGCGCTTGTTGTATTCCCGTTGTAACCTCCTTTGATAATTTTCCATTTTTTGTAACGCCATTTCTCTTGTTTCTTCCAAGTCATCGAGTTTAGCCAAGATCAGATCGGATGACACGTTTCGCCTCCAAGCTTCGGTTCTTGTGATAGGAATCATCCCTTCTGTTGGTAGAATCGCCTCGGTTCCGTAGGTAAGCATGAATGGAGAGAATATCGTAGATTCCCTTCGTGTGGTCCTGTATGCCCATAGAACATTATATAGCTCCTCGCACCAGTTTCCATATTCCCCGTCCAGTTTTTTCTTCATGTTATCGGCGATTGTCTTATTAGTGATCTCGGCCTTCCCATTGTAGTGGGGGTAAATCGGGGTAGCTTTGCTCTTCCTGATGTTGTAAGTGTTGAATAGAAGATCGATGTTCTCGCCCTGTAGTTGTTTTACATTATCAGAGACGATTGCAGCCGGGACCCCGAAGCGACAAATGATATGTTCCCAAATAAACTTAAAGACATCTTTGTCCCGAATATGCCTTAGTGGTGCCGCCTCTACCCATTTGGTAAAGTAATCAGTGGCCACGATCAAATACTTCCTTTGCCATGTTCCTACATGTAATGGCCCGACAATGTCCACCCCCCATTTAGCAAAGGGCCACGGACTTATGATTGAGTTCAACGGTACACCGGGAGCATGGATTTTCTTCCCAAAACGCTGACATTATTCGCAAGCTCTTGCCATTTGTTTTGCGTCCTCGTTCATATACATCCAAAAGTAGCCCATTGTTTTGCCTTAATCGACAAACTTCTTCCCGAGTTGTGATTTCCAGTCGCCCCATAGTGTAGATTGTGTAGTATTATATGGCCCTCTTCCCTGCTTAAGCATCGTAGGAGTGGTCCTAGGTAAGATTTTTGATATAAGATCCCTTCCCTTAACTCGTAGGCGCCCGATTTGCTTTTGATGTTGTTCATCTCGGGCCGACTCTTAGGTAGCTCACCCGTCTCTAAGTATTGATGTATTGGCTTTCTCCAGTCGCCTTCTTTGTATCTCTCGACTGTGCTAACGGCAACCTCGATCCGTACGTCTGGTGTTTCTGGGATAGACGGGTTAATAAGCCTCATAACGTGTATCCCTTCGATGCTCGGGTCTACTAGTTGTGAGGCGATGTACGATAGAGCGTCCGAGTATCTGTTATCCTTTCGGCAGATATGGCGGAACTTAATATCTGGTATTTTCTCGATGTAAAATTGGGCGAGATCCCAATATTTTTGCAGCACCGGATCGTATGTAGCGTATTGGCCCGTAATTTTCCGGATCACTAGTTGTGAGTCACTAGTCAATCGAACCTCATGCATCCCCATTTCCACAATTATTCGTAAGGCATGGATCACTGCCTCATGCTCGGTGACATTGTTTGTCGCCTTGAATCCTAACCTGAACGAGTGCACGATTTTCCTCCCCTTTGGCGTGGGAAACACCCACCCGAGACCCGATCCATCTTTGTTTGATGCCCCATCAACAAATACTTCCCATCGTGTTGAACTACTGGCGGATAGTAGGTCCGCTGGATCCTCTTGTTCTTATGCCATTCCCGGTATATCTTCTACCTCGTCCTCATCACTGAGGGGGAAATCTTCCAAGAAATCGGCCACTACTTGCCCTTTGATCGCGGTTCTTGTCTCGTATATCACGTCATATTGTTTATTTATGGCTCCCCACTTGGAGATTCTCCCCGATCGCCCAGCACTATCCAAGACCGCTTCGATAGGATATTTGGTGAGCACCCGTATTCGATGAGCTTGAAAATATGTTCGTAATTTAAAGGCATCAAAGGCTAGTGCGAGCACCATTTGCTCCATTCTGGTGTAGTTCTTCTCGGCTGGACTTAAGGTTTTGCTAGCGAACTATACCGGCTTTTCCACGCCTATCTCTGTTTTGACCAATACCGCACTGATGGCATAGGGTGTCGCGCCTAAGTATAGAGTGAGAATTTCTGACGGCTCGGGCCTTTGAAGAACCGGGAGCCTAGCTAGATGTAGCTTGATATTTTGAAAGGCCTCTTCACTGGTGTCCATCCATTGGAATTTTTCTCCTTTCTTCAAGATGTCGTAAAAGGCCTTGCATTTGTCCGATGACCGTGATACGAATCGCCCCAATGCGGCTATGCAACCGTTTAGTTTCTGCACGTCTTTTACCGTTGCGTGGGATGGCATTTCAAGGACGGCTCGTACCTTCTCGGGATCTGCTTCTATTCCCCTAGGGGTGATGATGTAGCCTAGGAATTTCCCCGACGTGACCCAGAAGTCGCACTTGGAAGGGTTAATTTTCATTTTGTGCTTCCTCATTGTCTGAAAAATCTCTCGAAGGTCTCGGACATGGTTTTTTGATTTCCGACTCTTAAATAACATGTTGTCCACGTAAACTTCTATGGTATCGTGAATCTTGTCTTCAAACATGTCGCCTACCAATCTCTGGTACGTAGCCCCGACATTCCTAAGTCCGAATGGCATCTTGGTGTAACAATACAATCCTCTTGGTGTGAAGAAGGAAGTGTGTTCCTGGTCCTCGGGCGCCAATGGTATTTTGTTGTAGCCCATGTATCCGTCCATTAAGGTCATCGCTTCGTATCCAACTATTGATTCTACTAGTTGATCTATGCTGGGAAGGGGGAAACTGTCCTTCGGAACAGCCTTGTTCAAGTCGCTGAAATCAATACATATTCTGACTCCCCCCTTTATTTTTCGGTACCACGACCATGTTAGATATCCACTGTGGGTAGTGGGACCTCCTTATTATTCCGGATTCTTGTAACTTCTTCAGCTCGACCTCGACCGCCGCTTGTAACTCTGGTGCGATACGCCTCATTTTTTGTCTAACCGGTTTGAACCTCAGATCAATTTTTAAGTGGTGACAGCAGACCTTCGGGTCAATACCCTCCAAATCATGCACTTCCCAAGCGAATGCATCCAGGTTTTCTTTTAATAGCATCGTGAGTTTACTTGCTTGTTCATCTGATAGTAATGCCCCAATCCTCACTATCTTGGGTTCTTCTATCGTTCCCAAGTTTACTTCTCTAGTCGGCTCGACTGTCGAGAAGTTTGATTTGGTCTCCCTGACTGGGGTCGCTTCCTTTAATTGCTATAAAGGGTCTTGTTCTCGAGTCTCGTGTGCCAGGACCTCTTGTGAAATCACCTCCTCCAATTCTTTTGTCGCCTTCACTTCCTTTGCTTTGTTCTTTTCTTTCCTTTGTCGAGCTCGCCGTTCTTCATTTATTTTTATATCAACTTTCATGCATTTTCGTGCCGCCTGGGAGTCGCCCACAACTTCCGCTATTCCCTTGCAAGTCCGGAATCTTAACCTTTGATGGTATGCCGATGCTACTCCCTTAATCCCAGCAATCCATGGTCGCCCGATAATGGCCTCATAAGGTGAGGCGACTTCGACCGCACAAAAGGTAGTTAGTGTGTCGAGGTAGCCACCACCATCTGAAACCCTCAAAGTTACTTCACCCTTTGGGATAGTTACTGTGCCTTTAAAGCCGTATATGCGATATGTTGATGGGATGAGCATGTCGTCTGAGAGTTTCATTCTTCTGAACGTGTCGTAGAATAGCACCTCGACTGAACTTCCGCTATCCACGAGAATCCTTCTTACTCCCCACTTCTCAATCAATAGCATGATGACCAGTGGATCACTGTGTGCCTGTCCGTTTGCTGGGACATCCTTAGCCGAGAACGAAATGGGCAGCGTCATCCAAGGTTCCATTGGAAGGGACTTGGCTATGCTAAATATCTCTTTACCTTCACGATCCCTTTTATGGATCCTAGTGGTGATTGTTGGGCCGAGGGTGTAGTTTTGCATAGCCAAATGTGAAATGGTGCTTACGAACTGACTCTCCTTATCGATGCGGACTTGATGAACTGGTGCGTCGGGTGTTGCTTCCGACCGAGGGGGGTGTCGTACATATTGCCTCAAATATCCATCGCGGATGAGGTGATGAACGATATCTTTCACTTCTCGATAGTTGTTGGTGGAAAGGCCCATGTACTGATGGTAGTGACAGTATTCAGGATGGTCTTGGGTCTCTTGGAACTGTACCCCCCTTGATGCTGGGTAGTTGATGTCGTTTCTCTTCTCAACTTCCTTGAACACCTCTTCCAAATAAGCGTTTAGAGGGGTATACGATCGGGCTTCCTGCTTTGGCTTCTTCCCTTTGGCCATCCATTCCCTCTTCTCACTGCTCCTTGGGGGCGGGTCCGATCTCTTTTCTGATCGCCTGATATGGTCGTCCATAACCGTTTTAGTTTCGGTACCAACTTCAGCACTGGCTTCTTGTACTCCTCTATCTCTTGATTCGGCCTGAATTTCTTCCAAGGCGATGTAGTGTTCTTGCATTCTTCTCATCTCCTTTAAGGTTTTAGGTTTTTCAGAAAACATGGCAATCCAGATGGGGTCCGATCTCCCCAACGCGTTTTCGAACCCAAAGATGGCTTGGTCCACCGTTACCTTCCCAATTTCAGTACACAGTTTCCACCACCTGTCGGTAAGGGTTCTCAAGGGCTCTCTGAATCTTCGGGCGAGAGTAAACAGCTTCTTCATTCTTGGCCGAGGTCGACTGTTATGCATGTAGGTCTCAAGGAAGGCCTCGAGTAGCGCATCGTACTCGTTAATCGAACCAAGTGTGAGCGAATAAAACCAATCTCGCGCCTCGCCCTCCAAAATAGCTGTAAAGAATTTGCACATAACTACCGGGTTGCTTCTCCATTGGATTAGTGACATGGTATACATCTTAATATGCTCGATCGCATCGCCCGTTCCATCAAATCTAGAAGGGAATGAAGGTAAAGTACACTTAGGTGGGAACGGCATTTGTTCCAGTTCTTGAGAGAAAGGAGTCTTCTCGGCTTCACTCATAATCTCGGATAACTTATTATCTTCGCTTCCGCCCGAGAGTTCCTTGATTTTTGCTTCCAACTCCTTAAGTTTGGCTTTAGTTGTCTGATCTTGTAGCTCGTCCCTTCCTCGCCTTTCTTCATCGGTGGACGAGTCCTCGGGTGGTCCATATCTCTGCGTGGGGGGTACCGGAGGTAATGGTGGATGACCCGACTGATTGGGATGATTAAGGTTACTTGGCCCCATCGTGGGTGGTGAGTGTTCGGATCGGCCACGATAACCCGATTTCCCTCGGCTGGACGACCCTCTTGATCTGGTCCGTTGGTTTCTCAGCTGGTAGTTCTCATACTCCAAGGCTAAATTCCGCTGCTGGAGTTCCCTTAGTGCCGCTTCTTGTCTCCTCTGACTCTCCAAAATGGACAACAACGTCGGGTCCGTACTTTCATAACTGGAATGTCCATTGGGTTGGTGTGGCCGAGGATATAATGGTGCAGATATGGGTGGTGGGGGTAGTATCGGGTTGGTTACACGATCAACCGCGTGAACAGTTATCGAGCCGATGTTACTGGCTGCTTCTCGCCCCAGCTGAATCTGCCTAAGACGCTCTCGTTCCCTTCCCAAGGCTTTCAGGTACTCATCTTGTTGCCTCATCCTTTGCCTCTGAGGTTGTGCTGCAAGTGCTTCCTCATCATCATCGGTGTCTGAAGCTGTGAGTCCATCGATTTGGTTAACTCTCCTCTGAGTCGGTATAACCTGGTCCATAGGTAAGGTGTTATCGTCTCGCCCCAAATCTATTTCCTCGTCTACAACAGGCATTCCTCGCGCAGCTGCATGAGATTCCTCGGGCGGTGGTTGGCGACTGTCTTCTTGCCTCTGCCCCGTTATCCCCGCCGCATCTGCTTGCTAGTATTTGTACGATTCCTTAACATCCCAATCGTCCCTGAAGTGCTAGCCATCGGTCACGTCGCGTGATAAGCCGAGTATCGCCCGTCCCTACGTCAGCAAATACGAAAAGAACCCCTTACTTTGACCTAATTTTCAAAATAAAAAATTCAGACATAAGGGCAAAAAGTTCGACTGTACGACTGCTGTCCTTTGTGTAAGATCTACTTCAGTTGTTAGGTGGATACTGTCCTTCTACCCTATTTTGTCCCTATGCTGAATCTGTGACTGACCTCATTTTCCCGTCGCTATCACTCCGTACGACGTCGCTCTCTGTACTCGACCTATGTATTTAAGTTAGTTTTTTCCTTTATTCTACATGTTCCAAATCATTGATCTTATGCACATGATGCTTAGAAAAACGTACGGCAAGCAACCCCTAGAATCAAATCATACTTGTACCAGCTCCACTTTCTCGAGATCTAATTATGAAATCTCCGACGACTTATGCTACACCGCCGGTTAAAAAATTCTATACGGTTTGACAATTTATCTCACGATGAAAACAGTTACAAACACAAACTTTTGGTTATTCCAAGCACCCGACTTCATGCCGTAGCTAAAAACAACTCGTTTAACGCTATCAATTATACAACTATCAAGAACAAACAGTCGTCCTTTTAACAGATTCTTCACATAGCTTCTAATCCGAACTGTTAGTCGCTGGTGAGCTCGTGAAGTCTCTATGTTGATCAAACTGTTGAAGATGTTAAAAAGACGCTGCTACTATTCTGGCTTTGAAGTAAATGACTCAAAACAACCGTTCTTTCGGCCAACAGAGTTCATCATATCTTCAACTTCAACACGTTAATCGTGTATTGAGGAGTTGTTGATCGTCTCTGAAGGTTTTTACGGAAAGGTATCCGGAGATCTTAGTCGTGTCCCCTTAGTCGGCGCCATAATTTAGATTCATTTTACTACAAACTACATCCAAAGGATAGAAACGCAATGCTCATCTCAAATAAAAGTAAACACTCCACAATGAACACAAGATTTACGTGGTTCGGTATGATTACCTACGTCCACGGGGGTGAAAGAATGAATCTTATTACTTTGAAGTGTTACAAAGGTGTTGCTCTCCGTGGGATTTCCTTACAAGATGCACTTACTACTCACTTTTCTTCTTCTTCGTGCTTACTCGAGTTTTTCTCCTTTTCTCTCCCTCAAAATACAACCTACCTCTCTTGAATACTAGTCCCTCTATTTATAGGAGAAGTTCTATACAACGAAATTAAGGTGTTGGTCATGTTACATCTATTTATCAGTTCTGTGATCGGGCCGGTTCACGTCGTCTCATGTGGCCGATGTATCCTGACTCCTCTCATATCCTCCGTTCGGGCCGATCTTTTTAGGTGCATTATTAACGCGATGTCGCCTATCTTTTCTGTCGTCTTTATGGTTATCCGATGTGACCCGTTCTTCTTTATTCGTTTGACCATAGTTCCTCGTTTGACCCGCCACGCCTTATCCTGTCAGCTTCATCAGAAGTCTGGGTCAAGTCTTGTCCGATATTATTACGCCCGATCCAAGTGGCTCCTTAAATCTCGCGCCCGATAATCTTCGCTCTATGCTTCGCGTCTCTTCGTATTTGGGTACACCGGTTCTAGGATGTTTCCACCTGGATCTGTAGATAATTTACACCTACAGTTGTTTAGTTTTTAGAGATCAATTTTTAGAAAATGAATAGTTATCATTGGTTTGTACTTGTAGTTCTGTTGAGATCTAGATTTAATTAGATTTAATTAGGGTAGTTTTTATTGTGTTTTCTTTCGCATGAGAAGATGGTGTTTCGAATCTTCTTTAGGGTTCGAATCGGTCGCGTCTGTGTCTATAAACTCGGCAGCGTACTAGTTGGAAGGAAAATTCAACTGTAGGAAATACCATATGGTCCTAGAAATAATATATTAGAGAGAGTCTAGTCCAATTGACCTAGTGAATTGTCTGTTTGGTCCTATTTGATAATATAAATTATCATTTGGTCCTAAAAATTATAGTTTGGTCCTAAGCTGATGTCATGGATGATGTAAATGTAATATTGTAGTGGCAAAAAGACCTTTATATTATTGTTTGGACTTAGAAAATAATAATTTGGTCCTAAGGTAATGTCATAGTCCTTTGTTTTTTTCTCTCTCTTAATAAAAATAAATAAATAAAACTTAAAATTAACTTAAATATCTTTTGAACTATATGTCTAAAAATGATAAATTTTATATATTCAGAAAGCCCTCGACGATAGGTTTCCAACGAGTACCATTGTCTCTATGTTTCATAGCTTTTAATTTTTGCCTGATTTTTTAGCTATAAAATGAACTATTATACGAGTTCATTCTACAAAATGAACTACTTTGATGAACTATTATATTCTGGAATGAAGCCCACATAAAAACCTGAAAAAAAACAAACTTCATTCCAGAAATGAAGTTCATATAAAATATATACAAACAGACTTCATTTTTGGAATGAAGTCCATATAAAAACCTGGAAAAAAAACAGTCTTCATTCCAAAAATGAAGTCCATATAAAACATATACAAACATACTTCATTCAAAAAATGAAGTCCATATAAAACAAATACAAACAGACTTCATTTCTGGAATGAAGTCCATATAAAAACATGAAAAAAACAGACTTCATTTCTGGAATGAAGTCCATATAAAAACATCAACATGTTCATCTTCAAATAAAGTCTGTTTTTTTTCATTCTCGGAATGAAGTACTATTATACCAATTTTTTTTTAAAAGCTCTGAAACATAGCGACAATGGTACTCGTTGGAAAGCTATCGTCGAGTGCTTTCCGAATATATAAAATTTATTAATTTTTGACATATATTTTGATTGATATTTAATTTTTAAACTTTTAAATATTAAAGTAAAAATGAGAAAGAAAATAGTGGAGAAAATAAACAAGAAAGATAAACCATTCACGTGATAGGAAAAAATAAGAGAGAGTAATGATATTTTAGATATTTTAATAATTATAAACCAAATGGAAAAAGTGATTTGACCAAATAAACATAGGATCACCTAAAAAAAAACCAAACCATATTTTTCCCAATACAATTTTCTTGGGTTCGAAGTTTCACCTCGAAAAGTGTAGTGTTGCTGTCGGTAAAATAAAAAATAAAAACCGAAAAACTGTAGTCAGTCATGTGACTGTAGTGAACTTTAGTTTTGAATGAAAATTAAGGAAGTAGAATAGTAGACACGTGGTGATCCTTTCGGTAAAGAATAGTTTGGAGCCTAATTAGTAATTTGGGATTCAGCATATGTATGGAACGTCATATGTATGAGTATTATATGGATTCGGAAAAATTAAATTCGGTCAAAAATCCGATCAACGGTTCGTGATACGGTAGTAATACGGAATGATATACGTACGTGTATAATTCGATTTACGGATATGAGTTCGATATTGAAAATTCGGCATATATCAATTAATAAAAAAAAAAAAAATTAAAATAAAGTTGGGAAAATATTAAGATTCACAATAAAATACTTATATATGGTATAAAAAATATATTGTAATCATCAAATAATCAACAGTTCGGTGGATTAGTCCTCCTTCTATGAAGCTTGGGTTCGAACATGCCTCTATGCAATTTTTGTAAAAACTCAAAACGGGTACTGTGGGTTTGGGTTTATTAGAATTTGGAATAAATGGGCCTTGTACTGAACGACACGTGTGGCGAATCAATCGGCCGTCTGATTCGCTAATCTGTATAATTCGCGGATTGTTCGGCCAGGCCTTATATAGACGCGTACCTTGTTCGTACTTCCAATAATACGGGAGTATTATCTGGTCCAGAATAATACGGAAAAGAGATACGCATATAATTCTCCGTATTACTAACTAGGGTTTGGAGTCAACATTTATTTTCGAGTGGAAATGTCCATCCAGCAAGGCTTCCTATAAGCCATGTTCCTTTGTTAGCCATTTTACTAATATGCTACTCTTTCATATATTTTAACCTAATTAAAAAGAATGTTATTTTGGGGACCATGGTTTTTTTGAGGGGACCATGGTCCCATTTTGAGTATGGGTGCCCTTATCCTTTTTTTTTGTAATACCTAAACTACCCTTTTAATTATTTTTTGGTTTTGATTAGTGAAATCATTATTGAAATGATTAAGAAAAAAATAACATTAACCCACCACCGCCGATTACCACCAGCACCACCACCACCTCTGATTACCACCACCACCACCGCCGATTACCACCACCACTACCGCCGATTACCACCACCACCACCGCCGATTATCACCACCACCAACCATCCATTACCACCACCACCTCCGATTACCACCGCCACTACCTCTATATATGTAGCTTCATTTAAATCATTAACAAAGATATTCTCACAAACTCATTGCTTGTCATTCGTTTTTTGTTGAAAAAATGAGAAGTATCAAAATGAGTTGAAAATGGAAAAAAGTTGCAGAGAGGTTTAATGGAGGTTTTTTTTCTCCAGAGACATGTTCGGTTACATCGCAAAAAAAATTCTTAGCCGAACTAAGAGTTCGGTTAAGAATCAAGGATTAATTTTTTCTGAACCAAACTGAGAGTTCGGTTCATTCACAAAAAATACTTTTAACCGAACTATGGGTTAATTCCATTTATACATTTGCAAGTGCAGTTCGGTTGGATCGCAAAAATTGTTAAGTTTTTACTTTAACCGAACGTTTGCCTAATTGCATATATGCATATACAAGCTCAGTTCGGTTGATTCACAAAATATGTTGAAGTTTGCGAACCAACCGAACTTCTAACACTAGGTTACTTTTAACCTGCAGTTCGGTTTGGAACTTGATTGCGTTGAAGTTTGTGAACCAACCGAACATAGGTAAATGAGTTCGGTTAACTCGGAAAAATAATTTCAAAACCGAACTCTTCTCTATATAGCCAAATGTTGAGTTCCGTTTAATCGCCAAAAACAAAATTCTGCGAACTTACCGAACTCTGTTGTTTAAAGTTCGGTTACAACGTGGTCTAGTCGACTGAACCGAACAAAACTCTGTAAATTCAAGCATAGTAGTTCGGTTACATTTGATTTTTCATCAGCTAGCCGAACAAACAAAAACTCCATTAAAGCTCTGGTTCGGTTGCCTGTGATTTTGGATTTATTAACCGAATCGCATTTTGCGAAAGTTCGGTTACATGTTCTTCATATAATATAACCGAACTTTGTTGACATGGTTGAAATTTTTTTGTTACAATTTTGATTTTCAAGATATTTTAGGCCGTTCATAGCAACATTCACTAAGTTACAAGCATACCTTAGCACCCAGATGATGTTTTTTCTCCATATTCACCCATCTCAAAATAATTTTTTTCTTCATCTTCATCTTCTTCTATCACTTTAGTCACTCAATAATCGGAGGTGGTAGTGGTGGGCGGTGGTGATAATCGGAGGTGGCGGCTAGGTTAGATGCTTTTGCTTTTATATTAGATTAAGTTAATTACAATTATTAGGTTAGGGTTAATTTCAATTATTAGGTTAGGGTTAATTAAATTGTTAAGGGCAAATTAGTAATCTCATGATTTTTAGGACAACCCTTAACAATTTAGGTTAGGGTGCCTTAAAATCAATGGTCCCCCCAAAAAAGGGTGGTCCCTAAAATAATGTTCATTAAAAATAAAAGAAAAACCTTTTTAGTCCTTAAATTTTTCTGTCGAAGTTGACCCTTCCATAATCTCATCTAATGGGCTTATTTTGAGTGAGGGAATTTCCTTTAAAATCTTTTTGTGAAGAGGTATTTTTTTGTCCACGTAAAGAATCAATCTATCTTAATTTTTTCCTGTTCAGGGTCCAAATTTTGGTGCCTTTTCCATCTTTTGCACATTTCGACATACTTTAATTATTTCACAATTGTCTCTGGTCTCATTCTCGGCTCCGGTATGACACCTCATCGTTCCTAATTAATTTTATCAATAGTTTTTGTTTACATTACAATCAAGGGTTTTATATTTCTGATATACTAGCAAATCAATTCCTATTATCTAGCGTTATTTAACCAACCATCCTAAGATAATAATTTTTTTTTTTTTTACTGACCATTAAATCCTCCAGTAGACCAACTACTACCCAATTTCATTTCCCAATTCCAATGTCATTCCAACACATCAAATATGTCCACTCTTGCTTGGAATTGTCAGGGTTTAAACCAACCAACAACAATTCAACATCTTCGTGGACTTATCGTGATGTATAAACCAACTTGTTTGTACCCAAAATTATTTTTAGGCACAACGCCGAACCACGTTAAATTCCTTGTGTTCTTTGTTCTATGTTTTCTTTCAATTCGTTTCTAACCCCAATTTTACCCGAATATTCAATAATCATCATGAAATCCCTAATAATTGGATACCGTTGCTGGCTAACTACATCATATTTTTTTTTGGGGGGGGGGAGGGGGAGCCAAGAGGAGAGAAAATCAGATGTTGTAACACAAATCATCAATAAAAATTACTCCCCAAGGGGATTCACCCGTGGATGTAGGCAACTATGCCGAACCACGTAAAACCTGTGTCAATCTCTTTTGTTTGTTCTTCGAATCATCTCCCAACCCCGAATCCGAAATACCAACCAAACTATCCATTCTTTGTGTTTCGTGCCCAAAAGTGATTTGGGATACAAACACAACTATTTTATTCCTTTCAGAAACATTTGCCAATGAATTTCAAATGTTGCGCATCGCACAAACACTACAATTTCCGAACCACTTCTGTTCCTAAAATAGGTAGAAGGGGAGGCTTATGCCTATTGGGGAAAAATGAGGTCAATATCCAAATCATCTTGAAGTCCCATAACTACATCCATGCACTCGTCACACCCCCCCCGCTCCATCCCAGCCTTGGTTTTGCACATGTATGTATGGTCCTCCACATCCAGACCAAAGGAAAATCATTTAGGAAGACTTCCCAACAGTTTTTCCCAAAACTTCAACACTGTAGATGCATTTTACTACAAACTATATCCAAAGGATATAAATCTTCTACTCATGCTAAAGGAAGTAAAGGCTCAACAATGGACACAAGATATACGTGGTTCGGTATGATTACCTACGTCCACGGGGGTGAAAGGGTGAATCTTATTACTTCAAAGTGTTACAAAGATGTTTCTCTTAACCCAAACTTATTTACACGATCAACTCACTTCTCACTTTCTTCTTACTTGGTGTGATCTCAAGTCTCTCTCTCTCTCTCCATTTTTCAACCTACCTCTCTTGGATATAAGTTCCTTTATTTATAGGAAGGGTTACATACAACCATACTAGGGTGTTGGTCATATTACATCTAATCTGAAGTTCTTTGGTCGGGTCAGCTTATGTCGCCCCTTCTTCTGTGCATGTGGCCGATGTATTTTGATTCCTTCGCCCGTCTCTCGTCCAAACCGATTCCTTCGGGTGTTCTTATGGCACGATGTGACACGCATATTCTTATCCATTGGACTATCACTCCTCGTTTGACCCACCGTTTCTTGTCTTATCAGCTCTGTTAGGAGTCTGGAGTCGAGTCTTGTCTGACAGCTGCAGAGCAATCATGTCCGATCCACATGGCTTCTTAAATCTCGCGCCTGGCAATCTCTATTTTGTGCTTCTCGTCTCTTCATTCTTGGGTGTATCATAGCTTAAGATGTTTCCACCTAGCCCTGTGGATAATTTACACCTACATTTATGCCCCTTCTTTCGCTCGTGTGGCAGACACGAGTGGAAGAATGTCTTCCCAGCTGCCCACGTCCTCGTCCATGCCTCAAATTCTGTCACGCAGTACCCCATTAACTCCACTTTATTACCTGTAACCGTCAGCGTCGGTTGTAACTTCTCCTCTTTAAATAGCTCGCTTCGTTTTCTCTTTCTTCTTCTTTACCATTTCTTTTCCAGTTCCCCGCCGCTGCAACCTTCTCTTCGAGATTTCTTCGCCACTTTCTTCTTCTAAAAGTCCTCGTTTTCTTGGTTTTCTTCTTTCATCTTCTCCTCATCGATTGTCACAGTAGTTGTGGTTACATTCTCTTCGTCCCAGCCTTCTTCACCGATTTCTCAGTTCTGCACTATTTGCATCCATGGCTTCTTCTCCCTCCATGACTTAAAAAAGGTCTGTCGACGATGTTTTATCCGAGTTTGATGCTTTTTCCCTTGCTTGCCTATTTTCATTTGATAGTCCCTCTAAGTACGATGATCTCGCCATGAGATATATCTTTCCTGATGATTCTCCTTCTATTTCGTGCAGGTCCGAGAAAAGGGTGAAAGATCTCTCTAACGAAGAGTTCATTGAGCAGCTGAAAGAGAAGTACGATCTTCAGAATTTCGAAGTTACCCTGATCTCGGTCCAGAACAGCGTTTTGAAAAATTCCGACGTGGGGAAGCACGAACAGTCGGCTAACTACATGGTTATTACTCAAGGCCAACTGGAGATAGGTCATCGTCTTCCTTTGTATCACCCCGATAACCCTTTCTACTATGAAGTTCTTTCTCATCTCAAGACTTATCGCACTCTTGTTTAATGGACTGGAAACACTTTTCGAATTATGGATGAATGGAGAGCTCGCCGGGATGGTCATGGATCCACCGCCGAGTGGTCAACCTACAAGCCCGAGGGAGCTCCGGGGTATACCGTTGCCAATTTCCTTGCTAACTACCGAGATGGTACTTCAACCTTGTGTGATCTTGCCGGTTTTGCTGATAGTCCTCATCGTCACAGAACTATGCCCAAAAATGTTGAAAGGATGATGCTGGATGCCGATCCCCTCGGCCAAGGTACTAACAGGAGACCCGCCATACCAATGACCCGATTTACCCCCGAGTTCCACTCCTTGTCTGAGGTCCCATTTTACATGGTAGCTTCCCGTCGCCTCCTTTTCCCGTCGAGACCTATCCTTTCTGGGTGGTTAATGATAACAAGGCTGATAAGGTATGTGTATCCTTCCTCTTTTCTCGATTTCTATCTTGTTAGCCTTGACGCCAATTGGATGTTTGTTTTTATTAAAACCTCAGGGCGATTCTACCAAGACTTCCGGATCGTCGAAGAAAAGAGGTGCTAGCACAAGGGTTGAGGAAGACCAGGGGAAGGTAACAAACATAGTTATTTTATTATAAGTACATGTACTTTCCCCTGTTTTTTGCCTTCACATGTTCTGACGAGAGGCCTTGTGCAGAAATTTCCTAGGCGCGATGGTGATGAGGCTAATGTAGAGGAGATTGATCCTAAACCTCTTAGGAGTAATCCTCTTAGGGGCAAGCAGGTTACCAAGCCTCAACAAAGGAAGAAACCAATCTACGATATTCCTAATGAAGACGACCTATTAGGCGATGATCTCTCGGGTGACAAGGGCGATGGGAAGGAAATGGGCGAGAATGTTGGTCCTGAGGTGGTCAATAATCCTAAATTGGCTGACAAACAGGAACCCCTGAAGGCATTCGAGCTAGGAAATACCGTTAATGCTGAATCGGAAGTATTTCATCGTCTTCCCCAGATTACTGGTGGGTCCTAGTCTGGTGTTGAAACCTCTTTTACTGTCTCGGGTCCTATCATGAACTCTCTAGGAGCGCTTACTTCCCCTGACTTTGGAGCATATACTAATGAAGAAATGCTTAATGTGGTGCCCCACTATGGCGATATCGCCCAGACTCTCGACACAGTGGTGTGTAATTCGGATTAGCTTGGTGATGCCCCTCTTCTTACTTCCGTCTTTTTTGTCTCCTATAGCCTAATCATGTTTACTTGTGTCAGATCCTGAATCGGGTATGCTTGGATGCCGCTAATCGCCGCAGAGAAAGGTTGTTGCTAGAGTCTCTCCAACTTCAATTGCAGAACGAGAGGAGTCATGCGCGCGAGCTAGAAATTAAACTCGCTGATGCCCAAGGTATGTCATAATTATTTAACTTCTAACTTATGTTGATTGAGTTTATCGTGCCAGTATCCTGAGTCGGGTATCCTTCTTCTAGCCGAGGTAGCTAGTATAGGTTTAGACGCTTCTTCGTCTTAGAGAGCTGCTTTAGCCACAAATTTAGAGCAGCGGGTAGACGCTTTACAGTTGCAGAATCGAGACCTCCACGAGGATCGTCGACGACTTTTGAGGGACAAAGATGTAGTAGAGCGAGCAAACAGGGATTTGTTGGGCAAAGTGGGTGAATTTGACAAAGTGGTGGGAGAACTTGAATGGAGTAGGTCGCAACTTTCAGTGATTCAGGTGTCGCGCAACCGCTTAATGGCCGAGTGGGGTGAACATAAGAAGTACTGCCCCAACAACGAATTCAACGAGCAGCATTGTAACGAGTTAACCATGAAGTTGTCGAAGACCGAGGATGAGTTTTCCAAGTCGGTAGAGTCGCTTCAGTCAGTGTTACCATCCTTTTCAGGTCTCTTAGACGATGTATTGAGGACCTTCCTTAGATTTAGATTACGCCATATTATTGCAAAATTGCTAAACCGTGTTTACTGAATAATGCTCTGTCTTTGTGATCATGTAGCCTAGCAAAAACGTTCTCAGGAGTTGGATCTAGAGGTCCGACGATTGAAGCAAGTCGAGGCTGATTTGGGTTCCAAGATGGCCGATGCCGAGGAAACTGCTTCTCAGCTTACTCAGCAGCTCGAGGAGGATCGTGTCTCTTATGCAGAGGAGGTGGACGAGAAGGTTCAGATGGGCATTGAGGAGTGGGTCGAGAATAAATGGAGCGAGGTTTCCCCGAAATAGGGCTGGCGCGATTCCTCCCAAGGCTTGATTTCTCTTTTTGTGGTGCTGCGTCACTAATTCACCCTTTGTTCTGGGTTATAAATCTCTTTGAATACCTATTCCCCTTTTTACCTTTGAAACACTACTTGTTTGTTTAAATGGGGGTGATGCGTCGCCGATGCTTTCTGTTTTACTCGTACTTTTCATTTCGTATGGTTGCTTTACACTCTCCGTACTTTATTAATGGGCACATGACACTATCGATTTAGCTTTTGTTTCGTATGTCGTTCCTGCAATTGTTAATTGTGTACGTTAGTATTTTAACCTTTTCTGTCGAACACACCCAACAAGGAGGGTCATCGGGCCTAATGCCATGTCCTGATTTGGGTATCTCATCACTATCTCTTGGATTCAGTGGAAGGGTACCAGTCAACCTAGTTCTAGGCCCGATATCCCCAAGCGGTTATCGACCAACCAATATCGGTCAAGTGGACACAACCACCTGGGATGGGGGAGACCTTTCAAATGGAAGTAGGTCACCTAGCTGAGAAGACCCCGCGTCTTATAAACCTTTGGAACTGGTTTCCAACCACCAAAACCCTTAGGATACCTCGGCACTTGCACACTGCCACTGCCCCGAGTACGAATATCCAGGCGACTGTAAGGAACCTCGGCACTTCTACACTGGCTTTTCCCCGGGTACGAATGCCCATTCGAGTGTAAGTCACCTCGGCACTTCCACAATGGCTTTGCCCCGAGTACGAATGACCATTCGAGTGTAAGTCACCTCGGCACTTCCACACTTGCTTTGCCCCGCGCACGAATGACCATTAGTCGCCCATGCCCTATCTCATACCCCTCACGGTTTCAAAGAGATAGAAGAAAAGTATGCTTACCTTTTCTCCGCGTCGCCCTTCAGGGGTGGTAGAGTTTCAAATACTTGATGTTCTATGGTTTGAGATCTTTCGTTCCGTCGAGTCGCATAAGCCGATACGATCCTTCGCCCGACCTAGACGCAATTATATATGTCCCGCACCACTTTGGTGCTAGTTTTCCGCCCTTTTTGTCTCGCTCCCATTCAGCCAAAAACATCAAAACTTGTTGCCCTGGGTAAAATTCTCTCGGTCGAACGCGCTTGTTGTATTCTCGTTATAATCTTCTTTGATAGTTCTCCATTTTTTGTAGTGTCATCTCTCTTGTTTCTTCCAAATCGTCGAGTATTGCCAGAATTAGATCGAACGAGACGTTCTGCCTCCAAGATTCTGTCCTTGTGGTAGGCATCATTCCCTCCATAGGTAGGATCGCCTCGGTTCCGTAAGTAAGCATGAATGGAGAGAATCCTGTAGCTTCCCTTTGTGTGGTTCTGTACGCCCATAGGACAATATATAGCTCCTCACACCAATTACCGTATTCCCCATCCAATTTCTTCTTCATATTATCGGTGATGGTTTGGTTAGTGATCTCGGCTTGCCCATTACTCTGGGGGTAAATTGGGGTAGCTTTACTCTTCCTGATGTTTTAAGTGTTGAACAAAAGATCGATGTTCTCGCCTTGTAGTTATTTTCCATTATCGGAGACGATAGCTGCGGGGACCCCAAAGCGGCAAATGATATGTTCCCAGATAAATTTGAAGACATCTTTGTCTCGGATGTGCCTTAGTGGTGCAGCTTCTACCCATTTGGTGAAGTAATCCGTGGCCACGATCAAATACTTCCTTTGCCCTGTTCCTACATGCAATGGTTCGACAATATCTATTCCCCACTTAGCAAAGGTCCACGGGCTTATAATTGAGTTTAAAAGTACTACTGGAGCATGGATTTTCTTCCAAAATCGCTGAAATTCTTCACAAGATTTCGCCATTTTCTTTGCATCTTCGTTCATGTACATCCAAAAGTAGCCCATCGTCTTTGCCTTGGCCGATAAGCTTCTCCCTGAGCTGTGGTTTCCGGCGGCTCCATAGTGTAATTCATGCAGGATTATGTGGCCCTCTTATTTACTTAAACATCGTAGGAGTGGTCCTAAGTAAGATTTCCTATATAAAATCCCTTCCCTTAACTCGTATGCGACCGATTTACTTTTGATTTTATTTATCTCGGGCCGACCCTTGGGTAGCTTGCCCGTCTCTAAGTATTGATGTATCGGCTTTCTCCAATCGCATTCTTTGTATCGCTCAGATGTGTTAATAGCAACATCGATCCATACTTCGGGTGTTTCTGAGATTGAAGGGGTAAGGAGCCTCATAACACGAATGACTTCGATGCTGGGGTCTACCAGTTGTGAGGCGATGTACGATAGAGCGTCCGAGTGCCTGTTATTTTTTCGACAAATGTGGAAGAATTTAATGTTCGGTATTTGGTTGATATAAAATAAGGCGAGCTGCCAATACTTTTGCAGCACAGGATCGTGTGTAGCATATTGGCCTGTAATTTTCCGTATCACCAATTGTGAGTCACTTGTCAAGCGGACCTCTTACATCCCCATTTCCATAATTATTCGTAAAGCATGGATTAACGCTTCATACTCGGTGACGTTGTTTGCTTCCTTGAATTCTAGTCTGAATGAATGTACCATCTTCCTCCCCTTGGGCGTGGTGAATACTAGCCCGAGGCCCGATCCCTCCTTGTTCGATGCCCCGTCGACGAAAATCTCCCACCGTGTAGGACTATTAGCTGCTGGCAGATCAGCAGGTTCTTCTTGTTCTTCCATCATCCCCGGTATATCTTCCACCTCGTGTTTATCACTGAGAGGGAAATCTTCCAAGAAGTCGGCCACTACCTGCCCTTTGATCGTCGTTCTTGTCTCTTGCACGACATCATACTGTTTGATTAAGGCTTCCCATTTAGAGATTCTTCCTGATCGCCCTACACTGTCCAAAACTGCTTCGACAGGAGATTTGGTGAGCACCCGTATACGATGAGCTTGAAAATTTGTTCGGAGTTTAGAAGCGGAAAAGGCTAGCGCAAGTACCATATGCTCCATTCTAGTATAGTTTTTCTCGGACGAACTTAGTGTTTTGCTGGCGAAATATACGGGCTTCTCTACATTCCCCTCTGTCCTTACTAATACAACACTAATGGCATATGGCGTCGCCCCTAGGTATAGGGTAAGAACTTCTATTGGCTCGGGCCTCTGCAGAACCGGGAGGCTAGCTTGGTGTAACTTGATATTTTGAAAGGCCTCTTCGCTGGCATCCGTCCATTGAAATTTTTCTCCTTTCTTTATAATGCCATAAAAGGCCTTACATTTGTCCGATGACCGTGATACAAACCGCCCCAATGCCACTATACAACCATTTAGCTTCTACACATCTTTTACTGTCGCGGGAGATGGCATTTCTAGGACGGCCCTAACCTTCTCTGGATCTGCTTCTATTCCTCTGGGTATGATGATATACCCTAGGAATTTCCCTGGTATAACCCAAAAGTCGCACTTGGCGGGGTTAATTTTCATCTTGTGCTTCCTCATCGTCTGAAAAATCTCACGAAGGTCTCGGATGTGATCCTTAGATCGGCGACTCTTGACTAACATGTCGTCTACGTAAACTTCTATGGTGTTATGGATCTTGTCTTCGAACATATCGCCTACCAATCTCTGATATGTCGCTCCAGCATTTCTAAGTCCGAATGGCATCTTGGTGTAATAATAAAGTCCCCTTGGTGTGAAGAAATAAGTATGCTCCTAGTCCTCGGACGCCAACGGTATTTGGTTATAGCCCATGTATCCATCCATTAGGGTCATCGCCTCATATCCTACTATCGATTCTACTAGTTGATCTATGCTGGGAAGGGGGAAGTTGTGCTTCGGGCAGGCTTTGTTCAAGTCACTAAAATCAATACATATTCTGACTCCTCCCTTCTTTTTTGGTACCATGACCATTTTAGATATCCAATGTGGGTAATGGGATTTCCTGATTATTCCGGGCTCTTGTAGCTTCTTTAGCTCGGCCTCGACTGCTGCCTGTAATTCTGGCGCGACACGCCTCATTTTTTGCCTGACTGGTTTAAACTTCGGATCAATCTTTAAGTGGTGGCAGCAGACCTTTGGGTCAATGCCCTCTAAATCGCGTACTTCCCAGGAAAATGCGTCTAAATTTTCCCTTAATACTGTTGTGAGTTGACTTACTTGCTCGTCCGATAGCAATGCCCCGATCCTTACTACCTTCGGCTCCTCTACCGTCCCCAAGTTCACTTCCCGAGTTGGCTCGACTGTTGAGAAATTTGATTTGGTTTCCAGGAATAGAGCCGCTTCCTTTGATTTCTATAAAGGATCTTGCTCTTGGGTCTCGTATGCCATGACCACTTGTGAAATAATCTCCTGCAATTCCTCTGCAGCTTTAACCTCCTTGGCTTCCTTCTTCTTTTGTCTTTGTTGAGCTCGCCGATTTTCATTGATTTCGGTGTCAACCTGTATGCATTGTCACGCCGCTTGAGTGTCCCCCACAACTTTAGCTATTCCCTTGTACGTCGGGAACCTTAATCTCTGATGATATGTTGATGCCACCCCCTTAATCCCGGCGATCCAAGGTTGCCCGATAATTGCTTCATAAGGTGAGGCGATGTCGACCACACACAATGTGGTTAGTGTGTCAAGGTAGCCACCACCATCTGAAACTCTAAAACTTACTTTGCCCTTAGGGATGGTTACTGTGACTTTAAAGCCATAGATGAGATATGTTGAGGGGACGAGTACATCGTCTGACAGTTTCATTCTTCTGAACGTATCGTAAAATAACACCTCGACTGAACTCCCGCTATCCACCAGAATCCTCCTTACTCCCTAATCCTCGATCAATAAGGTGATAACCAGGGGATCACTGTGTGCTTGTCCATTCGCGGGGACATCCTTGGCCGAGAACAAAATGGGTTGCACCATCTAGGGTTCCATAGGTAATTCCTAGGCTACGCTAAACATTTCTTTACCGTCGCGGTCCCTTTTTTGGATCCTAGAGGTGATTACCGGGCCGAGAGCATATCCTTGAATAGCTGAGTGTGAAATGGTACTCACGAACTGAGTCGTCCTATCGATACGAACTTGATGAACCGGTACATCGGGTGTTGCCGTCGGCCGAGGTGGTTGTCGGAAGAACTGCCTCAAATACCCATCTCAGATGATATGTTGTACAATATCTTTTACTTCTCGGCAGTTGTTAGTGGAATGGCCCCTATACTGATGGTAGTAACAGTATTCGGGGTGATCCCTGGTCTCTTGGAACTGGACTCCCCTTGATGCTAGGTAGTTGATATCGTTCCTCTTCTCGACTTCCTTGAATACCTCCTCCAAGGAAGCATTCAGGGGGGTATATGATCGGGCTTCCTGTCTCGGCTTCTTCCCTTTGGCCATCCATTCTCTCTTCTCACCGCTCCTCGGGGGAGGATCCGATCTCTTTTCTGGACGCCTAGTAGGATCGTCTGTTACCGTTTTAGCTTCCATGCCAGCTTCGGCACTAACTTCATTTACTCCTCTATCTCTTGACTCGGCCTGGATTTCTTTCAGGGAGATGTAATGCTCTTCCATTCTTCTCATCTCCTTTATGGTTTTCGGTTTTTTGGAGAACATGGCTATCCAGATGGGGTCCAATCTCCCCAATGCGTTTTCAAACCCAAAGATGGCTTGATCCACCGGTACTTTTCCGATTTCAGTATATAGTTTCCTCCATCTATCGGTCAAGGTTCTTAAGGGCTCTCTGAACCTTCGGGCGAGGGTAAACAGCTTGTTCATCCTTGGCCGAGGTCGACTGTTGTGCATGTAGGTCTCAAGGAAGGCCTCAACTAGCATATCATACCCGTTAATCGACCCAAGTGGGAGCGAATAAAACCAATCTCGTGCCTCGCCCTCCAGGCTCGATGTAAAGAATTTACACATGACTACCGGGTTGTTCTTCCACTGGATCAATGACATGGTGTACATCTTTAGATGCTCGATTGATCTCCTATTCCGTCGAATCTAGAAGGAAATGTAGGTAAAGTACACTTTGGTGGGAACGACATTTGCTCGAGTTCTTGAGAGAAGGGGGTCTTCTCGGCTTCGTTCATAATCTCTGCCAATTTGTTCTCTTCGCTTCCACCCGAGAGCTCTTTGATTTTTGCCTCCAATTCCTTAAGATTAGCTTCTATTGCTCGATCCTGTCGCCCGTCCCTTCCT
Source organism: Papaver bracteatum (assembly GCA_023529315.1). Classification (NCBI taxonomy): domain Eukaryota; kingdom Viridiplantae; phylum Streptophyta; class Magnoliopsida; order Ranunculales; family Papaveraceae; genus Papaver; species Papaver bracteatum. Next base: position 205,687 of record JAJJWX010003606.1, read on the forward strand.
CACCTTTCCTCGTCAGTGAACGAGTCCTCGGGTGGACCATATCTTTGTGGGTGGGGGGGGGGGGGTATGGGAGGTGGTGGTTGTGGACCTAGTCGGATGTACTGATTAGGGTTGCTTGTCCCCATCATAGGTGGTGATTGACCTGATCGGTCATGACGACCCGACGTTCCTCGGCTTGACGAGCCTCTTGATCTAGTCCGCTGATTTCTCAACTGATAATTTTCAAACTCCAAGGCGAGATTCCTCTGTTGGAGCTCCCTTAATGCCGCCTCCTGCCTTCTTTGATTTTATAAAATGGCTAAGAGTGTCGGGTCTATGCTTTCATGGCTAGAGTGTCCATTAAGGTGGTGTGGCCGAGGCTGTATTGATATCGATGTTGGTGGTGGGGATAGTATCGAAACAGTTTCATGACCGGTTGAGCGGGTAGGTGCAGGGACGACGTTGCTAGCTTCTCCTCGTCCCAATTGAATCTTCCAGATACGTTCTTGTTCCATTACTAAGGCTTCCTGGTACTCGACTTGTTGCCTTGCGCATTGTCGCTGGGCGTGTGCTGCAAGCGCTTCCTCATCGTCATCGGTATCTGAGGCTGTGAGTCCGTCAACCTGGTCCACTCTTCTCTGGGTCAAGATGACCTGGTCCAATGGTAGGGTGTTATCATCTCGTCCCAGATCCACTTCCTCATCAACAATTGGCATGCCTCATGCAGCTGCATGAGATTCCTCGGGCGGTGGTTGTCGACTGTCATCTTGCCTCGGTCCAGTTACCCCTGCTTGCATGCTGCTGCTAGTTATCATGCGATTCCTCAATATCCTTCCCGTCCCTGAAGTGATGGCCATTGGGCATGACATGTGGTGAGTCGAGTATCGTCCGTCCCTACCTACGTCATCAAATACCAAGAACACCTTACTTTGACATACTTTTACAAACAAAAAATTCAAACAAAAGAGGAAAAAGTTCGACTGACACTAAAATTACTACTACTCCAGCTATCAGGTGGGTTCCGCCTATCTACCCTATTTTGACCCTATGCTGAAAAAGTTCGACTGACCCTATGCTATTACTCCGTACGACGTCGCTTTTAGTACCCGACCTATGCATTTAAGTTAGCTTGTCCTTTATTCTATAGGCTCCAAATTATTAAACTTATGCACGTTATGCTTAAAAGTACGGAACACAATCCCAAGGATCGAATCAAGTTTGTACAGACTCCATTTCCTCAAGATCTAATCATGACCATCCCTTCCGGGTTATCTTTATGACCTTTCCGATGACCTATTATACATCTCCGGGAAAAACTCCATACGGTTGACAACTTATCACATGAGGAGACTTCTAAAACGCAAACTCTCTGTAATCCTGAGCACTCAACAACTTGCTTAACGCTAAAATTCATTCAACCAACGGAAACAAGTAGTCATCCTTTCAGCAGATTCTCCACCTAGCTTCTAACCCGAACTGTTAGTCGCCGGCGATCTTATGAAGATTCTCTATTGATCAAACTGTTGGCGGGCGAAAAAACGAGATATCTGCTATGCATAGTGAAGACGCTGATACTGATGTAACTTTTCACGCATAGTAAATAACTCAAAACAACAATCATTTCGGCCAACAGAGTTCATCCTAGCTTCAACTACAACACATTAACGTGTATTTAGGAGCTTTCGATCGTCTCTGAAGGCCTATTAGGCAAGGTATCCGGAGATCTTAGTCGGATCCACTTAGTCGGCGCCAGAATGTAGATGCATTTTACTACAAACTACATCCAAAGGATATAAATCTTCTACTCATGCAAAAGGAAGTAAAGGCTCAACAATGGACACAATATATACGTGGTTCGGTATGATTACCTACGTCCACGGGGGTGAAAGGGTGAATCTTATTACTTCAAAGTGTTACAAAGATGTTGTTCTTAACCCAAAATTCTTTACACGATCAACTCACTTCTCACATTCTTCTTACTTGGTGTGATCTCAAGTCTCTCTCTCTCTCTCCATTTTTCAACCTACCTCTCTTGGATATAAGTTCCTTTATTTATAGGAAGGGTTACATACAACCATACTAGGGTGTTGGTCATATTACATCTAATCTGAAGTTTTGTGGTCGGGCCAGCTTATGTCGCCCCTTCTTCTGTGCATGTATCCGATGTATTTTGATTCCTTCGCCCGTATCTCTTCCGAGCCGATTCCTTCGGGTGTTCTTATGGCACGATGTGACACGCATATTCTTATCCATTGGACTATCGCTCCTAGTTTGACCCACCATGTCTTGTCTTATCAGCTCTGTTAGGAGTCTGGAGTCGAGTCTTATCCGACAGCTGCAGAGCAATCATGTCTGATACACGTGGCTTCTTAAATCTCGTGCCTGACAATCTCTATTATGTGCTTCTCGTCTCTTCATTCTTGGGTGTATCATAGATTAGGATGTTTCCACCTAGCCTTGTGGATAATTTACACCTACAAACACCTTGTCTACTATTGGGAGACTTCAATGAAGTGATGGACCAATCAGAGAAAAAAGGTGGCAGGCGAGTTACCTATGCACAAACGCATCATTTTTTCAATCTAATGGATCAGATGGGATACATTGATCTTGGTTTTAGAGGAGACCCATTCACATGGACAAACAATCAACAAGGTCAATACAAAATCCAGGAAAGACTCAATCGAGCAATATCAAACCAATACTGGAGAACTGTCAACCCTCACGCCGGAGTCACTCATCTTCCGTGAATAGAGTCAGATCATGCTCATATCTTACTTCAAACAAAAGCTTTAGTATGGCAAGGGAGCAAGAACTACAAATTTGAGCACCTATGGCTATCTAGGGGTGGGACTTGGGTTGGTTCGGTGAGTTAGAAAGGCTTGGACGAGGCAGACCCGAGTTAGGAATCCTTTGCCCAGATTTTCCATCAAACCCGTAGAACTCATAGAAGTACTTCCCAAACCTGCCCAAGTTATGTTCCTCGGGTTCCCCCGGTTCCTCGGGTTGGCCCAAGTTTCGTTGGACATACGAGTTTGTTAATATAATAATAACAAATTTTAGTAATAATAAGATTTAATTGCTCTATTTATCTCAAATTTCTAAATAAATGAAGATTAATTATTTACAATAACATAAACTTTTATCATATTGAATGATTAATGAGACAAATATAATTTATATTTTCATTAATAGATTTGAAGATAATATCCAAAATTACCTCTAAATGGATAATAATACCAATTATAAAAATATTTTTATATAACTATATCATAGTTCTTCGCGTTGGATGGGTTACTTGGGTTAGAAATATTTGTTCCCATGCTTGTCCAAATTTAACTCGGGTTTATAAAAATTATGCCCAAACTTGCCCAAAGTCTTGAAACACGTTGCCTATGTTCTCCCAATGTTCGGGTTGGCATGGGTTGGGTGGGTTAACCCAACCCAAGTCCCACCACTATGGTTATCTCATCCTCAACTTTATCAAGTAGTTAACTCCGCATGTGACAAGCTACATGACTCGGATCCACCCTTAAACCTCCAGTTCAAACTCTTATCAACCAGCGAATCCCTCACAGAATGGAACAAGATCAACTTCAGCCACCTTCCCACATTGATAAAAAAATCGACCGCGAAAATCAAAGATGCTCAACATCAATGTACGACAAAAAATAGTACGGAACTAGAAAATTGGATTCAACAAGAAAAGCAACTCCGGATTGAACATCTAAATCTACTTGATTGCCATGCAACTTTTTGGAAACAAAGATCCAGAATCCAATGGCTTCAATCGGGAGACTGAAACACAACGTTCTTTTATACCAAGGATACAATTCATAAAAGATGTAAAAACGTACAACAACTCCAGGATCATCACAACACATGATTACAGATAAGAAAAAAATTATCGATCTCATGATTGAGCACTTCACAGATCAATATACTGCACCTAATACAATAATTGACGAAAACCTGTTTGAAGAAGTATCACCAAGGTTAACCTCTCAACAATGTAATATTCTAACATCCGAGGTGACCCATGAGGAGATCAAAGAGGCGCTTTTCTCAATAGGATCGGAACGTGCATTAGGACCGGATGGATATACCAGTAAGTTTTTCAAAGTTTTCTGGGAAATAACCTAATCGCAACTTATTGATATGGTTCGAAGTTTCTTTACTTCCCTTAGTATTCACCCTCTCATGAACCATACTAACTTCATGTTAATCCCAAAGATTGATCACCCCTAAAAACCATCCTAATTTAGGCCAATAGGGTTATATAATGTCACTTATAAAATCATTTCAAAGATACTAGTTAATCACATAAGACCTTTACTTCAGTTTTTGATAAGACCATATCAGAGTGCCTTTGTGCCACAAAGATCCATTCATGACAACATATCCATCGCTGCCGAACTTTTTCACTACATCAGAACTTCAAACCGCACTAAAGATCCCAAAATAGCTCTTAAACTAGATATTCAAAAAGCATACGACTCCTTGGACTGGGGTTTTATCAAACAAGCTTTCACTAGGCTAGGATTCCCTTCTACATTTGTGGATTATATTATGTTGTGTATATCAACAATAACCTACTCAATCAATATCAACGGCACTCTGCATGGGTACATCACCCCAACTAGAGGAATAAGACAAGGAGATCCCCTCTCATCCTATATATTTATTATATGCACAGAAATACTTTCCACAAAATTGGGAACCCTTGAAAACCAGAAAAGGATAGAAGGGATCCGCATTTCCCAAAAGTTCCCGCCAATACTACATCTCATATACGCGGATGACTTATTTATAACATATAATGCAACTGCGTAAAGCACCAATCATCTCCAACATCTGCTACTAGCGCACTTATGGGAATTCGGTGGGTCAACACATCAACATATCAAAGTCTATAATCATCCATCACCCAAGTATTGAACAACACCAAATGGATTAACTAAAGCAAGCCTTAAACATGCCAACAACATCAACCCCTACCCCCCCCCCCCCCCCCCCACCACCACCACCTACGTACGAGTGCAATTTAAACATTGGAGATCTTCCATCCATATATTTTCCCTAATTCTTCAGCGCCTAACTCGAAAGGAAAAAGGTTTGATGACTAAATGTCCCAAGATGGAAGATTCACACTCATAAAATCATCCCTTACCCCTACATCCAATCACCTCATGGAAACACAAACCATTCCTATACACATCCACACAAAAAATTGATCGTATTACAACAAAAAAATTCTAGGGCCATGATTCTTCCATCAAGAAGCTCCACCCACTAGGATGGGACAAGCTATACAAACCCAAAGCTCATGGAGGACTAGGCATCAGGAGTATCAAGGAACACAACAAAGCACTTTTCATGAAACGAATCTGGAACATTCACGAAAAACCTACCTCCATTCTAGCCACATTATATAATGCAAAATACCTCAAACGGACACCCATTTTAGAAAACATCCCTCCCCTCTTTTCATCTCCCATCCCACAATGGAGACAACTAGCTTCGCTCATATCAACCTTTAAACATCATCTCTTCCATAAAATAGGTAACGGATTAAATACCCCTATCCAATCAAATTGGATTCCACAATTCAATTAAAACATTAATCCAGCCCTATGTTATCCTATTGAAACGGTTGCGGACATCATCGAACTGTCAACAAGGAACTGGAATCATCATAGGTTGAATCTATTTCCCCGGAAGATAATTCAACGAATCGTCAGCATTCCCATCCCACGGAACAACCAACTAGACAAAATCATTTGGCCTTTTACCAAAAGCGGAAAAAATACGACATCATCATGATATAACTGCATCATCAATGACTCTGCACAAACCCATCAAAACCATCTCCCACCAACTACCTTCATTTTGACACTCCTATGTCCCCCAAAAGTACACCTTTTCTTGTGGAAAGAAATTAATGAGGGTCTACCAACCCTCAACATTCTCAACCGCATCTAACTCACCAACTCTAACATATGTCTTCAATGCAATTCTAATCCTGAAACGTCCAGTCACATTCTACTTCATTGTCAAACAACCATTGATTCCTGGAACCTCCTACTAGCTCATCACACAAACAACCAAAACCCTACTCATATCATACCCACTTCACTACCTCATCAGACGACAGTCTCCCTACTCCTCAAAACAAAAGATCCTGCCTCAGTCACCACAGTTTTTTGATTCCTTTTTTGGTCTTTATGGATATCTAGAGACGCAGTCTATCAGCAACAACTGCCAAATCCGACGAATATAATGCAGATGGCCATTAAACCCCAACAAGAATATACCTGGGCTCAAATCCACCTACCACCAGTAATTCCTGAGATCCAACCTTTTCCGAACTCCGCGTAAATAACACCAGCAACAACAACCATCTTCGTGGGATGGCTCTAACCCCACTTAGATTGGATCAAAATTAACACGGACGGAGCAGCAAGAGGATATCCTGGAACAGCTGGAGCATGTATTATATGACGAAACGAGGAGGCCGGTACAATCTTAGCGATAACACAACCACTGGGTATCACCACTGCACTTGCAGTAGAAACTTGGGCGATGCTCATTGCTTCTAGAACAGCAACGGAACGTGGATGGCAAAAAGTTCAATTTGAAACAGACTCGGAGAACTTAACAAGATTTCTAACCTCGGACGCGGACGCTCCATGGTATATTTCTAACCATATTGCAGAAATCAAGTATAGGTTTACCCAGATTCATCAATATACTATTAGGCACATCTACAGAGAAGGAAATCTAGCAGCGGATGGTCTTGCAAATCAGGCGGCAGATGGTTGCTCTATGGGAAAGCTAGCGACAATAGTGTGGGACAATGTAATACCACCACCTACAAGTTCTATTGTAATAGAAGATTTTATGGGTATAACATTCTCACGTGTAATATCAGTTTAATTTTTTAATAATAAATGCATGCTTCAAAAAAAAAAAAAATCCACTAATACCTGCGTTTTGCATATTTCCTACCCATTATATACTTTTGCTGTATTGATCTGGGCTTGTGAGTGTGCGTCCTAATTAACTAGTCCAGAAAGTTCTTTGAAGCTTCAATGCTCAGTTAAGATGATTTTTGGTAAATGGTTTAATCTCTCGTTTAAAAATCTCCGACAATAATCCTCATATTAACCATTTTCTCCTTGTGGATGACTGCCTCATCTTTGGTAAAGCTTCTATCAAGTATAGCAAAGGTCTCCTCGGTACCCTAGAAGCTTATGGTAAATCGTCAAGTTAGATGATAATTGTTTTTAAGTCCAGTATTTTTTCCCCCCAAAGTTAGTAATAGTTTCAGTAAAAAGATCATAAACATTCCCAAAATTAAGAAAATCTTTCTTAACAATGAGTATCTAGGAGTTCCCCTTTTGACCGATAAATCCAAATTAGCTTGTTTCGATTTCGTGTCTGAGAAAATGATAGGTCGGCTAAAAGGATGGAAAAGCCAAAATATTTCTCCAGCAGGTAGAAATGTGCTAGCCAAAACTACACTAGAATCCACACCAATCTATACTATGTCCACTTTCATCCTCCCTAAAGCCATTACTAGGAAAGCTACTAATATTATTCGCAGATTTTTGGTGGGGAAAAAAGACAGGTAAAAAAGGATAACTGGATTCCAAATATGCACAAACCACCTCCATCTCATATGAGATCTTCTGGTATAACTTATGTTCGTCAATTAATTGATCATGAAACCAAAGAACGGAATGTAGATATATTAAACGATGTTTTTGATGACAATATTGTTAGAGTTATCACTAGCTTAAGACTTCCTTTTGTTGGTCCAGACAAAATTAGGTGGGAGCCATTTAATAATGGAAAGTTTTCTATCAAGTATGCTTATAGGGTCATACTAAATTAGCTGCTGAGTGTGTGAAGCCTACTAAAAATAATTTAAATATCAACTGGAAACTATTTTAGAGGCATAAGTTACCTCCTAGGATACAACATTTCATATGGAAATTTCTGCGTAAATGTCTATCAACTAAGTCTAAGTTACCTAGAATTACCAGATATCATGATAGTCAATGCTCTATGTGCAATTTGTCAGAAAAAACTCCATAACACCTGTTCTATAACTGCCATCACTACGGGAAAAATAGCGATTAACTACCCCGGAAAACAGTTGTTGTATAATATACGACGACGTTTATCTAGAAGGTCCTCAATTCTTTGCAACTCCTCAATAATAGTCGTAAACACGGTTGTCGTTCCATTTTTTACCACGTTTGGCTCAGTTGTCAATGTCTTTCGAAATTTCTTCTTTCTGCCTAACACAACTCTTACTTTGGTTGTGAAAATAACTCCTACACTACACTTGTTTGGATTGTAGAAAATTAGTTTACAACTATGGTTAGAGTTGTATGTGAATTATTTGACAACAATGCTTACAGTTGTATGTTATTTCTTTGATAACTTTTGTTTGAGTTGTAAGTCGTCCTACATGAAAAATATAGATTTTTCACAACCTTTGTTTACTGTAGTCATAATCTCTAACACAACATCCTTAAAGGTTATAATATTTGAAGTAACAACTTTTGTTTTTAGTAGATGGATGTGTAACTACAACATTTGTTACGAGTTGTACCTATAATTATTTTGAAGAAAAAAAAAATTAGAGCTGAAACCGAATTGCCGAAATGACCATTTATTTAATTTATAATGAAACGAAACCTACATTCATAATGACCATTTATTTAAAAATCAATATTCATTGTACAATTCATAACTTAATTCATCAATGCCGAAATGACCATTTGTGACTGCAAGCTTCAGATCCAATGGTAGAATATATGTAAAACACAAGTAAAAACTTAATTGAGTATACCAAGATAACAACCAAATTTGGATAGTAAAGAGTTACATAATACATAATGAATAATAAAGAGTGGCACCAGAATCATGTTATACTAGAGAATATTATACCTAGAGAATTGATTTGGAACCATGTTATACTCTAATAGACTTAGAAAAAAATTGGAACAAAGAGCCACACCAATAGCTACTAGTAACATAGATAAGTAATGCATCCATAAGTTTTTTCAGGGCGACAATTGGGTACAACCACTTCATAAGCTAAATAACCACACAATATGCATCAACAAAACAAGCATCACAGTTTAAAACTTCGACTATTGATAACACATCCATAATCTATCTAAACCTTTCAGTAGTTAAAATCATCCGATCGTCGCAAAATTTTTATAGTAACCTTAATACCCAAGGTAAAACAACATATCCAAAATTCATAAAATTATGACGGTTCATTAAAAAAATATGCACCTTACAACATGACTGCTTTCAATATCGATATACAGAATTCAGTCATGATTCCTATGCACTTTGGGGTACCTAAATAAATTGGATATTCCTGAAATTTTTATAGTAGATTATATATAGGTTTATAAACAACATACAAAAATTTCAGCTTTATTCAGTAAACGGGTAAAAATAAATATCATAAATACTAAACTTTCCAGGGTCTGAATTCTGCACATTTCAGCTGTAATTCATTCAATCTTCGAACTAGTAAACGTAACCCGATTTTCCTGAAATTTTGATGGTACATACATCATGGAATGAAGTATTATCCGCTAAATTTTCATTACAATCCGAACACAGGATCCTAATTTATAAGTATAACAAACACATATATATTAGGGTTTACAAGGTGTGGATCACATATTCAAACACGAATTGCTCATTATAAATTCCATATCTCTACAATCAAATCGACATTAGAGTATTTCATGATGATTAGAAGGTACCAAACTCATCAATTTACAAAAATCATGAGATATATCAAAAGAAAAATTATACCTCAAGGTGGATAAGGTCCTCCATAGTAATCAACATGATACTGATCTCAGTTCCATTGCACCTTCCCTTGAAAACTTCTTAAGTCCCAGCTGCTCAAGTGTCTGCAATGCTTCATCTCAAGATCAGTTTCATGTTCAACTCAATTTCATCTCAAATGAGCCTTAGATGACAGCTTATGCATCACAACAATCTATAAATAGTTGCACACTACAAACCTAAGCAACACACCGCCACGGCTACAAATTCGCTTGATCAATCCCATCACCCAGAACCATTTCCAGTTTCATCTAAACCATTTTCTCAGCCCCATTAGCATCAACGACCCATACTCTCCCCATCCAAGACCATTGCATTCAACCATGTAACTTACTACAACAAGAATCAGTCAAAAACCCAATATTTATTCATCTGGATTCCACCACAAATTCAAGGAAAACCCTAACCATCAAATTCATCTCAATTTCTTCATTCCCTGCTCTTGGAGATAAATTCATCAAAACCCCCATCTCTGATATCTTTACAAACCCTAAATTACCATTAATCTTCACCAATTCTTCCATAAAGCCATGAAATCAACTCCATATCTCAATATGAGAATAACCTGATTTTCATCACCATCGAACACATCAGTAGAATCATCGGCTCAACCCATTTCTTTTCTATTCTTGTTGATTTCAGAAATCCAAATCTCAATTCAACCTCTAACTGATTATTAGCAGCATCATCTTCATATTCTAGATCTCTGTCATCTTCGATTCAACCTCGAGCTGATTATTGAATAGATCTTCTTTTCTTCATAAATTGAAACCCTAATCGGTACTTACTCTGTCGTCACTCATCACTCGGATGAAATAGTGTTTGTGGGGAATGGGAAAAATGAGTGAACTAATCTTTACCGATTACTCTCTAACTCGATCTCTTTCTTATTCTCTCACAAAAATTATTACAGCGGTGGTCATCCGTGGAGAAGAGGAGAGGATGGGTGCTCTTGGGAGAGGAAGAAAGATAAAAACATGTAGAATAGGAAATTAGAGTTTGAGTGGTTGAGAGGAAAAAAAATAATGAATCCGAATGAAAATGATGGACGGACCACGTTTCGTTTGATCCTCTCATACGGATTAAGAAAAAAATCTGACGGGTGAGATGGTATTTGGGATGGTCATTCGGATTGAGAAGCATGTTTGTTTCTCTTTGTGCTAATACGAACTCTGTATTCGTTTTTTTTATCAACCTTCGACATGAAAAAAAAATCCAAAAAAAATATTAATAAATTTAGGACATTGTTATCGACATTCTGAAATAAAAAACTCCAAAAATGTATAAGAATGAATCGGGAAAATAAAAAATGAAGGTGATCAAGGATTGAGAAGCATGTGTGTTTCTCTTTGTGTTAATACGAACTCATGTTTTCGATTTAATTATCAACCTTCGACACGAAAAAAAAAACCAAAAAAAATATTAATAAATCTAGGACATTGTTATCAACATTTTGATATAAAAAAAATACAAAAAATGTATAAGAATGAATCGGGAAAATGAAAAATGAATTCGATAATTGGTGTGTTTCTTTGTGTTTTCTCTTTGTGCCTCCGTTTTGAATTTCGACTAGTCGCATATAAATTATGAACTTAGAATCTTCGGGAAGGTTCTGACTTCAAACTTAGCATGATACATCATCACAAATGTGGTATAACGGCTGACTTCAAACTTAGCAGGATACATAATTGAAATCGATAAATATAAAGCTCAGTGTCGATTCGAACTTCAAATATGGTATAACAGCATACAAACTCTGAACCAAGAAGCTCTGGGAGGGTTCTGACTTCAAACTTAGAAAGATACATCTTTGAAATCCATAAATATGAAGCTTAATACCGATTTGAACTTTAAATGTAGCATAACACCATACAAACTAGGAACCAAAAAGCTCTGGGAGGGTTCTGACTTCAAACTTAGCAGGATACATCATCGAAATTGATAAATATGAAGCATAGTCTCGATTTGAACTTCAAATGTGGTATGACGCCATACAAACTATGAACCAATAATCTCTTGGAGGGTACTCTGACTTAAAACTGAGTAATACATCATCAGAATGGATAAATATGAAGCTAAGTCTCGATTCGAACTTCAAATGTGGTATAAAGCCATACAAACTATGAACCAAAAAGCTCTTGGAGGGTTCTAACTTCAAACTGAGCATGATACATCACCGAAAACGTTAAATATGAATCTCAGTGTCAATTCGAACTTCAAATGTGGTATAAAACCATATAAACTATGAACCAAGAAGCTCTGGAGGGTTCAGACTTCAAACTTGGTAAGAACGATGAATCCATCCATTTACAGGTAAGATTCTTTTGGAATATTCCATGAAACATTAAACAAACCCTATTCTGTCATTTTGTATGCAAACCCTGGATCCGAGATCGAAACCTGGTCGTGAGTGGACTTCTATAAGTCATAAATTTTGTAAGAACGATGAATCCATCCATTTACAGGTAAGATTTCTTTGGAATATTCCCCGAAACATTAAACCAACCCTATTCTGTCATATTGTATGCAAACCCTGGCTCCGAGATCGAAACCTGGTCGTGAGTGGACTATTATAAGTCGGAAATTTCGTAAGAACGATGAATCCATCCATTTACAGGTAAGATTCCTTTAGAATATTCCTCGAAACATTAAACCAACCCTATTCTGGCATATTGTATGCAATTTATGTCTTCGAGATCGAAACTTGGCTGTCAGTGGACTACTATAAGTCGGAAATCTCATAAGAACGATGAATCCATCCATTTACATGTAAGATTCCTTTGGAATATTCACTGAAAAATTAAACCAACCTTATTCTTGCATATTGTATGCAAACCCTGGCTCCGAGATCGAAACCTAGCCGTCAGTGGACTACTATAAGTCGGAAATTCCGTAAGAACGATGAATCCATCGATTTGCAGGTAAGATTCCTTTGGAATATTCCCCGAAACATTAAACAAACTCTATTCTGGCATATTGTATGCAAACCCTGGCTCCGACATCCAAACCTGGCCGTTAGTGGACTACTATAAGTCGAAAATTTCGTAAGAACAATGAATCCATCCATTTACAGGTAAGATTTTTTTTGGAATATTTTTCGAAAATTATACAAACCCTATAATGGCATATTGTATGCAAACCCTGGCTCCAAGATCGAAACCTGGCCAGAACCGGACTAGTATAAGTCTGAGAGTTCGTAAGAACGATGAATACAACCATTTACGGGTAAGATTCCATGGGAATATTATTAGAAACCTTAAACGCACACAAATTCATCAACTTCGAGAAAGAAACTGGCTCCGATATCGAAACCTGGCCATGAGCGGACTAATATAAGTCTGAAAGTTCGCAAAGACGATGAATATAACCATTTACGGGTAAGATTCCATGGGAATATTCTCAGAAATCTTAAACACACATAAATTCGTCAACTTTGAGAAAGAAACTGGCTTCGGGATCGAAACTTGGTCATAAGCGAACTACTATAAGTCTGAAAGTTCGCAAAGACAATGAATCCACCCATTTACGGGTAAGATTCCATGGGAATATTCTCATAAACCTTAAACACACACAAATTTGTCTACTTCGAGAAACAAACAGGTTCCGAGATCGAAATTGAATAGTGATGACAAATGTTTTTTTGCAGAAGTGAGAAAAATTTAGCAGAAGTGAGAATTTTTTTAGCAGAAGTGAATAAAATTTTGCAGAAGTGAGAAAACTTTAATAGAAGTGTTCATACCTCAACGACAACTCTTATAAAGGTTGTCAATAGCGATGAAAAGAAAATTTAGCAGAAGTGAGAAGTTTTTTGCAGAAGTGAATAAAATTTAGCAGAAGTGAGAAAAATTTAGCAGAAGTGGGATTATTTTTGCAGAAGTGAGAAAAATTTAGCAGAAGTTTTTATACCTCTACGACCACTCTTAAGGGGGTTGCAGAAGGTCTATTTATCCATTTCTTCTTATCTTTTCCATCTCACATCATAACCATCCATTTACATCATAACCGTCCATTTATTTTGTTTCCTTAATATTTTTTTCCTTATCACTTTTTTATAAAAGTAAATGTAAAATATAAGCAGACATGTAAATTTGGAAGGGTGGTTGAAATCCAAGTCTTAGATAGAGGAGGTTTAGGTTCGATTCATCCTAGCCTTTTTTTTCTTTCAAAGTCAATTTATCATTTTACAACCCTTGTAAAGGTTGTGAATATTGATCAGAAAAAAAAAGCACAAATCTACCAATATTGTGAAGCCAAAAGGATGGTTGATGACTTGTGCGAACATAAAATATGCCTGGGTTCAAATCTTTACCAACAATATTTTTAAAAATAATTTTTATTTTATCTTCAACAACCCTTATGGAAGTTGTTATACAGTGATTCACTACTTTTACGGTATGAGCTGTTAAATTCTAAAGGTGGTCACTACTCTGTGCAACTCTTTTCACACAAACATAGTGGTTTAGATTCTCGTCACTACTCTTTGGTCCTCTCTGGTCCTAAGAGTTGGATGTTTGTTTACTTTGACAACTTTTGTTTGGAAAAGGTTGTAAAACATGCCACCTTTTACGACTTAAAAAATACGAGTTGTCAATCTACATTTGTAGATCACTATTTTTCCCGTAGTGCATGTTATCTCTTATGTTTAGAATGCTGTGAATAACAGTTTTCCATATGTTTTTTCAAAATAAATATGTATATGATTGTCTTTGCAGTTTCTTTATCTTATCTAATGTTCCAACCCAAAGAGACTTCAAGCTCTATGAGATTGCATGCTTCACTATTTGGATGATTTGGAAGGCAAGGTGTGCAAAATTATTTGAAAATAAATCTATCAATGTTGTGGAAATAACTAACAATGTTGTGGAAATAACTAACAATGTTGTAATGCATCTAGAGGACTGGAATGGAGCGCCAATGTAATAAGTACATCCAACTCTGAGATAATCATCCAAAATATGCATCCTTTATTGACAAGAACTCATTTTCATGTTGGGGACTAATTTCTAGAGATGTTGCAGGTAACATCAATGGACTGCGAGGAGGTGCATGCAACACAATAGATCTGAAGCAAGCTGAGGCACAATCCCTGTTGGAGGCAGTATTATGGGAAAAGCAGAAAGAATGGAGGTCAATAGAACAGGAAGGAGACTGCATAAATGTAATATCATCTTTAAATGAAAAGTTTAATTCAGTGAAATGGACATCACTCAATTTAGTTTATGATGCTCAAGTTATGTTAAACTCTTTAGATTCTTGGAGTTGCAATTATGCACATAGAGATGCAAATCATTTGGCTGATTCTCTGGAAAAATTTACAAGAACTCAATCTCTTTGTTTTAAATGGTTAAATAATAGTTCAAACTGGACTCAAGTCCTCATTCAGCAGGACAACAACTCTATGTAACTTTAAAGCATCAATATATTTATATTTCCTATTAATTTTTTTTTTACAAAAAATCATGTTTTACATGCCCGCACTAAACATATCGAATTGACAACCACTTCGTTCATGAAAGAGTTGCAGGCAAACAACTTCATGTGAAGTTTATCAGCTCCAAAGATCAATTAGATAATGTGTTTACAAAAGGTTTGGCATCATCGCTTTTTCAGTATATTCGTGACAAGTTGAACATTCGTCAACTCAGTCTCAACTTCAGGGAGAGTGACAAGGATATCTCTAAATTATGCCCTGAAGACTCTCAACTGCAACAGTCAAGTAAGCAGTCTGTGAATCAAATAACCAAGTCTAGTCAGCAACAATAACATCTGAATATTATCATGGATTTGTTATGCCGTTTGAATTATTCTTTCATTGTACTTTCTGATGATGTAACTCTCTCTGGTCTTCGAGTATAAATAAAAAACCTAATATCCACCTATCGGTGTGGAAGATATTCACCAAAAATCATATTCTAAGTCAGCCTTTTAGTTGCAAGTCTGAAGACTGAAGCATCAGCTTTTCCACTTCCCCATTGCCCTGAATTCTCCTCATTCTTCTCTTCTGATTTCATCGTCTCTCAATGCAAGAAAGGTCCAATGACTTGGCCCACTACCTAAATTTTCTAAGAAGCTTTAGGGTAATAACCGTATAAGCGGCGTTACAAAAAAGTAAAAAAAACACTTCTCGTCTCTCCATATATAGCTACGTAAAAGTAATACTAGGAGAGAATAATACCAAATATTTATCAACAACAGTACAACAACATGAAGAATTTTCTAACCGAAATCATAGAAAACATACTTTTCCGATTACTTATCGAGGAAGCTTTACAGGCCAAACGTGTATGCACAACTTGGAAATCTCTCCTCCGCAATTATAAATGTGGAAATTATATTAATACCCCTCATTTTCATGGATTTCACAAATACCCTTATCCATCAATAATTATACCCATCATCTTCTAAAATGTAATTTATTTAATTTTGAATCATATAAATACTTTTTCAATATTAATAAAAATTCAGATGAAAATCATTTTATTTATTATCTCACGTGCTTGTGGTGGTGATGCCGGTGGTGGAGGTGGTGGTGCCACTAGATTTCGGGATCAACTTTTGTTGTTGATACCAGATTTTGGTGTCAACTTGGGTTGTTGACACGTAATCTGTAACTAACAAATTTCCGAGTTTTTAATTTTGGTGATAACTTGGGTTGTTGACAATAGATATGATATGAACTTTGGTTGTTGACATCAAAATTTGGTGTCAACTTCAGTTGTTGATACAAAAATCTGGATCAACTTCGGTTGTTGATACAAAAATCTGGACCTAACTTATTTCTAAATTTTCAATTTTTTTATCAACTTGGCGGTAACGACGGTGGATTTGGAGGCGATGGTGGTCGCGATGGCGGTGGTGACGATGAGTGGTGGAGTTGTGATGGTGGAATGTTGGTGATGGTTGTGAAGTGGTGGTGGCGGTGGTGATGGTTGTGAAGTGATGGTGGCAGTGAATTTCCGTTGGTCGAGTTTGAGGCGTGATGGAGTAATCGAGATAGAAAATTATTAACTCAACTGGACATTGGGATCTGAACACAATCCAGCAAATCTTTGATCAATACACAGTCAGCCAAATCCTTGCAGTATCAATCAATTCATATGCTAGAAATAAACTGATCTGGAGACTCACCCCTCATGGAGACTATACATCTCAATCTTTCCAGAAGATTTTACAAGAAAATATGGGTGAAGCTTAAGCTATTGTGACAATAACTTCCCTTGGAGAAAATTCTGGTCAATTAAAAGTGTATTTCCTAAGTTAAAAACCTTCCTATGGAGAGCCTTATATAATGGTCTAGCTGTAAACCGAAAAATTGGAAGATTTATAGAAGGTGTTTCAAATGACTGTAGTGTCTGCAATAATGCCGTTGAAAGATGTCAACCACTTACTCCTTCACTACAGCTTTTCTCAGGCCGTCTGGTTCGCATCGCCATTTGGGTTGAGACTTCAGGAAAATGACCAAATCCCAATACAGGAGATGGTTGAACAGTGGCTAAATGAAGGTGATAATGAATATTCTTTCTGTATGGGTTCCTCTCTCTGCTGGGCCATTTGGAAAAACAAAAACAACAAAGTATTTGAAAACAAAAACCTAAATGTGCAAAGCACCCTAATTGTAGCTCATCACTGGTTTAACCTATATTATAACCTTTCGATTGTAAATGAGACTGAAGTTGATAATCCAACAATCTCTCCAGATGTCGCTGCTGTCCCTCGAGCTTGGTGTCCTCCTCCACCTCTCTCCATTAAAGTTAACGTGGATGCTGCTTGGAAAAATGGCCTATATGCAAGTGCTGCTATCGCTAGAGACAGTGATGAAAACTGTTGTGGGGCAGCTACAAGACTGGGAAGATGTGACAGACCAATGGTTGCTGAAACCGATGGATTTCTCTTAGCTGCGGAAATGGCTACTAGGCTGAATTTTAGTGCAATCATCATTGAAGGGGACTGTCAGGTGGTTTCAACTCTCTGAATGAGGTTGCTAACGAGTCACTGTGGAGGATTTGGAGAACTATAGATGAGGTGAAGAAAGTGTCCTCCCACTTCAACTCTGCTCTTTTCCTTTTCGCTCCTAAAAGTGCAAATACAGTTGCCCATGCCCTTGCAAAGTTTGCCCTATCAAACAATGTCTGGGCTTTATGGACTTCTACTCAAATCCCTGATAACATCGTTACCCTTTTAGGATGTAGCTGAGTGTTAGTTTTCTTCCTTTGTTTTTCGTTTGCTTCGTTTCTTGTACCAAAAAAAAAAAGATAGAAAATTATTGTTTTTTGAAATAAAGAAAAAATGTCATATGGAATAGATTACTAAAATAATTTATTTCTAAATAGATAATGTTAATATATAAGAGGGGTATATTTATAATGTGATAGGGGTATTTTTAAAGGATTCCAAATCTAAGGGTATTTAATTAACATTCCCAAAATTATAAATCCCATAAGGTGGGTTTCCTTTTCGCTTTCTCTCATATTGATAAAATCGGTGGGAATATGGTTAGGGAAGAACTTTTCTACGAAGATGAGCATGATCATTATGATTCTGCAAACATAAACTATTACCACACTGAAAAGACACTTTCAAAGATACCACACATCCGATTTATTGCGACATCCTACCCGGTAAGGGATATCATGGTCGGGTCTTGCAATAGTTTGGCTTGTTTTCGCGCGTCTCCATTACCTGAGAAAACGATCTTGTCAGTATCGGTAGAAACGACTTTTCCCTCGTGTTCCGCTATAGCGGAAACTCCTGAATCTAGAGCTCTTGGCGTTTCAACCCAGTTACAACAATGCACTTTTCGGACCGAGAAAGCGGAGGCATAGATCGTTTTCTAATCTGTAACCTGTTAACTGGAGAATCTATATTTCTTCCAGAATTTCATAACTTTGAATTGCATGGAGGGGTATATGTTAGTGTAGGAAGTGGGTTTGGATATTGTCCTTCAGCTAATTCATACAAGGTTGTTACAATATGTTATCATCATCTAGGGTAACAGAAGGGATATATTCATGTGTATACTATTGGCGGTAAGTGGAGATCCATTGGATATATCGGGCGTCACAAATTTGATTATTCTACAGGTATCTATGCAAATGGAGCACTTTACTGGTGGCACCAATATGATTATGGACTAAAAGAATCTGAGATTGTGGCCTTTGATTTGGAAGGTGAGAAGTTCCATTCTATCCAAATGCCACGTTTTAAATATGAATATAGCGGTCAACTTAAGTTGCTTGGAGGGAATAATAATTTGTATTTGTCTTGTACAAACTATAAAGGAGCATTGACATATGGGTATATAAGAGAAACGGTATTAACGATGGTGGTACTAGTTACGCCACGAAAGAGTGTAATCTGAAACAAAATGACTACAACTGGATTAAGGAGTTTAGTATACAGCACAAGGAAGAATTTTCGTTTATCAAGACATTCGCAATCACAACAAACAATGAAGTACTACTTTTCAAAGACTACTTATAGCGCGTTTGGTTATAGTTTTGCTTTTGACTTCTGCTTCTCCAGAAGTAGAAGTCAGAAGTCCAGATATTTTGCTTCACAAAAAGTCGACTTTTTTGCTTCTAGAAGTGATTCTGAAATTCTACACCCAAACTGACTTCTTGCTTTTTGACTTCTAGAAGTCAAAAAGTTACTTCTGGATGTGTATCCAAACACCCTATTACTCTTTCGTTATGACCCTAAATCTTCAACCTTAAACCGTCTTTGGAAGCATAATGTTAAGGATGCAAATTACATCGAGTCAACTACTCACATGCAGAGCCTTGTTTCCTTGAAAGATTTAGCAGAGACTGATGTTACTTTTTTGAAAGATTTAGAAAGACTAATGTTGCAGGAAGGTTTTCGCAAAGATGATGTTATCGGTTACAGAGATACACAAATACCTAGAGCCGAAGAAGAGGAAGATTTTGGAAAACCAGCAAAACCAAGAGAAGCTAAAAGATCGAGGAATTGTTAATCATCCAAAAGAAGTAAGATATATAGTTATTGCTTTTATGTTTTGTTTCACATCCTTGACAATCCATACCCATTCGATGTACCTATTGACCTGTCAAAGTTCTTTATCTGAATTTGATTCTATTTTGATTCTGTCTTGCATTTTCTATTTGAAATAGGGTCTTCTAATTCTGCTTGTGGTTTTAGAGAGAGGTAGACACTCCGAATCTGGTGCTATTTGGAACCACTTTATCCCATTTTGAATGAAGGCCATTTTACCAGGTTATCATCTGCTCTTGTATTTGCAATTATATTTTTTGACTCTCATCCTTTTAGAAAGAAATTTGATGCCGATTGTAGATTGATAGTCATGTAGTTGTCAGAATGTTTATCTGAATTTTTCTGTCATGTAAATCTATTTCCATCTGACAAATGGGATTTGCTATATATTGCTTTTCTATCTTAACTTTTTTTTTTTTTAAATGTCTATCGTATTAAATGGAGCTTCACGGTTTTTGGTTGTGTTCCAACTGATAGTTGTATCCACATCTTCTGTCATTTTGTTCAAGAAAAAATTACAAAAGCTTTGGATACCAGTGCCAATCAAGTTCGGTCGAACAAAGTGAATGTCTGTACCACCTAATAATATGATATACACGTACAAGAAATGGGGAGCTTAAGGTAGAAACTGTTGGAATATTTTCAATTGCGCTACGAAGGGGGTCCTGGGGGGCGTAGCCCCCCAGGCTGTGGTCGACCTGGGGGGCGTAACTGTTTGGACCGTTAGAAAACGTTTCCAGAAAATTCTAAATCCAACAGACACCATTAATGTTTGTTGATGAAGGGACCTGACGTTTCGTGAAGAGAAACTTGTCTGTTTCCAACAGACGTGAAAAACCCTATAAGTAGCATCTCCCAGAGTCGTTTTCAATTCATTCGAAAATCTCTTCTGTTTTCTTTCTTAAACAAAGCATCATCAGAATCTGTTTTACATGTGTTCTTGATTGGGTCAAGGGGTGCAAACCTTGAATCCAATTTCCGGTTGTAGGTCTTTCATTGTATCTTGAAGGCAGTATTTCACATACCTGTTGCAATCGCCAATTCGTTGGGAGGGTAGAAATATTTGTCTAAAAGAAATCATCCAGAGCCTTGAAAGTTTTAGAGTACAACCAAAATCAGTTTCTGTTTTCATCTCCATTGCAGCCCAGTAATTTTCCAACAGAAACAGGCTTAGTGATTGTCAATATTTTGTTTAAGCGAGACTGTACCCGAATCCATGACTATCACTTTCTCTCACTCGTTTTTTGTATCGGATCAAATTGGGAACATTTGATCAGAATGAAGCCTCGACTGAGTTTGTCATGCGGCTGTAGACGAACACTGCCAAAAATCAAAAAGATTCTTAGAGATGATTGAAATAAGAAAAAATTAATAATGAATCGTATGCCAAATTATAGCAGTGTTTTCCTTGCCATGATGACAAACGTTCTTCAAACTATCCGGGCCGTGAGACGATCCAGGACTAAACAAATCAGTCCTAACCAGGTAACTTTGAAACGTGGAGTGATTGGCGGGAAATCCCAAACCAAGTACAATTAGAAAATCAAATCCCAAAGCTATTAGAAATCCAAATGAATTTCCTATAAATCTTCTTCTAGGGTTTCATGATCTAAGAAAGAAATATTAGGGTTATTATCTCTCAAACAGGGAGAAACCTTGAATAATCGATATTTTTTTTTTCTTTTTTTTTTCTGTTATTGATCGTGTTGTTTTTGATCTGATAATAATGGATTTTCAAGGATCATTGATGGAGGTAGTATACACACGAGTTATTGCAAAACCTGATTCAACAACAACTCCTCGTCCTCCTCCTCACCAAGGAAGGAGGTGTGTGGCGCCAGCACCAAACCCTAACATGGGGGGAAATTGCTGTATTCTGCCACCGCTGGATAATACTCGTCAACAATTTACAAGCAGATGGAGTGAAGAGGATCCTGCTGATATCTGGCGCATGCGAACATTTATACGAAGCTGCATTGAAAGCTGCATCGGAAAATTTTTATTAAGCTGTAATAGAAATTCTAATGATTGGGATGTAAAGTTCCAAAATTTCACCAGCAATGTGGAACATATGCTGTTTATGGAAGCTTCAACCAAGGCGGAGTATGTAGATGTTAAAACATTGGAGAATAGGGTTATATCTGCCGTCGCAAGTATAGCATATCAAATTAGCAGCAGCAGCAGCAGTCCTGGAAAGTTTAATGATCATCAGGTGGAGGAAGGAAGAGGAATGGAGATTATAAGTAATCAGCCAATGATGCCACCGCTCAATCATAACATGCACCAACAAGAATATCTTCTTCATCAGCAGCAATTCCCAGTTCAAGGAGTTGATAGGCTTGAAGGCTCATTGAAAACGTCTTCTAACAGCACTCAGAACTGTGATGACTTCGTTAATCTTCAGTTTCAGAACTATCAAGGGCAACACAAGCAGAACCACATTCAAAGTTCGATGCTGACAAAATTTAATCGTGATCGTGGTGATGCTTTTATCAGCAGGAACTATATTGATGAGTTGCCAGAACCTTCCATGAATGGCGCTATTGATTCATTTTGCTATCAGCAGATTCCGCACCAAGAGCCTGAGGATAGGATTGTGCATATTAATTTAGAGACGCACCAAGATACAACGCAGCGTGATGATAAGAAGGATACTGCTCCGTTTACATTCGATGCTGGTAATTCTGCAAAGCCAATGGAAATCAATTACGATATCTCACCAGCGCCAGATATTTCTTTTAAAAAACAGAAGATTGTTCATACCTCTAATCTTCCCTTGTCGACGGATCACCAGGCATCAGTGGAGATGCATCCGCTGCATATAATGACTCCTTTTTCAGGATATGAAATTACACCAGAATGGGTATCAATTCCTCTACTTGAAAGTTTACAGAAGTACCAACAATGTATGCCTTATGAACCGTCCGTTTCAGAAGCGGATATGAATAAACTCGTTGAGTCTGCTTTATCAAGGGAGCTTGTAGATAGCAATATACAAGAGCCTATATTGCATCCGCAAAAATGTAATTTCGCAGGAGAGGATGATTTCTGGTCCAAAGAAATTAAGGAGCCTGACAAACACATCGAGACCCCAACTGGCCAGGCTGAGACAACTGAGGTTGATAAAATAGTAGGATCTGATCAGTCGAAAATAAGGGGAGCTTCCTTGACTGAAACGTTAACTCTGGACCAATTGGAAGAGCACGTTGCAAGTCTCAAACAGTGGGTTGGTGCGAGTAAGCCGAAGGTAGATGAGAAACCAGCAATCAGAGAGTGTAAGAATGACAATGCATGTCAGTTGTGTGCAGTAGAGATACTTTTTTTTGCGATAGGCTGCTTCTTGTGTCGCAAAATTTTCAAGAAGACGGACACATATCACAGTGCATCAAAATCTGGTATGGACTGCCGTGTCTGTGATAAATGTTTCAAGGATATAGAAGGTGGAAAACTCAAAGTCGTTGTCTCAGGGCTTCATATCAACAAGGAAAAAATACGACTGGATAATGATATCGATTATCAAGAACTGTTTGTAATGTGTGATATGTGTGGTTGTTGGCAACACCATACATGTGCTTTGTTCAATAATGAAAGAAACATCGACGAGAAAGCTGAATACATTTGCCCAAAATGTTATATACAAGATATTAATAGTGGGCATCGTATACCCTTGGATCCGAGTGTTATTCGCGGCGCAACAGACTTACGAAGAACAAAGTTGAGTAATTTCATAGAAGACAGACTCGTTTCACGTTTGGGCATGGGAAAGAATTCCGATGAGGTCCCGGGAGATCTTGTCGTAAGAGTTGTTTTATCTGTTGAGAAGAAATTACTGGTGAATCAAGAGTTTCTCAATGTCTTTAAAGAAGAGAATTACCCGAAAGAACTCCCATACAGATCAAAGGTAATTTTGTTGTTTCAGAAGATTCATGGAGTAGATGTCTGTCTGTTTGCAATGTATGTCCAGGAATATGGGTCCAAATGTCCTCTTCCTAATCAGCGCAGTATATATATCTCATATTTGGATTCTGTCAAATATTTCAGACCTGATGGAATCATAACTCCAGATGGATTATCTCCACGTACATTTGTATATTATCAAATATTGTTGGGATATCTAGAGTTTAGCAGGAGAAGGGGGTTCTCTAAGTGTTATATATGGTATTGCCCTCCATCAAATGCAGATGATTATATATTCAACTGTCATCCGGAGATACAGAAGAGCCAAAAGATTGAAACTCTGCAAGACTGGTACGGCAAAATGCTTAGTGAAGCAGAGAATGAAAATATTGCGGCGAATGTTACCAACTTATATGATTATTTCTTTGTACCTCGTGGGGAACAGAAGGTAACAGCAACTCGTTTGCCGTACTTTGATGGTGACTATTGGCCACTTATTGCTGAGGCTTTGCTTAAGAAACCCGTAGATGTTGTTAAATCAACACCATCAAGGAAGGCAAGGAAGCAAAAGCCTTGTTTTGAAGCTGCTGGATGCAGTAATAATTCTTCTGTGGAGAAGGAGGATCAGCTGATGCGAGATCTTGGTAAAGAAATACGGAAGCAGAAGAAAAATCTTATCATTGTGGACTTGGGAGAAGAATATATGGCCAAGGATACTGATTGGGATGAAGATGAAGTTATTGAGGGGAAACTTTTTGATGGTAGGGTTAATTTCTTAGATTTCTGCATGAGAAACAACTATCAGTTCGATAATCTTCAAAGAGCGAAGCATAGCTCCATGATGATACTTTACTATATACACAATCCAAGCGCCTATATAGAGAAACGGACATGCAAAAATGGGATCAATCCAGATATCGCATGCACAACAAGAAGTAGTCCCCCAAGGGAAGTAATTTGGGGTAGCAAAAGTCGACTTTTCGGCCATCTAAAGTTGTAGACATGCCTCATCGATCATTGTACCTGACTTGTATCCTTTTTACAGTATGTCCTAATGAAGTCATGTAATTTATATTTAACAATAAGGAAATAAAACTTAAAGTTGAAAGGAATCTCATTATCTTTTCCCACTTTGCTGGTTCGAAACTGTATCCATTTGCATAGACGGTTAGGTGCAGTACATGCAGAAGCTTGTGTGTGAAATTAGAGAGATAAATTTACTCTTGTTTCGCTCTTAGGATGCAAATATATGTAGTTTATGCCTTACCTTGTACACGTTACCTAGTGAAACTGATATGGCACAAGCGGAAGCGATAAAAGATGAAGGAGAATCCACTCCTTAATGGTGATGATAGAAGACTCCAATCCAGGAGCAAAGACTCTCTAATCCAAGAGTTAAAAGAGAAAACACTCTAATCCAAGAGTTAAAAGAGATAACAATGGTGTTTAACCAACAAACTTAAGAGTTTTCATTAATCAGATAAAAATAGCGAGCCGCAGCTAAACATAAATGACAATGGAATAGGCTATATATAGCCGTAAAGATAAAACCCTAAAGTCTAGAACTTTCCTAAACAAGAGAAACATAAATAAAAACTTAATTATCCTAACAAAAATAGTAAATATCCAAGATTTTGACAAATCTTGTGAACGGTCAAACCTAGCCCAAATACGTCTCGTATCAGGCTCCCCTACTGCGATGAAACTCGTCTCGAGTTTATACTGGAAATGGCAAGTGGAAGAAAGAATTTTAGTACTCCCACTTGAAACACAGCCCAACCTCGAATTATGCATCGGAATCACCAAGTGCTCTTCACAAAAATTCAACTTCACGATCTTCATATGCATGCACCAAGTCAGTATTCGATGTTGCCTTGTCTGACTATTACAGTAAAGAAATTCCCATGAGAACTTCCACGCCCTGTCCATGCGAACTCTATAATAGGGAAATGAATTATCACAAAACTTGGCGCACAGGTCTTGGTAGGAGCTTCCGAGAACTAAAACATCATCTATCTTCATTTTGGGAGGATTATCCTTAAGTATCTCACATGGATCATCAGCCACTTGATTACTTGCATGGTGATAATTGTTGATGTCGTGACCCACTTCAGCAACGTTTTCTAGAAACTTGGCCTCACACGGTATATGAAGTGAACTTGAAATGTTCTTGGAGTCTGCCAATGGTCGTTTTCCCTGCAATAACATGACTTTGGTTTTTCCGCACATAAATTCATACATGTTATCACCATAACTATAAATTGCTTGAACATCAAACAACCAAGGCGTACCCAGCACAACATCGCAAAAATCCATATCAACTACTTCACAAAAGATTGTTTCGGAATAACACTTACCGATTGACACCGGAATTTTACAGACACCCATACAAGTAATTACCCCGTTATCTTTGTTGACCCATTTAATCTGATCCGGGGCAGGGTATCAATCCATCTCAAAACCCAATGATGTAATCAATTTCAATGAAACCAAATTCTGTTCGCAACCACCGTCGATGATGAAATCACAAACTGTGTTTTCAACTTTGTATCGACTTCGAAAGTGCTGCTTATTTCTCTGCATCTTGCATATATATAATCAAACTTTCTTTGCTAGGTACCGATTGATT
Source organism: Papaver bracteatum (assembly GCA_023529315.1). Taxonomy (NCBI): domain Eukaryota; kingdom Viridiplantae; phylum Streptophyta; class Magnoliopsida; order Ranunculales; family Papaveraceae; genus Papaver; species Papaver bracteatum. Next base: position 232,094 of record JAJJWX010003606.1, read on the forward strand.
TTGGGAAGAGTTAAAACAAGTTCTTGACGGAAGGAATGTTTACAGGAAGTCTAATTGTATAACTTGAGAAAATGGGTAGATGGGTTTCAGGAGGTTTAATAAAATTAATGGGCTGGGCTTATATTAAGCCAAACTTGATTTTATCTTGACCCAACAGGAATCCACTGCAACTAAGATTTGGGTTTGTCGAACAGGAACAAAAAAGAAACTAGGGTTGAGCGATGCGCAAAAGATATTTGTTCACGACGGTGAACGGTTCCCTTTTCTTTGGAATATCAAAAGTGATCCAAGAACAACAAAACGCAATCACAAACGAACAATAAGCAGGTGATGGAAAAGGTACTTACTGAGCAAGGTGTTGAATGGTGATAACACTGTAAAGAAGATCCAAAATCTTCAACCTTCCAAACGATTTTTTTTTTTGATAACACCCTAGAGATCACAGGAATCCTCGACTGATTCTTCTAGGCGGCCTCACAGACGAACAGCGCAGGAAAAACTGCTCTGATGCCACCTGATATGGCACAAGCGGAAGCGATAAAAGATGAAGGAGAATCCACTCCTTAATGGTGATGATAGAAGACTCCAATCCAGGAGCAAAGACTCTAATCCAAGAGTTAAAAGAGAAAACACTCTAATCCAAGAGTTAAAAGAGATAACAATGGTGTTTAACCAACAAACTTAAGAGTTTTCATTAATCAGATAAAAATAGCGAGCCACAGCTAAACATAAATGACAATGGAATAGGCTATATATAGCCGTAAAGATAAAACCCTAAAGTCTAGAACTTTCCTAAACAAGATAAACATAAATAAAAACTTAATTATCCTAACAAAAATAGTAAATATCCAAGATTTTGACAAATCTTGTGAACGGTCAAACCTAGCCCAAATACGTCCCATATCAGAAACCAAAAATTTCTATCCTAACACATCTTTCTTTTGTAACTGATCATCTTTGATGCACATCATGGGACATTATTTTGGAACTCGTCAATCGCATTTGACGCTTCCAAACCTTGTGAACCAAAATTGCCTGTGGAACCCTACATCTGGATCGTTATAATTTCCTTGATCACTTAAATTCTACACAGTGACACAAAATCTGTTTTATGACTTTTATGGCCCTAAACTTTTCTAGCAACCCATAAATTACTATTACTATGGTAAAAGATAATATGGATGTAACTTATTTTATTATTTTTGTGGACCATGATGTTTTAATGATCCATAATTTGTAGCATAGTGCCATAGTCCACACAGTTCACTCTTGTGACTTTAAATATGTTTGGTGGAAAGTCTGTTTTTGTTACCCAAAATATGCATTGGTGGGGTCCAACAAATGCCTAGCTCAATTGTAGTTGGATTTACCTTTACCAATTAAATACTTCTCCATAGAGTAATTCTCCGATCTCTCCATCTCTATATTGCTTAAGGATTTCATTTTGCATAATCAATAGGGGGGTTTTGGTTGTTTCTGAAGATACAGAACAGAGCTTGAATTTCATTTGTAAAGATGTCGTCTTCAACAAAGCAAGGGAGAGGAGGAAGAAAAAGAAAAGGTAAGACTATTGGTGACATTTTTACACCCATTTTAAATCTCTTGCATAGATTTAAGGTAAAGATGTCTTGTTTAACAAAGCTAAGAAAAAGTGAGTTTCCTAGTACTAATTCATCAGCATCGTTTATAGGCAGTAATACTGATATATTTAGAGTTGTGATTTAAACCAATTTTATTGTATTATATCGGTGCGACCAAAACTAAAGACTAAAGAGTAAAAAAAAAGATCATATTTGGGTTTAGTCCGTTGAGTGACCCAGTGGGGGCGATTAAATTTGGTCGAGCGTTGCTAAAGATTACGCTCGGTGTGGGGCGTTGGTAAAGATTACGCTTGGTGTGGGGCGCTGATATAGTTTACGCTCGGTGTGGGGCGTTGGTAAAGATTACGCTCGTTGTGGGCGTTGATATAGTTTACGCCTGATGAGCCGGAGACACAGTGCACATAATAAAAAAAAAAAAACAAAAAAAAACAAAAAAATATATGGGGCGGGGTATAGTTACCGCCCCATACTAATTAAAATAAAAGAAAAAAAAAAAAATGGGGCGTTGTTTTAGTTAACGCCCCATGCTAAAGTGGAAAAAATGGGGCGGAGACTTCAGGTGCGCTCGGTGTGGGGCGTGAACTTCAGGTGCGCTCGGTGTGGAGCGTTAAGTTTACGTGCGCCCGACTAAATTTGGGTTTGGTCTTGGTCGGGGACCAAATTTGGTCTGGAAATTTGGTATGATCTGGGATTTAGTCTTTACTCCGTCCCACTACATCTCTGTTAAAAACCAAATTTTTACTCTTGGTCGTCCGCTGCAGACGCTCTTAACACTCGTTCTAACTCGATTACCATCTAAATCTCTACTTGTATTCAAATGTGTATCAAAACAGTGGTTATCTATTATCACTGACCCCAAATTTGTTCACAAGCATTTCATTCAAAACCCTACGTTTTCAATCCCCGGACTCTTCTGGGGCGATGATTTGAACCTTGGGGAAAGGCTCGCGTATGATTACATCTCTCTGGATGGAAATACCAAAAGTAATGTCCCTTTTGGAACCATAACTTTTGCAGAAGATAAATTTGTTAAAAAGATTGAGCAATCTTGCAATGGTTTACTCTTATGTAAAAATTGCTCATTCGACGTATGTGATTTTCCTTATTACATTTTCAATCCCTTCACAAACAAGTACAAAATCTTACTTGAGTCCCAATTGTTGAGGAGTAGTCAAATGTCTATTGATAGCGTTAGTTTAGCATTTGATCCATTTAAATCCCCGTATTACAAAGTTATAGCTTTATGGAAAAATAGGTCAGTCCGTTATGAATATAGAATTGAAATCTACGATTCTGAAACATCATCTTGGAGGTTGTCTGGATCCTATTCATGTATTGAGAATTCCGAAAGTATTCCATGGAGATCTGGTATCTTCTGGAATGGTTCATTGTACTGGTGCCATGGAGACGGATCTATTGTTTACTTTAATATTGATCGAGAGCTGGTAATGGTTCGGCCACCTCAAGAATACGATGGTAGAAAGGGATTCCAGATTGCTGAGTTTGGGGGTCATTTCTATCTTTTTGAGACAAATCATGCTTACCGTCGTTTCAAGATATTCGAAATGGATGCTGCTAACTCTAGTTGGAATGTAAAAGGCCAAATCGATGTGGGTTTAAATCCGTATGGTAGGAGTAGGTCTCCCTCTACATTTCTGCCTCAGTCCGATAGCATCTTATGCACTATGGTAGGAGTAGGTTTCCAAAGAGGTGAAGAAAAAGAGTCAACAAAGCTTGTGCTGCTAACAATGGAGATTATGGTTGTCTCTTATGATCTAAAAGATTTGAGCTTCGAGAAAAATTTTGACCTATCAGCATGTCCAAAATTTCTGTATGGTGTCAAATTTCATAAATATATCGAGACATTGGCTTGTGTTTAGCCTGGAATCTCCGAATTCATCAACTACAGAATCATCCCCAGCATTGTGAGCAGTTCCGGAAATTATTGGTTGAAGATTAGGTCAACAGGTAGGTCAAAGTAGAATGAGAAAACAAACCAAGATCGACATTTAGGTAATTTCTTGATTTATATTGATTAGTATTAATTCTTCCTCGTAGTTCTAACCAAGGGGTATTATTGTCTAGCGAAGGATTGTTTTATCAATGAAGTTTTTTATTTTACTTTTTAATTGTATTTGAATGTACTATGACTATGAGACTAAAAGAATTTGTTTTAGAATCTATACTAGTATCATGTACTTATGTCTGTCTGGTCTTTCAATATTCAAAACGTAAAACGAAATATGTTGTTGGGGGACGCTCATGTGTTAGAATTTTGTGGTAATTGAATTTTTGTTTTTTCTTTTTGACGAGCCTTCATAAATATCTCTAATAGATTTTATAAATGTCCCTGATGGTATAGTTGAAATTTTATCTAAAAAAATTATTTTCATGATTTCCTTTTTTAACCTGGTTAAATTGGGGGCCGCTCACATTAAATAGGGGCCATGCACTAAAAGACAAAACATGTCTCCCAATAGCAATTTGGGTCACCCCTTATAAAATAACTTTCTAAATGGCTAAAATACCCTTGAGTGATTAGTATTAAGAATTAATGAATTTGATTAGTGTGTTAATTTTGTTTAGTTTAAAATCAGGTTTTGGGAAAAAAAAATTGGGAAAATTTTTGTTTTGGGTATTTTTGTTTTGAGAAGAAGAAGAGGAGTTTTGATAGGAAAAACTAGGGTTTTTGGAAATGAGTGATTCAAGTGGAGGGAATGAGGTTGGTGAAGCTTTAAACAACAACCATGATTGTGTTGATGGTAAGATTGTATCAACTAATCCTATGGATTGGATGTTTGATGAAGAGATGTTAATGGAGGAATCCATGAATAATGGTGAAAATGAAGATCCTATTGCCCCAAATGAGGGAACCAACACTCAAAATGAGGAACCCGAAGCTCAAAACAATCAGGTAAACTTCCTATACTCTTCAAATTGCATGAATGGTACTCCTAGTGGTCGATTCATGGACACCATGCAACTACTCAGAGTGAGGGTCGTTATGGTCGGGTTTTTTATTCGATAACGATCCTCCAGAGTCGTCTGTCTGTTTACACCCAAGATGACGACTCAAACTTGCAACTTTTAATGGTGATGAAAAATCGTCAGCTTGGTGTGCTATAAACTGTCGACTCTCTAGGGTACTTAAACAAGAGTCTTTTGTTTGCTTTGTTTACACTCTAACGACGCTTAAACACAGGGTCTCTGGGCAGAATTATTTTTTTGGGTTTATGGTCGTCACACCTGTATGCATAAAAACTGCCGACCCTAAGCAACCATTAACATGGATCACTAGAGTCGTCAAAACAGGGTCGTCATCTTCAACCTTTAACACTAACGACTATATTCTAGGGCAGAAATTTTTGAAGTAGCAGAAAGAGGGTCGTCATCTTCAACCTAATACCCTAACGATTTTTCATAGAATCCGCATGCATATCAAAAGTCGTTAGGGATTTTTATTTACAGACTAACGACCCTAACTCTGTAACTGCTACTTTTCAGTTACCAAACTCATTTTCACAATCAAAACACAACAAAAAATCGAATACAAGGTGGGTTTAATTGGAGCCATAGCTTTCTTGGGTTTCGATTTTTTGGCGACGATTACACGATGAATCGGTTGAAGAAAAAAAAATCTTCAAAATCTTCGTTAATGGTGGTGGTGGAGAAGAGAACAGGGAGGAGAGGAAGATGAAGAAGAAGAGAAGCCTAATTAAGGTTAACTGATTTTTAATTTTTAATTTTAGATAAGGGTAAAATAGTATTTTCATAGTCGGATTAATAGGCCCCTGATAATTTTGGAGTGCAAATAAAATTTGATGACCCCATTTAATGTGAAAGGCCCCCAATTAAATCAGGATAATAAAGCATGCCAACAATCAAATGAACAAAGAGAATCACGCAAAACACAGCAGGGGAAACATGTTGAAAATGCCCGAGGGTTTTGGCCTACCATTTTTTGAGAAAACTCGGTCATTTATATTTTTACATGACATAAATGACTCTACAAATATCCTTTAAAAAATCTTATACAAGATCGGACTCCAAATGGTGGCCAAGAGATTTCTAATTCTACTCGCTCTCTTAACTCGTAAATACCACATTTAGAATCCGGACGGACGAAATGTACACTTGAGAGATGGGATTAGGCTTAACTCGACCAGTAAGGAAGCACCAAATTATCCTCAATTTTTGGTGCTCACATTAGAAGTCGAGTCCACTCAGCCGATTTCCTCTTACAAAAATGAAAATGGGAAAATAATTTCATTCAAAGTTTAAGCAATTTAAAATTTGTTTTTTTTTTTAAATAATTTCCATAAATGATGATCATACGAGGAGACATTGGAGAACCGACCATAGTTCAATGAAATCTGATGATTTATAAATACATTTTCATTTTATTTTTTTGTTTGTGATCAGTAAAATTTGATCGGTAAAGAATATGGTGTTGGCGAGTTTCGAACTCAGATCACTGGTATCATCACCCAGTATTTTCATTGTGTTGTTATGCGCTATATAATGACTCATCGAAATATGAGGACTTATTTACGACCTTCACATAAAAGATTTTACAGAACTCTTCTGAAATTTGCCCTCATATTTCTGTTGATGTATGACATTTGGTAAAAAAACAACCACAACCACCATAGAACTTGGTTTGGGTGCAAGGGTGGCCATTTGAGATTATAACTATTTACTGCTCGATTCTTTAAAAATGTGAGAGAATTATCGGACAAAATGGTGGTGGTTATGGAATGAAGAAGGTGGAAGGATTTTTGAGATATGATGGGAGAAAATCGTGACTTATCTCAAATCAAGTAAATATCGTGACTTGTTTTGTGAGTTATATATGGTGGTTAGTGATATCATGTGCATCCGAGTGTATAATGAACATACAACTCTAGATGGTTAGGTTTTCGATTATAAACATGTGTATATTTTGATGTGAAATCTGATGATTTTTGAAGTGTATATTTATTGTGTTGTTATGTATTTTGGATATTTGGGTTGTTCTATTTCATTTGTATAGATATGGTGGAGGGGCACATCTCTTTGAGATATGGGTTTGAATGCAGGATTCAGAAGTCAATGGCAACGGGAAAAAAAAATCACGAAAATGTTTCTTGTGTGGCATTGGTAGTCATGTTGAATGTAGGTTCAAACTCAATAATGATTAAATTCTGGTTCATTAATTTATGTCATTCACATGAAAGAACTTTTTCCAACGGTAAAACAACAACCACAACTATCACACTTGGGGAGTTGGTTTGGGTGAACGCATGGCCGTTTGGATGTTTTTGCTATTATCGGGAGTGTTTCACTGCTTGGATGTTGTGGAAACATGGTTTGGTAGATATTTGTAAATATGTTTTGCCCCACAAAAGCTTGATATTTTTGGTTCTAAAAATCATTCTGAAATTTTATATCTATGACTCCAAAAAAAATTAAAAATCTATTATCGAAAGTGTATCAAGACAGGTTATAAGAGGTTTGTAACAGGTACAAGTGGAGTTAAAACCGTATTCTTTTACAAGTTATGAATTTCGGATTTGGACATCTAATAACATGTCACGTGATTTCACATTTTTTTTTTTTGTTATTAAGGTCATTTGTCCAAATATTTTTAAAACATGGTTCTAATAGACGGGTAAAAATAAGTATGGCTGAAATGGATACCAAAAAAGTAGCAAAAATGAAATTGAATTCGTCCCGACTAAAACTTAAAAAAGATCGAGGATGAAACTGGATGCATCCTGATGTAAATTAAAAATAAGAAAAAGTATTTGAAAATGGACAGGATAAAACTGTTTATATCCTACCTATTCTACATTCTTGTCCATTTAAACAATATCAAATTTTATATGTCTTTTTCATCCAAGAATTGTCATTATTGGATTAATTGACCAATTTTGTGAAAATTTTATTAGTCGTCAAAATTTATCAAGTTGGACAACTCCATATCATTTATAAATCTCCTAAGTAAACAGATACTCATCTTGGCGTCTTTGCAGCTTCATAGCTTTCTTATGTCACTTATCAACCACTAAATTTGTTTTCTCAAAAGCAAAGAAACAAAACGAACTTAATTCAACTTCGTATTCCCGCGTCTTCTCATGGCTTGCAGTGTTGGAGCAGTATCCTTAAATGTTTGTGTTTTCCTGACTGATGTTATTTTGTTTGTGAGCTGTTAATATTTCAATTCACTCCAACGTCCCAAAGGTACCTAAACAAGTCAACTGAATCATACTTATGTTTTGATAGAGTAAAACAAACAGAGAGAGATATCTCACACTCAAAAAAAAAAGTCATCGGCACTAAAATTCTTATGGGGCTTGCCTAGTAATGAGTGAAAATCTCCTTTATAAGTACTAAGCCATATAATAAAATGTATACAAATTGGATGACATAAAGTACACCAACAATCAAATGAACAAAGTGAGTCATGTAGCACATAATATATGTGGTATCGATAACTCTTTGAATATTTTTGAAAAATATGTGCACCCAATCGGACTCCAAATCAAGTTCTTAAATTTTGATATGTAGATCAAAACTAAGATGGATATCATTGGTCATGATTGAAAACAATAAGAAAAATCAATGATAAGAGAACGATAAACGAAGAATTAAATCTACATACCAAAATAATAATGGAAGACGATGTTTAACGTGGTTCAGTCATCTCGACCTACATTCACGGACGAAACCCCTTAGGGTGAATTTTATTGATCTCCAGAATTAGATGATACTGGGATAATTTACAATTACATAGAGAACTCTAATTTATAGAGTTAGAATAAACTAAACTAGGAAGGTAGTTATTCTAGGTAATTTATTTAACTTGGCATTCACTTCACGTGCCTTGGTTGCACGGTCACTGATCGCTGTCGTAGGCGTCAAAAATAATTCACTTTCTTACTCAACAAAATATAAATGAAGTATAAAGTAAGGAAGAGTTCGTATCCACAGAGAGGCGATTGTTGTTATCAAATTCTAGTTTCTTTGTAACCAAAAGGGGGGATTTCTGATTTTTGTAAAATAAAAGTAAAATAAAAGAAAAGTAAATAGTTGGAAGTAATCAATGAGAGAAAGATATTGGTCAAGGAATTCATCTTCAATCTTAAACATGTGCTTGCATATATGATTAGAATTATAATTTAATCTCTTTTCTTTATCAAAAGCCTATAATATCAAGAGAGCAAGATAATCTGATAATTTCCTAAGTTCACCAACACACACATTAGAGATGCATATGCGAATTCTACCTAAAGAATAACCTAACGCCTTGGGATAATTAAGTTCAATTCCTAGGAGCATTAAGTTTGGGAAATAGGCTAATCAATGCAATTTTCATACATTGCGCATGACAATTCGTACAATGGTCAAACTCTACATATGATTATAAGAGTGTATCACTAAAAACTATAATCATATCATGCTACTTGTATTTGGGTTATCGCTTGATGAAAAACCCTAAAATAGTTATGGACAAGATGCAAGTTCAATTAATTGGCCACTTAACTATCCAAACATCTAAATCCTATCACAACACATCAATCATGTGATTATTAAAAACAGTAGAGATTTGAACGATAATCAAGAGAGAAAACTAATGCATTAATTAAGCACAAGTTTTAGAAATAGGACTACATCCTTAACCAATAATATAAGATTTAGCTACTCATAGCTATGAAGTTCATCATAATCAATAATCAAATAAAGAACATGAAAAATAAATACGAAAGCAAACCCTAATCGTTGATATCCTCCAAAGCTCCCCGAAGAAAAATACGTGATATCTTAAAGTTGTAGAAAACTTTCTCTTTTGTAGCTCTTCTCCTTTCCAAAACTAGGTCTTCAAAGCCCAAAGTCCAAAACAAAAATGTCCACCAAGTCCATAGGTGTGAGAAACCCATGTAAAAATCTTGCCAAAAACTAGTCGCCGGAAAATTGGGGGCACTGCCGGAAGTTGGCCGGAATCCGGCACCAGAAAATATCTCAGGTGACCGGAAATGTATTAGTCAACTCAGTCAAAGCCACTGAGTCAGTTAGCTAATCAGATAAGTCAGTTCTGGCTCAGTCTGATTCACTTTGGCCTAGGCCATTTGCACTTGCCAGATTTTGTGTTGTACAATGATTATGCTTCATAGCTCCATTCATCCATGATGGCCCTGCTTCCTGCCATAAACACCACTCCATTCCTGCATCATCTCAGCTCCAACTTTATTGCAGTCTACAATAGCTTTACTTCCCCTCTTTTCATTATCAGCAACATCTGCATCACCATTTGTAGCTGCGCACTTACTCAACACAAACTGCAATGTAACTTCCACCACCAACACAGTATAATCATCTTCCATTTCAGCTCAGCTGAAATACCCATTGCTGCTCAGCTGAAATACCTATTGCAGCTTCACCCCCAATCCATTCAGCATTACTGCTAACCCATTAGTTAGACTGCAACTAAACAAACTCTTACACATGCAATTCCATTACACAGCAAGACAACCATACACACAGACTCCCTGTCACCAGTTTATCTGTGTCTTAACACAATACCGCCAGCTTCATTACAAACCCATATGACTAGTTAAAATCATTCCCTGATCATCCCATACATTCATTCACAACTGCAACTGCAAACTCGTAGCTTCACAGCTCAAAGAAATAACACCAACAAACTGCAGTTATCTTCATCTTAAGTTCTTCTTCTCTAATTTAACTCAGACCATCAACAGGACCATCACTCCTCTCAATTCCATTACAGGTACCACTAAATCAATTTTTTTCTGTATTCAAAAACACCAACAGCAGATCCGCTTCAGTCCATTCTCTGTTCATTTGTCTTAGATTGTAATTCTGTTCAATACCACCACCTCCTACTCTCCCTGAGCAATAACTTGGCAGCATTTCTTCTCCATTCACAGACACTAATCACTCCCATTAATTCCATCTTACATAGCATTCCACAACCTACAATTCATCAGTCACTACTACACCACCTGCAACATAGCTCCATCTGTAGCTTCAAAAGATAACATAGCTTCACCAACTCTATTTCTTTACACAAACCCATCACCTGCAATCTCAGTACCACCATGTATTTCTTAGTTAATAGCTCAAACAACTCTTTCCTACAATGCTCCAATGCCACCATCACCGAATTATGCAACTCAGACGAACACAGTAATGCATAAGATAACATAGCTTCACCAGACGAACACGGTAATGCATAAGATAACATAGCTTCACCAACTCTATTTCTTTAAAAATACCCATCACCTGCAATCTCAGTACCACCATGTATTGCTTAGTTAACAGCTCAAACAACTCTTTCCTACAATGCCTGCAATGGTCCAATGCCACCATCACTGAATGTTGCAACTCAGACGAACACGGTAATGCATAAGATGCCACCATCACCGAATCCTTGCTCCAATGGTTTAACCCTATATGTTTTATACTTCAGCAATGGGAAAAGCACAATACCATAATCATCTTCATCCCTGAGAAAAACACGAACATAATCATCTTCATCGCTGCCTCTGCCAATACCATCTCTGTCGCCACCGCAACCAATACCACCAATACCATCACCATAACCACCACCACCACCTCCTTAGTCACCATCTACATCTCCATCTTTACAACAGATTCAGGAATCAATTAGATTTGAGATTTATTAGATTTGAGATTGAGAGAGATCTGTGATTGAAAATCCAACCAAACCAATCCCACCACCACCAGATCGAGAAACTAATTGAGAGAATGAAGAGCAGAAATTGTGAGACGAGAAGTGATGGAACGGCTACTGATGAAGTAAATCAATACATAGATGGAAACGAATATCTATGTTGCTACTTCCAAGAGGGTTTAGATTTGCAACAGGAATTGAATCTCTCTTAGCTGATGTTGTTGATTGAAACAAGAAGACGATAGTGTTAAAATGGGTTTGAGGGTACTGTTTTCGTTGAATCAATTGAAGAAGAACCTTGGTCAATATGATTTCACATATTTTCATGTGAATTACATGACGATCTTAGTTGTTGTTGTTGCATTCTCGTTGATTACAAATCCGATCTCGTTACTTGTTCTTAGTGGTTTATTAGATGCTTGGGTGTTTCCATATCTTTTATGTCCATCAGATTCGTCGTTGGTGTTGTTCGGAAGGACTTTTACTGATAGGGAAATGTTGGGATTACTATCGGTTTCGAGTGTTGTTGTGATTTTCTTGACGAGTGTTGGATCTTTGTTGATTTCTGCTGTTTTGATTGAATTAGGGATTGTGCTTGCTCATGGTGCTATGAGAGTTCCTGAAATAGATGTAATAGATGGTGGAAGAATGGGTATGTTGTGCAGATGCAGATTCACAATTAGATGAATGTTAGAGAAGTGACAAATATTGATTTGAATGGTATTGTTAATATATCTGTTGCAGTGGTGTTTGTTTCGGCTGAAATATAGCAAGCAGAAGATGATGTTGGTGGCTACTACAATGAAGGAGATGAAGTTGTTGTTGTTTATGAAGCTACAGGTGATGATCAGTTGGTATTGTTTATATGTTTTTATGGGATCAATTGTTGTTGTTGACCCAATTTTTTATGGGATCAACTATGGTTGTTGATCCATTTATGGGATCAACTCTTGTTGTTGACCCAATTTTTTATGGGATCAACTATTGTTGTTGATCCTTTCAACCCCTATTGTTGACAATATTTCCTTAGATAAGTATAATCATGCTTGTATTTTAAATCATGCTTGTAGTTTAAATCATGTAAATTTCTTCCAATATTGAACTTGTGGTGCAATGGTAGCATGACTGACTCCATGTCAGATGATGCATGTTCGACTCACGCCAAGTTCACTCCATTTATATGGATCAACTTCTACTGTTGATCATGTTTTTTTTTATCAACTACCGTTGTTGATCCCCTAAATTGGATCAACTACTGTTGTTGATCCAAAAATATCTAAACCAGTGGCGGCGGTGACGACGGTGGCGGTGGTGGTGGCAGCGGCGACGGACTAGTGGTGGAGGAGGACTGTTGGTGGTGTAATGGTGGTGGTGAAGGAGTGGTGGTGGAATATTGGTGGTGGTGGTTGTTGAACGGTGGTGGTGGAATGGTAGTTGAATGTTGGTGGTGGTAGTGCTAGTGGTGGTGGTCAAGTGGTGGAGGAAGAAATTTGTTGTATTTTGAAATAAAAAAAAATATTATATGGATGAGGGTATTAAGGTAATCTAATATTAAATGGGTAAGATTATCAAAAAGTAGGGACATATTTATTGGTGTAGACATATTTATTGGGTGTCAAAAGTAGGGACATATAAATAATGTACCCTAGAATTTTCTATCCCAGCCATTCCAAGTTCCCAACTACCAAGTTACCAACCTTCAGAGACGGTTAGGTGCAGTGCCATGCAGAAGCAGCTAGCTTGTGTGTGATTTACTGATTTGTACTCTAGTTTCTCTCTTTAGGATGCAAACATATGCAGTGATACCTCGTACACGTTGCCAGATGAAATCTAAAATCCATGATACCTTTGAAGCGCACTGGACATTATTTGGAAATGGTCAATCGTATTTGACATGGCCAAACCTTTGATATAGGTGCCACAAAAATCAAAATTTGCTCCTTGAACACAGCCTATACCGTGACTTAAAATCTGACTTGTGGTCTAAGTCTGTATCTTCGTAAAAATATTATTATAATAACGAAAATTCCCGGATCAACCGAATTTTAAATAGTGACACAAAATCACTCCCACAACTTGCCCTGACCCAAATTCTGTGTTATAAATCTAAATTCATCTCGTGCCCCATAATTTGTAGCATAATCCAAAATCTGTTGTGGTAAAAAAAAAAATTTGATCCATGTTTCAAGATCGATGATTTACTCATGTGATATATTTGGTCAAAATTTTATTTATTTGTGGGTAGGTCCATGATGTTTTATGATCCATAATTTGTAGCCTAGTACCATTATTATAATGAATTATGGATTGTGTATACAATTCTATATAATAATTTATTATTGTTAGAGCATTGTTCGGTCGAACTCGCAAGCGTTGATATCTCAAGCTTGTTTGTCTAGTTTAGTTGTCAAAACTATAAGCCTTCATTTCTAGTCTACTTATTGTTATGTCTCGGATTAGGATAGAATTTGTAGTTGAGATTTAGACTTCACGTCGTTCATCGATTGAAGATGGAGAACTACTAATAGGAGCTTCATCAACAAAAGGTATGTGGAGACTTGAACTCATCTATCACTCAGAAGTATATTTCTATTTTATCTCTTATTGAGACAAAAGTCGTATAGCTATATAGACTTTACTTTATACACATTTGATATTTCGAGCTGAGTTTAACTCACATAAAATATGTGTTGGTAAGCTTTCTCTTTAACCAAGTTTATATTTTATTCTTGACGAAATTCAAAAGATAATCATGTGAAAAATCACCTGGTAACATCTTACATGAATTTGTGAGAGAAAGTCATTTGATGTAGACTCGGAATGTTTAGTATTGATCACTTGATGACTTGAAAATTGCTTTGAAGCTAATAAGTTGTGTGAGACAGATATTCTCATCTTCTAAGAATGTTTCAATGATTAAAAGAGAAGTTTAGAACAATTAATCATTGATTGGATACAGCACAGTATGCGTACTTGTATAGTACCTGTTGCAAGTGTATTCCAAGCCCGAGAATTTAGTATGCGTACTGATTCAACAGCTGAAGTTCGGGAACTATAGTATGCTTACTGATTTCAACTGAGTTAGGTCATGAACAACAGTATGCGTACCCGTTTGTATACTGGCGAACAAGATCAGGTCCGAGAACTTATGTATACGTACCCGTTTGCACATTTGAGTGGGTTAAGTTCTAAAATCAGTTAAGTATGTTTACATACTCATGAAAAAATATATTTATATAAGGGAACATTATGTATATGCCCCTACTATAAGGGACATTGCAAAATACCATTATGAACTTTACAAATCCCCATAAGCTTAATACATTACTAAAATAATCATTTTTGAATAATGTATACAAACCGCTACCACTAACCACTATTCAAAAATTAGAAATTAAAATTAGTAGAAAAAAAAAACCTCTGCTGCTCACTACCACCAGTCCACCACCGCCAACAACCATCACCACTATCCACCATTGCTGCCGCAAACCACCGTCGTCGCCCACCACCACCACCAACCACCACCACTGTCCACCACCACCGTCGCCTCTAACCAGCACCATCATTTCCCTCCACTGCCATCAATCATCAACGCCACCACCAAGCACCAAAGACGATGACCACCAACCTCCACCGCTAGCAACTACTATTGTCCACCACCACCGCCAACCACCACCACCACCATATTCCTCCACCACCGCCACCAATCATCAATGCCACCAACCACCACCTCCAACTACTACCACCACCGCCGCTACCAATAACCAGCGCTACTGTCCACCACCACCACTACCCACCGCCGCCACCAACCACCACCACTTTCATCCATCGCCGCTGCCAATCACCACCAATTCCACCACCACCATGTGGAGTCAACCTGTTGAAGTTGTCTCTAAATGTGTAGGCAACTTGCTGAAGTTTTTTCCAAAAGTGAAGGCAACTAGCTCAAGTTATCTCGGAATCTGAGGCAACTAGCTCAAGTTGTCTTCAAAAGTGAAGGCAACTAGCACAAAGTTGTCTCTGAATCTCGAGCCAACTAACTCGAGTTGTTTCCACATTTGAAAGCAACTAGCTCAAGTTGTCTCCACATAGGGGTGACACTAGTGGAAATCAGCAGTTTCGCGACCGACAAAGCGAGTCATTTAACTCATATCTATGACTTGCTTTGTCATTCGAAGAAAGGGTCGCTGTTTGAGCGTCTTTTTCAACTATGACGTGTCTCTAGGGGTCGCTGAAAATCTTATATCAACGACCGATTTTAACGGTTAAAACTTTATGACTGTCTTCAATCAGTCATAGATATAAATCTTAATATTAAAAAAAAAATAGATTTAGATTGGCTGTCTGGCCTGACTGAATCTGACTAAATCTGAAATGAAAACCAAATTCAAATGAGAATCAAATGAAACTCAAATTAGAATTCAAATGAGAATCAAATGAAACTCAAATTAGAATTCAAATGAGAATCAAATGAAACTCAAATTCAAATCAAATAAAAATGAGAGTCAAATTAAACTTGCACACAATTTAACATTCATTGATTCATTGGTTTCAAATTACACAAAGGATTAAAATCTGAAGTTCTGTCATATGTAGTTCTGACCAGTGTAATCTGTCCTCTGCAGCACTGCCTCCTCCAGGCTTGAATAGTTACATCCATTGTCAGCAATATCTCCAGCCTCCTCCAGCCAGCTAACCATTGAGTTCCAGAGCTTTCACAGATTTTTGTCTGCAAGAACACATACCTAATCAATGACATTGAAAACAATGAAGTAGCTAAGGATGCAAGCAGTTTAAACAAAGCTTGAGAGTTTTGCACGCATAGCCAGATTCAAACAGTTCAACAAAGTTCATGATTTATCTAGCAAGTGATATCTGAACTGTTTACCTTCCCTTGGGGTTTAATCCTTAGCGGAACCAATGAATAATTATATCTTCTGCAAGCATGTCCTGGTCACAGTGGTTTCGAACAATTTCAGGGAATAACTTCATCAGATTGGTGTCTTCGTAGCACTGGATTTAGACTTTGTACATTAATTCAAGATCCAGCTTTCAGTACAAAAGGCATACATAAGCTTTTCTCATATCTTCACCTGTAATTAGAAAATGGAACACATTCCAAATAATTAAAACCGGCAGTGCAAAACATGAAAAATAAAATATCCAACAAGAACAAATCCGAAGACCAGTCTTATGAAAAGAAAAATTCATCATACAAAGAATTTTATGTGCCAGTCAGGAATTTAGCAGCAGCGTTGACAATTCTCTGAGATGCACACCAAGCAGGAACCTCAATTAAAGTTAAAACAATGAGAAGGAAATAAAGAAGCAGACATGATAACAAGGCATGCTGACATTTAGGAACTCAATTCTAAAACTAATACATTAGTATTTAAGGATGAACAACCAAGACTAAAAAATTTAAGGAAACAAAGAAGCAGACATGATAAAGCATAGAGTCATTAAGGTATTGTGAAGTAGTAAATAATTTGTAACAGCTTGTATACAAAATATTGTACTTCACGAAAGAAGATTGATTTTTTTCAGAAGGACTACCATTTGTAAATAACAACAAAAGAGAAATTATAGTTCTAAATTGCTACTCTAGTCCTGACATATGTTTTTATGTATATTGCACTCTTTTCAAAGTAACTCCCTACTTGTTTCAATGATACCAGTTTGACACATTTTAACACCACCGAATACAGAGAAGATATGTTTGCTGCTCATGAGGCTACTTGGGTATCCATTTACATACAACAAATAAAAAGTGTATGATTCATCAGATTTTACATCCAATACAGAAAATGATTGGTATGTGTGCATACACATGAAAAAATAATAAAGTAAATAGATTGTCCCTGGATGTACTGTTCCATGCCAGTAGCATGGGTTGCAAACCTACTTCAATTGGAGAAAAAGATATTATATATAATGCATTATAATAGGTTCATTGAGATTGCTATAGACAGCTCAAGAGATTATACAGTAATGCAAAATTATCTTCCAACAACTATTTTAACATGAAAGAATCAACAAATGTTTTTGCAGATTATACAAGAAAACATGCCCAAATGTACCCTTCATCTAAATCATGTAAAAATCGGCTCATGTAATACTATGAGATTGAAACTTAAGATCAACAACGCCAAATTACCTTGTAATATAAGATAAAACACCCATTTGGCGAAAGTTGCACTCATTTCTCTTAATCTGGTGGCAAGCTTCGTCTACAAACTGCAAAATTTTGTAGGTTAAAACAAAGAACGGCTTCCAACAAGGCTAGGAAATATGCATATCTACAGGAAGATGATCACTTACGGATTGAACTGCATAGAAATTTTTGACTCCAGGTCATCAAGCAAGATACACAAATCCTGCTGTGTTGGCATTCTGACTAGAAAGATAACTCTCTGTAATCCCCTGCATTGATATGCAAAGCATAGGATCAATCTTGTATGCCCAATAAATAACAGCATAGATATCCTCCTACAAACATTGGAGCATATTTAGCTAGTATACATTTTTGAACGCCTCAAAGGGATAAGAGAAAATAACATGATTGGTTCAAAATAAAACAACACAAAATAACATGTCATTCAAACTAATTTCTTGAGCAGTGAATAGGAAATCCTAAGTAAAGCATGTCGTGGAACTTGCTCATAATGTTGCAATAACGATTGCGGTATGTGATGTTAGCTCTTTACTTGGATTCCAGTGAGAGACTCATTATGTGTTTCTAGCTTGACAGTTCCCTGAATAAAATCACTGCATCTTATACCAAAATATTTGGAATATTATCAATATAAAAGCTCATCGCTGGTTCTCCTAGAACACGTCCTTCAAAGGAAATCAACTCTTTCTCGAAAGACACCCCACAGGCAGAAAGTGATAAATCCATAACGGTTGCTATTGATAGACTAAAAAAACGAAATAAAAAATAACTAACTTGAGAGATATGAATGCTAATGGAAATCAACAAAAGAATGCTTACATCTGTCAGAGTCTTAAGACGTTCTAAAGGCTTTTAGCCCTGATTTTTCAACTTTCAACTAAAGATGATCTTAGCACAGTAGATAAAGACAAGCGAACAGAGATGAAATGCATGAAAAACAATCAAAAGAATAAAGAGAGAAAGAGAGAAAGTAGCTATAGCATGGCACATGACCAAATAGCACAATCATCATAATAACCTCTAGAGGAATGTAATTTGGTTTCTTTGGTCCGCCAAAGTTCAACGTCCACACAGGGAATGCATGCATAATTAGTAAGCTCTAACTATCGAATCTTTGTAAGATAATTGTCTCAATAATTTTCCATTCTTTCGCACCTTCTTCATTTCTCACTTCCATGGGGAAGTTGCAACAGAACATACACAAGTTTTAATCTCAGTCATTTATTTATGTAGGTTATAGAAGCCTACTCAATAACCTAGAATTGGGTCAGGACAATTGCACCAATCACTACACAAAGTATATGTTTATGCAGGACAAGCATCTATTACCATTCACCACACGAAAATTAATAACTCAACCATCATCTAAATAAAAATCAAACTCTCTGTTAAAGCTCAAATTTCTTTAAACAAACTCTGGCTACAATAAAACAAAATATTTATGAATCAAACACAAATGAAATTAGAAGACATGATAATATGCAGGTAAAAATTTGCAATCTGAATAAGTAGTCGGACAATCCATTGCATCAAGTGGGATTGTTACAATTTGAACCATGATCTATCCTGCACCATATTTTACAAAAGAAAAAAATGGTTAGAGAATTAAGATCCTAAAACAATCAAAAAACCCTTTCTATGTTCACTGTTTATAATTTTCTTATTGTAAAATCAAAATAAATAAATAATAGATCTAAATGAGAAGTATGATCACCTTGTAAGAAACAACTTCAACATCAAACCCAAATCTGCGAACAACAAAACCCCCAATTATTCGTGATGTTTAAATGAAGATCGGGATTAAGAAATTCTAACAAGAAGTGATACGGAGAATTACCTATAATTCGTAATGGAAGAATAGCATCCAACCGAAACATCTCACTGATTTCTATTACTTTTCACTAATGACTTCTGTTACTATGGAATGATAGTTGTAACAAGTATGAAACTGGAAAAATTAGGTTTATAATTTTGATCTTCGAGAGAGAAAGTTAGGATTTTCTGAAGAAAAGGGATTTTGAGTCTCCTGCGAAGGAAGTTTTTTTTCCCAATCAGATTCAGATGTAGAATGTAGCAGCAAAAACAACAACAAAATATTTAGAAAGAAGAAGAGAAAAAAAAAGAAAAAGATAGACAGACAGACAGAGGAGAATTGTTGGATTTATCAAGCTTAGAATCATTATCTCTGATAGACATCATGTAATCTTAGTTTTGGTAAGTAATAAGGTTCACAGAGAAAAATAGTTTCTCTTTCTTACTACTAGTATAGACACATGTGCGATGCACATGCTTGAATTTTTACTCATCCAATAATACTAAATTTGAAAGCCATGATTTTTTTTTTCTAAAACAAAAATTTACTATTCTTGTTTGTACTCGTTAGGTAGATAATTGAAAGAGCTTTTCAAATATATAAATTTTTTAAAAATCCGATGTATATTTTGAAAGATATTAAGTTTTTAAATTTTTTGATATATTTTTAAAACAATGGTATTTATGTAAATATATAAAAGATATGGACAACTTAGTAATTTAGGGGGTCTCCTACCAAAAATACCTCTTTTCTTTATATTAGTAAGATAAGATGAGAAATGAGAGAGAGTAATAGAGATGAAGAGATAAGGAGAATAGGGAGAGGGCTGCCTGGGAAATCGAACCACGGAAATTACTAGGTCCATCTGTCATAGAATCGGTCCACGAATTAAAAATAAAATATTAATAAAAGATTACATTCTACGACCAGCATAGTCGATCGATGAGGTGGTCCGTGTTTTTTTTTAAATCCTTAACCGTCCTGAACCAGTCCAAGGTGAATTTACTGTCAATGAGGGTCACGGTTGTGGGTGGTTGAAACCTCATATTCCACTAGTGTGAGCATTTTATCCGTCATCCGTGGATTTAACTGGGACCAACCGTACGTGTGCGGATAGATGTCCGGACCGTTCACTAATGGGTTGGACGTGGATGAGATTTTTGAAATCCAACGAATTATGGATTGGACCCGGATGCAACCTTGAAAATCCGTTCGACATCCATACCCGTTAGATTAAGGATATTTATATAATTTTAAAAAAATATATGGATAGTTTTGGAATTTTTATAGTGTTTGCTTGGAGTGTTGTCCGTGGCACTTCTATATTTATATACATATATAAATGTGTAGGTTTTATAAGAAGTCATCTATATTGGATTTAGTTTTTCATTTTAAATTTTAACTAACACAAGTCCATTGGATTATCCGCACCCAATCCGTTCATCCGTGTATCCATTGGATGTGGATTGGATGGATGCCAAATTTGAAATCCGTAGAGAATTGGATTGGATGCGGATAAGGTAAAAACCGGTACATACCGGCCCATGCTCACCCCTATCTCCACATATGGAGGAAACTAGCTCAAGTTGTCTCCACATATGGAAGTAACTAGGACAAGTTTTCACCAATATGAACTCAGCTATCAAAGAAAATTGGAAGCTCAACAACCCTGTACATTCACCTAATATCTACCAGGTTACTTCATTCCTTGGAACTCATTCTACCAGTTCAATCACCAATCTGAACTCAGCTCAAGCCACAACTACCTGCAATTTTAGTTCAAGAATAAGCCCATTCATTCATTATCACCATTTCATCCTTAATTGCAACTCCAGACAACCTTTAAAATCTTCATCTTTGCAACGCTATCCACACTGCTACAGCTTTATTCTCTCCATCCCAGCACAGGTTTTGTTCCAGCATCATTACAACTCCCCTCACTAGTGGAAAATGGAAGTTATACCACTGTCAGGAAAAGAAGTAATATCACTAAAAACGACTGTGTCCATCAGTTGGAATCTAGAAGTGGTTTTTTCCAAAACGACTGTTTCTGGCAAAGGTTGAATTCTTTGAAAAAACAACTTTCTTTACCAGTAGATAAAAAAATACTGACAGAAAAAGTAGTTTTTCTTATGATATTTCATAAAAAAAAAATTGATATTGATTCAGCTGAATCCAAAGCTGATTCAACCGAATCAAAAACTAAAAACTGAATCAGAATTAAATTAATAATGGCTTCAAAACAGAATTTAATAATGACTTTAAAACTCATTTTTTATTTGAAAAGTGAATTCAGTTTACAATTTCAATTATCTAAAATCTGCGAGCTCCAAGTCCAGAATCTTCTAAAACTAAGTTGGAAATCCTTAACATATATTCCTATTACAAGATTACAAGAATAAAATTTCAACACTAAGTTGAAAGTAAGACTTCACCATCTGTACCTTCATCTTATGACAAACTAGATCAAATCAAAGTAAGACTTCACCATCTGCGAGCTTCAAACACTGCTGCTGTTCCGAGGTAATAGAAAAACACCATCAAAGAAATCTCCAAAGTAATTACGAGGCTCGTGCACTAGCTTGGATATTATGTCTCTCAGTGAAATCACTCCTTCCATATTTTCATCCGCATCTACTACGTAGATTCTATGTATCTTTTCTGAGTCGAGTTTCAGAATAACGTCTTTGATAGTATCATCTTTCCTGCACGTAATCATGCCCCGCAACATTGGTGACGCTTCTTGCTGCTTTAGATGGTTTCTAATTGCTGTCAAGAAGCTCTTCGCGGTGATGGATCTGCAAGAAGATTTCAAATTTACATTATCTTGAGGTTCATTGTTTGTTTTGACATTTACAATTAATACCATGATGATTGAAGCTCCTCCGGGAAACTAGATATACTTGAATTGAAATGCAAGTTTAATTCAGCACCAAACCTGTAATCTTGAGAACAGGCTCATCCTCGTATACCTTACAAGAGAGGAAAACAGGTATTTTAAAAGTAATTACTAATTAGCAACACAGTCAAATTTGAAGTCAGATCATTCTTTTCCTTTCTTGTACATTGCAAAGAAGAAGAAACAAAACTAGCGCGACTGCGACTTTTAATGCATCAATGATACTTGGAATAATTCAGACAAAGGATTATCCTTCATCATATGAAGTTTAATTTGAACAAAAACACAGAAACATCTGGCAGGCTGAAAATTGCCGACCATGTATGACTTACAAAAAATAGGAATAGAAGGGGGATACCTTAATCAATTTATGGGGCTTCATGATCGGAAGACCAAGATCTTTAAGCTTCTTCGTTCCCCAGCTCTCAAACCAATGAAGTCCAGCATATTCCGCCAGCATATGAACCACAGAAGATTGTGTGATAATGTTATCAATATTTTCTTTACCCAGATCAACCACTGGTAGGCTCTTCATTTTGTATTTGGATAGCAGCAAATGCATGGTTAACATCAAAAACAGTCAATCAAACCCGTACATCAAAAAAAAAAAAAAAAAAACTTCAATGAAACTCAAATATTGCATTAGTAAAGTTAGTTTCATCACAAAGGTCAACGACGATCACTAGGTGTATAGTTGATTATCACCCCTCCATTACTGAAACCAACTACCTAGCAGGGAAAGAAGTTAGCATTGATTGGTAGTGTGGTAGGATCTTAGAGGAAGTAAGGAAATGAACTTGCAAAAGAAACAAAAGTTTGTGAACGACGATTACCCCAAGACACTCTAATAGTTTATAGTAGGCCCGTCCTTGCAGGGGATTGTGCCCTTGTCTAGGCATGGAGAAGTAGCGAGTCCTACACGACAACAAATGTGAGAATATGACTTCTCAAAAGTCTTGATCAATAATTAAATTATGCAAGTAAATTTAAGTCGCACCGGCAAAATAAAAACTGACCATTCAGTATAGCCTGGATCTACTGTAAAACCATATATGTTGACTATATCACACATGGAGAGTGCTAGTTCTATCGATTTCATTCCAGTCCCTTTGGCACCTCTTCGCAGTACAATACCTTGGAACAGATAGACTGGATTTGTGATGCCCTGCAATACGCACACAATTGAATTAAATATGGTGAGGAGCATGGAATCTCTTGGTGCTACTCATGTTATTGACTAACTGATTAATTAAGCTCTTAGCAGTTCTCATTAACTGATTAATTAAGCTCTTAGCAGTTCCCATTAGTAGAGGGAGATTAATTAATCACATACGGTGCATAACTTCCCCCGTCTTTGCTAACATATGGAAAATCAAATCCATTTAATTTTGCACAACCACAAATTCTTGGATTAGTGCAAGTCCCTTCGCATCACAGGGTGCTTGACTATTGCACTCACTAGAGTGAAATGTTTCCAATTTTTTGTACCATAATAAATCAGCTTCTAGTTTAATTCTAGTTCTAGGAAACTAAGTAAGATGAGAATTAGAAAATGAACAAACAACCCATGCTTCTAATTATAAATGTTAATCGCATATAAGTTTTGTAATTCTAATATGTATTCTCGTATTAGCATTTGCATTATAACCACCCGAACCTGCCAAGTAATTTACACTATTTTATAAGTTTTGTAAAATAGTTACATTAACAATGGAATTCAATTGGGGAATAAATTCAGCTTTCATTTTTTACCGTTTCCTGCCAAGTAATTTACACATTTTCATACATGAGAGCAAATGCATTTCTTTCCCCTTTTTGGATGACCTAGTTGAGTAAGACGAAATTTCATGAGTACACTTATCTTGCCTGTGGTAGTAAGCATGTATCTAAAATATAAGATTTTTAATAGACCATATCCAAATTGAGAAGATTTTGGGTAATTATTTTCACACAGTGTACCTAATGTTTAGTTGGGCGTCCCCTGATAGCACGAGCCTTCTTTGGCCTATGATCCAAACGCAAAACTTTCCAGTGCAATTGATAGCCTCACCACCCTGCTGGAGCCAAACACATAACATCAAAGTTATTTCACTAGTACATATATGTCATAGAAAATTATCATCCTCATGTATAAGTTACAGGAAATCTAGGAATATAAGGGGAACAACTTATGATCAACATTAGCAAAAAACCAACATTAATGAAACAGAAAATACTATGTTCCCAAACTTTGTAGGTTGCTTAAGTTTCTTGTCCCAATCAAGCACCAAACACAGAATATGTGTAACTACCCTTTTCGTCCACAACTTTCTGAAACAATATAGAGTATGTTGAATAAAGAAATGAACACAAAACCAAGAATTTCCCACCAAAATTTTAATCTAATACATACTTAAGTTCCAAATACTACTAAATAGCAGAATCTAAATACATTTAGAACTAACCTGAATTTGGTGTAATCCCCCAAATGTAAATGCTGTCTCTCTTGGGACGTTTTGGCGAACACCTTGCGAGAGAACTTACCCCACTCATTTCAAACACCATGTCTGCCTTAATCTAGACACTACTCTGTTCTAGCAACAAATTACATCCCTGCGAGAGAACTTACCCCACTCATTTCAAACAACTATTTGCCGCCAATGTATAATCAGGGATATGCTAGAAACTACTATGCTCTTATCATCATAATACTAATTGAACCTCGTAGTGACTAGTAGCACTAAGCTCAAGGGTTCACCATCTTCACAAAGAAAAGAAAAGACACAGTTAAATGAATTAAGGCAGACATGGTGTGATATTTATCCAGAAAAATAAATAAAATTAATTAGTGCAAGCCCTTTACCAGTTACGCTGTAAGCTGCTGCCATTTGTTCTTCCCCTTCAACTTCTTGTTCTCCTGCACATC
The DNA here is from genome assembly GCA_023529315.1 of Papaver bracteatum. Taxonomy (NCBI): domain Eukaryota; kingdom Viridiplantae; phylum Streptophyta; class Magnoliopsida; order Ranunculales; family Papaveraceae; genus Papaver; species Papaver bracteatum. The sequence goes on from JAJJWX010003606.1 coordinate 257,184, forward strand.
ATCATGTAAATGAATTTAAATCCCTGACCATCATATCCTCATAAAACTGAAAACATAAATAAGCAAGACTTCATATGAGAACCTCTTCTCCTAGTAACCATGTCATGAAGAGTTCGAACTTAGACTCTAATAAATCCTATACAGTCTAGGTTATCATATAAGAGCAAATATTGAAGCATTATAAGTGAATCATAACTCAGTACAGAACCTACAGTAGGTGCACACTAAGGACAACAAAAATACATTGGTCTCCTTTGATGCTGTGAAGAACTTAGCCATGACATTTAAACAAACATGTAGTGTCTCTAAAAAGTTAAGATGAGAAAAATTGAAACTCTATAAAGCTAAACAACCTAATACCATTAATCTTCACCAAGTTAGGGACATACAATTTAAACAAATCCCAAACTAAAACATAAAACGAAAAATATTCAAAATTGATAAAGATAAATTGACATTACTACAAATGCAAACACAAATTAAAAATTAAAATAAACTTAAATCTCTTGCAAAGCTTCAACACCTTTACTGTTAAAAGGGGATGGATGACATTAGCTTATCCTGCAGGAAAAAAATCAGGAAATATAATCAAAATCCTTTAATCAAATCTACAGCAAGTACTACCTTACGAGTACCAACAAGATTTGTTTGATCATGAGCACTCAAAGCTTCAATAAAACAAAAAATATAAGGTTTTCAAATACGAAAAATATACTCAAACCATCAAATTAAATGAAGGGTTTTTGATATTATAATTACCAGCAGTAAGAGAAGATTCAATTTCAGATTTAGGGGTTTTATTTCTTACACCAGGAGGAGATCTTCAACCCACTTGAAGACTTTTTTGCAGGGAAACATACATAAGGAAACATCATTATGCAAAATCGAGAGAAGATGAAGAGAAATTAAATCATTAGTCATACTAAAATTCTATCAGTGAGTTTCGATCTTTCATATGAGAGTGAGATTCATCTTCAATTACTAACTTCGATTTCCAATTACTGAGAAACGAACTGGATTTTGAATCTAGGGTTCTAGGAGTTTTTGTTGAATTTGATTAATTGAACAAAATAATAATAAAGCTTGTAAAAAACTTGTTAAGAATGATTTATCGATGGTGATGAAAATAAAAAAATTATGATTTGGGGACATGATTTGTGGATGAAGAAGAAGGGGATCTCGTGTGCTTTGAAGGAATTGAGAAACAAGAGAATGAAAAGGTACGTATGGGTATAACTGGGGCTGCTTCCAAAGTGGTTCTTATACTCGATATAAGAGAGCCCTGTTTTATTATTAAAAAAAAAAACCAATGTAACGACTGGGGCTGAAACTTGTTTAATTTTTATCAAAAAGAACTACTTTTTCTAACAGCACGTATAAGTACTACCAGTCCATGAAAGTAGTTTCTGTGTTTTATTATAAAAGAATACCCCTAATGTAACGACTGGGGCTGAAACTTGTTTAATTTTTATCAAAAATAACTACTTTTTCTAATAGCACGTATAAGTACTACCAGTCCATGAAAGTCGTTTCTTTAAAAACCAGGAAGTGGTTAAAAATCCTTTTTCCACTAGTGCCTGCAATCTTGAGTTCCATTTATTCAACACATTCTCTGCACTACTCAGCTTCAACTTGCTCTCTTCCACCAGTGCAGACCTTACACATAGCTCCTTCTTGACCTAGCCATTTAATCTGTAAAAAAAGTAGTATCGCACTGCATTTTGTAGCTCAACTATCCATCACCTACAATTCATAAACATATATCTACTTCAGCATCACTGCTTGTAATTCAATCATATCAACTCCACATCATGTCTTTATTGCTTTATCAATGAACACCATCATTCCCTTAACCACATACTTCCTCTAGCTTCTTGAATAAATAAATTTAATCGCATACATCAACACATTCATAACCATCTACACTGACAAGCCTCTCCTTCTTCGCTATGTTCATTACTGCAAAACCATGTCATCTACAACATCCACCTAACACCAGAACCATCATCACCTCTCGGTGAACTCACTCCCTAGCATACATATCTGCAAAGAGATTCATTCACAGCCCAGAATTCCATCATCTCAGAGAATCAATTTCCTAAACAATCCCTAATTACTTCCTTCTTCAGTATCTTGTTATCTCATTCTTCATCTCAGTCTTGTCCAAAAATCACTTGCAATGACACTGCAATAAAAGCATTAACACATCAATCAATTGTAATCCATTTTTTCAATACTACCTCCTTCTATTATATCAACATAACCATCTTGAACTGAAAAATCCCAACCACTGCAACGCAACATCACCAACATAGAACATCCTCTCTTCTTCTTCTTTATCTTCTCAGCTCCAATGAACTCCATATAACAGCATCAGCCAATGACATCTTGTTCTTTAACTAGTTCTCTATAGTTCTTCAATTAAGTCCCTGAATTGAATAATCACAAGACCCAACTCTTCATTGAACTGAGCCACTGTCAAACCCTAATTTCCATTAGCAGCAGCAATCATCTTCTTTCTCTATTCACAATCAAATCCAAACAAAACCCATTCTTCTCAACTTTAACAGACTCCCATCTAGCTATTTCATTCATTCTGTTTCAACTCAATGCATGATTTCTTTTCTCTATTGTTGTTCCAAACCTGCAAATGGATCCATGTAAGAAGCAAGACTAAGATGAGATTAATGTAAATATAAACTTTGATTACGAATCAGAAATGAGAATCGACATGATACCGGAGCTATTGGGTTACCAACATCAGCAAAAATGAAGAAGAATTATTCTAGAACGATAAGGAGCTATTGTTTTTTTGTTAATTAACCTTTGATTTGAGTTGTTATTGTTGATTTTTGTCAATTTTTCTCCATTGATTCAGAACAAATCTTCATGAACTGATGTCGTCGATGGATTTCGGTGAAGAAGAAGAAGAGAAAACAAAACATATAACATAAATTAAACACAAATCATAATATATCTGTTTATAATGGTGGTTGTTGTAGTGGTGTCGGTTGTGGTGCTGGTTGGAGTGATGGGGATGGTTGTGTGATGATTAGATTTGTTTCTGTGATATGCAATGGAGCAGAACGAAAGTGAAAGAAGAAGGATAAATACGGAATTGCATAAATTATGTTTTTAAATAAAATTTCAATTATGCCATCAGGGGCATTTATAAAGTTGCTTAAGGGAATTTGTCCCAAGTCCTTCAAAATGAAGGGTAATTGTAAGATTCCCACTTTATATAATAAGGAATGCAATATTTGAAAAGTGTGGCTATAATGTTCATGAACTGATTCAAGTGAATCAAAACCGATTTTGCTTTAATTGTGTCTTGTATAATTCTATGAGAATATAAACAATTGAACAACTCTTTAACTACAGTAAAAACTCCATATATTAATAGTCTTGGGACTTCATAAAATTATTAATATAGCGCGGTATACCAAAAAAAAAAAAATGTTTTTTTTTTTGCTAATTCAAAGTATATAAAATGATATGGATGTCTTCATTAATCATCCAAATGAACAAGAAGTCGCATATTCTTTGACCGAAGTGAAACATCGATCGAATTAGACAAGAAGCATCGGGAGATAATCCTTATGATGATGTTACAGAGATACCAAAAGTTTCACAAGAAACTCTAAATATGCTCGACAAGTTGGAAATATTTTGGCTTCAACAAGAAGGTACCCATAATAATGAGGTCTTGAGCATCCGCAAATCAAAAGATGCGATGACAATCCAAAAAGTTATATCCTTTTCTCAATGAACTATATATAGATAAGTATTTTATTTCATCTTAAGTTTTGATGCAACAAGATCTATAAGTTTCCAATAATGACGGTTATATTAATATATCGAGGTAAATTCCATATGGCGGGACTGAAAAAATCTATTAATATTAAAGTGTGGAGGTTATTACTATTTATAACTGGCCCAATTGGGACTATGATTTTTTATTAATATATAATATATGGAGTTTTTACTATAGTTTCATTTGAGTCATTTTGACTAGTTGTGATTAAGATGAACAAAGTTGATATGAAAGTGTTCATATGGATAACTTCGGTTAACTATTGTTGAGCCAACTATGTGTACACGTTTAGGTACAGCTACCCATATCTAAATAAAGGTACATTTCATTTTTGTGTAACAAGATAAATTCAATCTAACGGTTGAAAATATATTAGCTTGAATCTAATCAGGTTTTCATCCAACGGTGAATATTGAATGATTTGTTACCAAGGTAACATTGATTGCAAACCCTGATCTAAAGACTATATAAGGGAGAAATCTAACAACTAGGAAACCTAATCCCCACACCTCCTGTGTGAGACTAGTTGCGACTAGAGTCGATTCTCTTTTAACCTAGGTTTTTCTAAAACCATTATAAGTTAACGACTTAAGGACTTCATTGGGATTATGAAGCCAGACCCAACTAATTTCTCAGTAATTGAGTGTTCTGATCTTACTTTGTTCTATCATATTGAGTACTATCTTCTCAAAGATTTGCTCGAAATTTAATCTCTAATAAGTAAGATAAAAAGTAATCACAAAGCTCTTCGTCTCATTCTTTGTTATTCCACAATATTTTGTTCCGCTACCATACAGTTAAGTTATTGATATTACTAGGATGTTCTTAGGGAATATAAGTCTAGTGTATCAATTGGTTCTTGTTCACCTTGATTTATCAAAAGACGGAACAAAAACTCGTAGGTATTTCTGTGGGAGAAAGATTTATCTATTCAATAGACTTTTCTGTGTGAGTCAGATTTGTTTATAAAGTCTTCGACTTTGGGTCGTAGCAACTCTTAGTTGTGGGTGAGATCAGCTAAGGGAATCAAGTGCGTAGAATCTTGCTGGGATTCAGGGGAGTAAGGAATGTGACTGTACCTTAATCAGTGTGAGATTGGTTAGGGATCAAATACATTCCAGTCCGAAGTTAATTTGTAGTATACTAGAGTCTGTAGCGACTTAATAAAACAAGTTGTACACTTGGTATATAGCGTATAAGTACGAAACCAAACCAAACTACTGGATCAAACCAAGATTAATTTAATTCAATTACAACTATAACAATAATTATAATGAGGAAAATAAAGTAAAGGCACTCAACAAGATTTTTTCAACGAAAAACCCGCAAATGCAGAAAAACCCCAGGATATAGTCCAGTTTTGAGTACTCACGAAATTGCGCGATTATACAAGGACTACCACAACTTCGTATAATTAAGACCAAGTAAACTAACTCCAAGTTAGTCAGTTCCTTTATTATCCTTGCGCCTGCAACCAATTTGGTATCCTAAGATCGAGTTCACTATCTTAAGTCATTTCACCTACTGTGAAGTCTTTAATCCACTCAACTCCTTTGGATCATATTCTGAAAAAATAAATTACTAATTTATTTCAGTAACCGCTCTATCAATCTCCCAGATCAACAAGTTAATTAGAGATGTTTAGTTACAAAGGTTCTTACGTTTAAACAATATAAACACTTTAATATCGGTTAGATCGGATCCAAGTCAATCAACTGTGCTCGAAGTTATGAAAAAGATCAAAATACCAAAAATAAATCGTGTAGTCTTCAAAGTACAAGCAAAAACAACTAGATTTCACTAGTGATCGATCACGCACATAACGAAGTTTGTTAACAATAGATAATCAAAAGTATTATCTTTAGATCATGAATCAAAATATCGGATATGAAATCGAATGATCCTTGAACTAGTTCGAGTGACCTTATATAAGAAGAGAAGAATCACAAAATCAACAAACTAGATTTATAAAGGTTCAACTTTACCATTAGTCAATCAAATCAATAATTGAATCTAGTTTCCGACCAACGGTACTACTAGTTCAACATTGAGGGTTATTCCATCTAGGGATAATTATTGGATATGGTAATACATTTGTAAAGTCTGACTCTCATTGACCAGGATAGTAGCTGGAAATTTAGAAATGTGAGAGATATAAATATTTGGTAGAATAACTGGATACTTAACCTATGTGGCTTAGTTTCTTTTCATAATGCTAATAATAACCATTTAACACTTGTGAAGGATCTTATTGATCCATCCAACCTGAAGTGGAAAATTTCTCTTATCGACTATTTGTTCTCAAACTTATTGCTAATAAAATCCTTAATATAAACCTATTTACTGATAGAAGTAATTCTTTGGGAAAAAAAAAAGATAAATAGGATGCCTGCTTAAACCATCCGGGGAATTTTCAATTTAATCTATGTATGATAAGCAGAATCAAGTCAATTTAAATGTCAACAACTCGAACATGCATAATTAATTCTGGAAAAATCTTTGAAACCTTGAAGTATCTGAAAGTATCAAATTAGTTTTGTGGAAGTGTTTACAAAATTTCATACAACTAATGCTAGGATGTAAGGCATCATTAAAGATATTTATGTCAACTGTTCTTTTGGATGTGAGGAACCTGAAACCATTAAATATTTATTCTTTTACTATAGCTTTGGTAAGTCAGTTTAGGATCTTCTTCCTAACCCATTCCAATTTACCTTCAGTGCACTAGATAAATTTCTAGGCATTTGTAAGATTTGAATGGAACAACCGATTAGCTGTAGAAATAGCGTTGACTTTGTTCGAAAAGAAAGATGTAATAAACTTTTTAAAGGAAAATATGATAACTCAATACAGGTGGCCCTAGATATCCAAAGACACATACGCATTTCTGGTCTAAATAGAAAACCTTTCCGAAAAAGATAACCTCTGAACCTAGAAAAAATTCTGAACAATGGGTGCAACCTGAGATTATCAAACATAAGATTAAAATTGATGTTTCTTGGATATCAAAGTCAAAACTTTACGACTTTGCTCTAATTTTGAGAAATGATGTAGGCGAGTTTGAAGCAGAAAGATCACGACCAATTTCGAAGGAGACTGTAATTATTATTTTTTTTGACTATCTTAATGGGATAATTTTCATATATATTAGAGGAGTAGAGCTATTCTTGATTAGTACAAGTTATTTGAATCTTTTTCAATCATTCAAGGCTTTCATTTTGTTAACGAAACTACAAACTCAGTAGTCAATAAATTGGCTAAAGGAGAAAAACTTTTCTCTTTTATTTTGAATTACTAAAACATTCCATCCTCATGTATTAACTCTTTAATATCAGTAGGTGAATCTAATATTAGACCACCTTTGATATTAGATGTCTCTACTAGATTTTTTCATGTGGTTACTAACACCCAAAGTTAGCTTTTAATGAATTCTTAATTTAAAAAAAAAAAAAAAACGTAGTAACTTGGGATAGAAAAAGTTGACTCTTTTATCACTTAAAGTTGTATACATGCCTCATCATTGCACCTGACTTGCCAATTTTACAGTATATGTCTTAATAAAGTCATGTTTTATTTTCCGTATGGTGTGTACTTCATTTCTAAACCATCAATCATGTACTCTCGGTAACTATAGGTACCATACTTTATTTTGTGTAACTCTCAGATGATATTAGCGTGAGATTGGTAATTTGGTGATTTTCAAAAAGTTGTTCCTATTATATATCTAGATAAGTGTCAGTATCTATCTCTATTTATGGTCTCAATAGATAATAATGAACTTCTTATGAATTTTAGGGTTGGAGTTTTACTTTCTATCATTGTAAATGACGTTCCAACTAAGTTTTCTAATAGGAAAAAAGGCAATTATGTTGAAGGAAAAACACACTCGGTCATTATCCATACTCTTGTATACTATTGATGCAACAACAATTTAATCATCTGCAGATTCAAATGACCAGTGATGGACCCTTATCTTGTTCCAGTCCAACCAGCTAAATATTTTCTAACTATGGTTTCAGTGTTTTAGTTAATTTCCACCTGAAAAATTTCTTCTGAACTATCCACTTCGTTGTAGAACACCCAACAATTTTCGTTCAACTTCCACGGAATTAGCCATCTTTCCATGGAAATAAAATGTTTTCCTTTCCGTCATTTGGAAAAAAACTATTTCCACGGGATTGTAAAGAAAAGTGTTGCCTAAAGTATGTTTTAAACTCAATTCCGTGGAATTCCATGGAAAGTCTTTCCTTTCCTCCCCCAGGAAACTGATTCCACGGAAATACTTTCCATGGAACTGTTTCCTTTCTCTGTTATCAAACACGGCCTTAAAGGCATTACCTCCACATATTAGATTTATCTACTAATAGTTTTGAGCAATACAAGTTAGGGGGTTGTTAACCCAATATAAAACATAATTTATAGGTCTAACAATTTTTTCTAAAGCATCCGCCACCATGTTTCCTGTACTGGGAAAAAAAGAAGTAAAAACCATGGATAGGTTCTATCTATTCTATCTGTTTCCTCAATGATATTCTTATTGCGCCAAGAGATCTATGAAGTTTTTCCATTCAGATGATTGAACAGACTTTCACAGTTGACTTCAATAATGTTCCTTTCTCTTTTGTCCAAAAAGATGCTAGTAATATGCTCATTGCCTCTGCCTCTTGTTGGTATGCACTGGATGTTGGACCTGCTCTGCCTTATTCGAATTCACCTGTGTAAATTCTTAAGATTAAAGCATAGCTCGAGGATGAATTTTCAAAGACCCAAGATGAGTCTATATTGATTTTCCTGCAATTTTTGTTAGGTACACTTCATGATATCTTACTTTTCTTATGAGATTTATTATAATTACTCTTTAAAGCGGGTTTCTTGGACAAGTAAAGAATGAGTTTCTGGATTTCAAAGCACAATTGTCTAGTAGATTTTGATTTAGATTAAAAAAATATGTTACTGCTTTCTTTCCAAATATGTCACATTTTAGTAAGCATTAGTTAGTAGTTATCACCCGATTTGTATTCCAAATCCGATTCTTACACAAATCCAACAAGCTAGTCGTTGGTTAATTTGAATACTTATAGGATTTGTCTCTACGTTCCAAATGAATTGAGCATATTTACAATGTAAGAAAAGATGCTCTGAAGTTTCTGGTGCTTCACCACACATAGGACAAAAAGGGTCAATGTTCTTGACTTTTCCAACTAATTTTGTGTTAGTTACTAGGGTATTTTGAATGCAGTTTTAAAAGAAGACTTTAAATCTCTGCGAAATATTCAAATTCCATTGTGACTTCACAAATATTTCAGGTAATGACAAGCTAATGATCTCTGTACATGTCTCATTTAGTTTATCATACATTAATTTAACAGTATAATTGCCCGATTTGGTTAGAGTCCATCTAAGTCTATCTTGTTTTTGTTCATTTGATTTATCTGGGAATAAAAATATATTCTACTAATTTTTTCTGTTATGTAAGAAGGAAAAGAATCATTGATAAGAGAAATGGTCCACTTTTTAGTGATAAGATCTATTAGATTTGCCACAAGTGTTAAAGAGTTGCTACTAGAATTTTTGTATCTTAATAGAGTATCACTTAAACATGGGACCCAGATATCTTCCCATATACTTATACTAATGTAACGATCCTCAAGCTCGTCAACGCTATTAGACCGGTCAAGTGTCGAATTAGCCGATAATAACTCGATTAGTGTAACTCGAGCATTAGTTAATAGGAATTAATCTAATAACGATCCAGAGACGAATCTAGTACCACCGGATAGATCTCAAAAAGTTACGTGGAAAGGACTACTCGAACATGTCGTTCGGATACTGGGCGAAGAAGAAATAATCTGATTTGTGTGGAGGGTAAAATGGTCATTTCACACTCAAGACTTATCAAGGAAGCCGAGTTATCTTCTGTGGGCACCAAAGGTCTGCCTTTGGTCGGGTGCCTTTAGTATTTTGGGTCGGCCTTATCAAGACCAAGTCGAGAAGATGAACACTGATTTCTTATTCTTCTTCTTTCTTCTCATTCTTTCTCTCCTTCTCTCTGTTTCTTCTTTTCCCATGTTCTTTCTCTTCTGCATGTGTTTGAGAAATCAAAATGGAGGCTATGTGATCAAATATAGGGTGGAGTAGATCATGCAGTAGTCGTTGGTGATGGTGTTTAAGATGAATCATCGTTGGATGAAGAAGAAATTACGGTTTGAAGAGAATTGAAGTTAGGGTTTGTGACGATTTGAGAGGTTTTGGTCGTGATTCTTGTTTGAGTAAGATTAGTGGTTTGGTTTATTAGTGGTGATGAATCTAGTTTAGCTTTGGACGAAGAAAAATCTATTGATTAAAGATAAACAAAAGTTAGGGTTTTGGGAAGATAAAGTTGACTGGAGGATTTAGTGGAATTGAGATGTGAATCGTATTGCTGATAGATAAATAAGAAGAGGGATGTTGTTAATTACCGTTATTGGGTTGTTCTGATAGTTAAATTAAGTAAGGGTTTTGTAAGAAGTTCAAGGAAGAATTAGAAGACGAAGATGATGAAAGGGGGATTGAACTAATGATGGGTTTTGCTGATTTAAGGAATTAAGATGTTATTTTGTGTTCAAATCATAAAGTTTATGATTTAGGAATTATTTAGGGTTCTTCTGAGAAGAATAGATAGAGATGAAGATTGTGAGATAAAGGCTAGGGCTCGATTTTGTTATAAGAAGGTAGTGGAGATATTGCTGGTGTTGATTGAAGACGGGGAATTTGATGATTGAAGATGAGTTTTAGCTGGGATGAACAGAAAGGAAGTATTAATGTGATATGGAGAAGGGGAATTCACTGTTAATGAGAAGGATTGGGTTTGTATTGGTTGTAATTGTTTTGGGAAGGCAGTGTATGTATTAGTAAAGAATTTTTGTTCTAGGACAATGGCTATCTTTGTTGTGTTCGATTGTAGTTACAGATATGGTGTAATGGAACTGTAGAATGGTTGTTAACTGTGTTAAGGAGTTATGCTTAGAGAATGAAGTGGAGTTTGCTAAGACTAAATATAGTCTCAGTTGAGGGCGCTGGTAATGTGTTGAGCTACAAAGAGTAGCATCGTTAGAAATCATAGTAATGAATTGAACTGAGATGAGTAATTCAGGGACTAGCTGCAGCTGTTAGTGTGTGAACGTGCAATTAAGAAGGGTAAGCATAGAATACGGAGAAGATGTTTGATAGTGGTGCTTCTATGGTTGTACCGATGGTGGATGAGTTTGTCGTATGTGACTGATATTGCTTGTAATGATGGTTCCTTATGTCATGGTTGAATTACAATTAGAAGTGCAGTGTAATTAAGATGGGAGTTACATATGAGGGTTGAGTTTGATATCAGTGAGTAAGATGTTGTGTGATTGAAATATTAGAATGAGGGTTAAATGAATATGCTGAATTGAACCTCCCCACAAGAAGATTGTATCTGCAATCGCAGGTAAACCTAGTTTACATTTGTAATTGAAAATCAAAGTTTGTTTAAGAATGATTATATAATTTTTGTTTGGTAGAATTGAAATGGTAATACAGTTTTAGATTTGTGCTTTATGTCATTGATACACCATTATGGTGCATCTCAAGTTTTGGTCTGTGCATTGGCCTTTTCCAGATTACATCCAATTTAGCCGATTGAACCTGTTTTAGCTAAGTTGTAACCCCAGTCACTCGTCTGACTCAGTTGTTTGACCGAGTTGACACAAACCGATTCTTGGTTGACCGATTTAGACTTCATACTTTGACTATTTTACCCTGGACTTTGACTTTTGACTGGACGTTGACTGTTAGTTGACCCTTGACCGTCACTTTAACCGTTAGTTGACTCAGATGGACTGGGCCATAGATTAAGGGATGAATTAGTGGACTTGGGCTTAAGATCAGTGTTTCTTAATTAGATGTTTTAGACCTCTTGTGGTCCGAATTAGACTTTGGTTTCTTCTATAAAGTTGTAGATATTCTTAACACTTAGTTAATGGACTATAAAACTAATCTAATTGAATTATTAAATCTTAGCTATGCTAAAGATAGATAAATAAAGATGGAGAACCTTAATTAGGCCTAGAAATGTTAGATAGAATTGTATGATTCTTGTGTGAACCATTTTGGTTAGATTCTTAGAGTGCTTGTGTGAATAACAATTAATTTATTAACAACGACCGATTCAAAGGATGAACCAGTGGATCTCGAGGTAGGAGTGGCTTGTCTTCAAAAAGGTGTGGGAATGCATTTGACTCTTTGTAATCATTATTGTCACTTTTATAAAAGTTTATGCGTAACAAACTCATGCATTGTCTGTTTCTGCATTCCATATTTTATTTCAAATGCATTGTGATAATCATGTTATTTCTGTGAATCTTTCCACGATGTGGAAAGGACTTGTATTGTTTCGTCGTCAACATGAATTGTTATGGGAAATGAGAATTTCCACTTGTGGTATATAGGATACGCTCCTTCACATTTATATCTACATGAATTCAGCTTTTATTGTTTAGAGTTGGTCACCATGGTCTTGGTGGCATCCATAGATAAATAGGTGTGAATTGCCGGTTAGGAATTTACAACCATATTAGTACATTGTTTGACGAAGGAGTTTGTTCCGTATACATGTATGATTATTTCAGTGACTTAGTCACTGTTCAATATTTTCGGAAAAATATGTATTGTTTTCCAAATCTTGCCTATGATTACTTAGAAGGTTAAATGTTAATTATTCCCACTTCAGTTTCTGTGACAGATCATGGTTGCGCAGCTAAAGCTTCAAGAGTTGACTTCGCTAGTTGATTAACTTCTGTTATATTTATTATGTTGTATATTTTATTTAAAAACCAAATGACTATTATATATGTATCATTTGAGAGAAGATCTTGTATATACATTTTTGAGCGGGGTTAGCTTTGGGCTAAGTTTTTATATCGCATTTCTTAACTGAATGCTTAAGTGCATGTTTTAGATTTTAGTGCCTCTTTATTTAGTTAATTTATTGGATTAGTCAGCTGCTAGCTTAGGGGGCGCTACAACTAAGACCATTTCTGACTTCCCAAATACTATATTTCCTAATGAGCTCTAAGCCTTTGCATAGGTATTTCCATGTCCAAGAACCTATATCCAGAGGTTTAGCTTTTAGAGGGATCTTTCATTTAAATAAAATTGGTTGTGAGGTTTTTTCCCAATGGGAGTTCGGTTTCTAAACCTCCAAGCTAATTTGGCTATCATAGCTTGGCTGAATTTTCTAGCATCCCTGAAACCTAACCCCCCTGCTTCCATATATTATTTTATGAAGTCGTGTCCAAGCTTTGGGGTAAAAAAATTTCGAGTCATTCGTTTTACCCCACCAGATATCATCTATCCTATTTGTAATTTTCTTGGGGAGTATGAAACATCCCATCTGATAAAAGGGGATACTAGACATAACTGTTTTGTTTAATACCATTCTACTAGACTGGGGCAACACTTTTCCTTTCCATCCTTGAGATTTGGATTCTATTATTTCTAACATAGGTTCAAAAGTTTTTATCTTTGATTTTTCAATGAAGAGGGGAACTCCTAAATAAGGATTTTTCAGGTTTATATGTTTTATCTAGAGTAACTTCGACAGTGCATCTAGGTTCTAAATAAAACATATAGATCTTTTTTTTTTGAAGAACCCATGAAGTTATGGAGTTGTCTGTATATACTCCATGCTAGCCTCCTAAAAAAATTAAAAAAATCAGGGAAACTGGACTTCTTTTGCACCTCATACATCATGGGCTTCTCAATCTCATAATACCGAATCACCGATAGTATGTTACTCATCCAAAAAGTCCACTAAGGCTGAGTGAAGTGGAGGAGAGAAGGTATGGGTTGAGCATTATTTCCACGTAATGTTGAAGTGAGGTCTGAGTGTAGTGGTGGGGGAGGAAATTTTAATATAGGCGAGGACGCATACATCGCTTGAGCGAGGTCCAAGACATCGCTTCAAAAGAAAGACCTCCTTCCTCGCTTGACTGGTAAACACGCGTTGAAGCGATGACCCGCTCCTCGCACCAGTTTTATTACAGACGGAAGCATCATTTTCTCCTCCTCATTCGACCTCATCAGAAATTTTTCTCAAAATTCTTCTTCATCTATGGTTTTATCTTCATCCCTTTTGGTGATTAATTGTGAGTGATTGGTGAAATCTTATAATCGATTTCGTTGGAGTGGTTTTACAATCATGGGATGTGAACATATGGTTTAGATTAATTTCATTTTAAAGACCTAGAACTCATTGAGGTATGTAATTGAACTAATTTTCTTGATTGTTATTGATTGTAGTATTTGTAGTGATTGGCCTGATTATGTATTAATATGTTGATGGATGTATGTTTAATTTCATTTGAGTATGAATTGTTCTTGGTATCTTAGGGTTTTAGGGTTCCATGGAGCATGAGAGTAATTTTGAATTGCAAACACCAATATGATAATTTTTGAAGTGTTTTTGGTATTTTGAATAGATTGTTACTGATTCTGAATTGCAAACACCTATGGGAATTTGAAAACACCTATTTGTGAAAAAAATTCACATTTTTTTATTTTTTGAATTATTCTTGTTGAATTTTTGAATTGTTCTTTGTATTTGTAGTGATTGTTACTGATATTTGTAGTGAAAGAATTGTTAATGATTTACAATGTAATGCTTGGTTAATTCTTAAAATTTTCAATTTAGATGAAAACTTTATAATAATAAATGGAGCATGAGAGTAATATATGTTGTGCTTGTTTTCATTTTAGTCAATTGCGATGGCGTCAAGTGAGATTCTGTCTAGGAAGGGTGATGAAAATCATAAAAGTAAGGATAATTTATCGAAAAATAGGTGTTTGCAATTTAAAAAAAGTTGGTCTCAAGTGAAGAAATATTATGACATGGTAATGAGAGCAAGGTAGTTAATATCGCGTATCGGTCGAGTCTTATACACCTATACAAATGATAATGTCTGTTTTTACAGGCGATACATCATTTATTATAGAATTTCAAATAATTATAAAATCATATTAAAAAAATAATAAGAATCATACACATATCTCAAATTTCCAAAATACAAGGTGATTTATTAGAGCTTCTCATATGGTCATTGTGTGCGTTTCCTATGTGGAAACACGGATAAGACATCCTCAATCTATTTTTCCTTAAAATTAGGGAGAGAAAAAAATCCATCTCCAACAATATTGCATGTAACATCTTCTTTTAATTAGTATAAATTTTATTTTCCATAATTAAGATTTTATTAGAGCTAAAAATAGTTAGTTAATATATTAAAGTCAATTCAATTAAGTAAAAGCTGACTAGAATGGTAGACATTGTCAAGGTGAATGTCTAGTTTTAGACATTCACCTTGACAATGTCTACCCAAAGTCATCTATACATTGGTTGAAGACATCAGGGTTGGAGAATGATTTTAGAAAAAATGGATGTGTATCCTAGGTGGATTTTGACATTTATCTCCACACACATGCCATTGGAGAATCTTTTAGCCAACGTTGTGATTGTTGTCCCATTATACCAGTAAATATTTTTTGTCATCCTTCATATTTATCTTTTATATTTCTCTGCCTAGCAATCGAAATATGGTTTTCATCTTATATCCTACCATATAGTTATTGATTTTATATTATAAATATATTAGGGGTTTTTACCTTCTCCAATTGACGTTGTACTTCTATGTAAAGACAAGATGCATGTTTATGAAAAATTATTCACGAAACCGATATTATCGGTGTACAAGTAAAACCAATATATCGGTCTGTATCGGCCTGTACAACCGATAATATCATTTCATCTCTGTATCGCCGATATTTTCGATATCATATATGTATTTTCTGATATCCGATAAAAACCTGTAATATCGGCCTGTACAATCTATATTGACTACCTTGGGTGAGAGATAATCCTCAATCCTTTGATGTGTTACAAAGGTGTGATTTTTCTTCGGTGTTTCAATTTTATTTATCTTGTGCGGATTGTAAATTAACCGAAGCACTTATGGAGAAATAGTGGAAGAAAACTAAATCATTTCATTTTTCGGAGTTCGAGTTAGGAATCAAACCTTTAGATTTGAAAGGATAACGGGTATTCCAATAAGTGTTGGACGAAGGTTGCCAAGAATACCTGCTGGTTTGAAGAATATAAATTATATAGGATATGATAGCACGTATCTTTCTTGTGTGAAAGAAAACCGGGATGCAAGAGCAGCCGGTTATGAGGAAGCGAGGAGACAAGGTCTTATGGGTGATAAAGTTGGTTTATGGAATTCTTCTGCTAGTGTCATTCCAATCATTTTTATTGTAAACTACATTACTAGTATAGAGGACACCTAGATAACAGGGGGGTATGGGAAGAATTGACTAGAATTTTTTTATTGTGGTGTATTGGTAGACTTTTGTTATGCAACACCATGACAAGAGTATGATTAGAATTATTGGTGAATTTGCATGACTTGGGAGAATATAATTGGGGTAGTGCCGCATTAGGAAATTTGTATGATTTCCTTGACAAATGGACCTCTAGCGATCGTAGTGAAATGGGTGGGATGTGGAATATTATAGAGTATTGGTACTACTTTTATTTCCGCAATTTTCAACCACTTTTGAGAGTTGAAGAGACTATCATAATTAATCAGTCCATGTATCCCGTAATTTTATTATTTAGGAAGGAAAATCGTCGAAGTCAATTTGATAGCTTGAAGCATTCACTTAGTATGGCTAGACACCAGCTATAATATGGAAACCTTAGAGAGGTGATCAGTTCAGCGAATTTCAAGAGGTTCAGGTGGCCAAAAAATTATCAAAGACGTGTGTTCTATGGGTGGAAGGGCGAGAGGTTGAGTGTGTACCTCGGTGAGATATTTTTGCGTCAGATTACAAGTGAAATAGTTATCCCATGTGATCCCCTCGATTTAGATTTAGTCCAGTCTACCGATGTTGAAGCCGTACATCATTACTTGTTTCTTCCTGATCCTGAGTTGTACAATTCATGGTGGAAGGAGAAGAGTTTTGGAAAATTTTAGCGAAGACTACCAGATGCTCCGGTACGAGTAGGACGAATCAGGCGCTCTAAAGGAAGGATGCAACGCAGAGGCTGACCTAAGCTATCTTGGGATGAGTTCATAAAGAAATACTTGAGCAAGCGAAATCTATCTCCGGAGCAGGCATTGGAAAGACAAGCTTGGAAGGCGGAAATTCGCGTGGAAGAGGTGAGTTTTCAGTACATATACTAACCACCCCTTTTCTTTTTAATTTCCGTTTTACTTTCTCCAACTATCAACCAGCGCACATATAAAGGCAACCATGCATATTTTGAAAGGGGGGAAGCCCCATGTAGCGCTGCAGCAGGAAGAATTGTGAAGGGGAGAACGCCCCGTAGCCTCTGCAATACAGACAGGGTGTAATTATATATGTATTAATGGCCGAGAATTCGTAATCCCATTAAAACGGTGACTACCTACCATCTGGTCCAAAACAAAACCAAACGCGGCGCGGATAGCGTCAAGTATTTTTGCTTGCAGTAGTACAAGTGGTGCGAGGCTCGTACAGGCCGTCGTGAAAAGCACTTTTATGAGATTTTCTGTAGTCGACCCGCTACTGGAAAAGACTTTAGATTTGGATTTGGATTTGGATTTGGAGTTATACACACATACAAAACCATGATGTCATTGGTGTAGTTGGTAATACATGTTGACGTCGACCATCCCGTCCACCTCCTGACCTGATGTCTCAGTTCTATGACGATTATCCCTAGGACGAGTGGGTGAGTGAGCTACAGGTAGTTGACTGGCATTTCCAAGTTTACATTAACAATGAACTTTCAGATTTGGTGGTCCCGAGGCCAATATCTTATCCCTATAATTTTGATCATATTACCGCGGGACGGGTAAGTACGTTAATTTATTTTTTACTTATTTGATGGATTAATTGTTTAATTTTTTGTGAAATGAATTAAATATTTTTTTTAAGAGGAATTGTTGAACAAGTTGTTCGAGCAACACATGTTTATCAATGAATCTAAAAGAATTTTTCAAGACCATACAAGAAAGTACTGTCTTGGTGTGAGCTCTTCTTCTTCTTCCGGTTTTATCACAAGATGGACACCGACTAGGAATATATAGTTCTCCCCAATTCCCAGAAGAACAGACACTACACGGAAAGTTTCGACAACATGAAGGTGTTGCATCAACTCCCCAACCATCAGGTACTATTATGTATAATCTTGAAGAATGTTACCAGCCGTTCAACGAACGGAAGACCCATATGCAAGTGTATATCGAGGAAATATGGATATCGGTTTGGGGAGTCAGGTAGATTATTCGATGGGTATGGATCTCAACATTGGACTTTCGATGGATGGCACTTTTGATTGTGTTATTGATACCCCACCTGATACATGAGCTTCAAATGAAAAAAACAAAGTTTGTTCAAACTAGTTTTCATGTTAAAGATTTTTTTTTTTAGTTTTGTAATTTTCTTTGCCATCTTTAGTTTGATGTTGACTAGACGTATTTGGATATTTCTGTATCTTTTCGAACAAACTTGTGATACACCTTTTGGTATGGGTGAATTGTGTTATTTTGTGTGGTATGGGTCACTGATTTCTTCCCAACTTGCATTCTCTCTGATTCCTTTAATAGCGTTTGTAGGGTATACAACACAATATTGTAATCAATAATGCAGACATGCTTTAATGATTTTGCAAAACAATCAACTTTAATTGTTGTCGTTTTTCCAATAAAAGTGTTAGCTCTCCGCGTTTCCCTAGTTCCAATGTCTCTTGTATTCACTCTGATTCCTTTAATAATGTTTGCAGGATATTCAACACAATATTTTAATCAATAATTCAAACCAAATTTATTGATTTTGCAAAACAACCAACTTTAATTTTTGTCCTTATCCCAATAATAGAAAGGGAAGGACTTTGTTTAAAAGTCTTTAACCATGCCCAAATGTCGCTTTCATTTTATTCTTTTTACTCCACTACACTCGACCTAAGAGCATCCACAACGGATGACTAAAACTAAATTTTAGTCGAGAAAGCAGATGCAATCGAACGGAGTAAAGACCAAAAACTAGAGTAAAACCAAAAACCAGACCATATTTGGTCTTTAGTTTGGTTTTAGTCGGGCGTAATTTAAAGTTGCGTTTGAAACAGGCGTAATTTATAGTTGCGTTTGAGGTGGGGAGGAAGTTTAAAGTGTGCCTGATGGTGGGGCATAATTTAAGTTGCGTTTGAATTATTATTTTTAAGTGGGGCGAGATTTAAAGTTGCGCCTGATTCAGGCTCACTTTAAAGTTGCTCCCGACTAATTTTTTTTAGTTTACCATAACGTCTCCCCACGGACTAAACCCATTTTTGTTTTTTTTTTGCTTTTAGTCTTCGAGTATAGTCACCCCACTGCAGCTTCTCTAAGACTCGGTCTTATGGGCATGCCCAAGGGATTCCCAAGAAGAAAAACCGTGGCCTAAAGGGGTGATTCCCGCAGAGCTTCCCTAATGTGCGGGAATCCCAGCGGGAAGACTCCTGGAACGACTAATGGTTTGTCGTTCTAAAAAAGCAGATAACGGTCATCAATTAACCGTTCTAAATTAAAAAACGGAGCATCATTAACCGTTCTTATAGAACGGGGAATCATTTGCCGTTTTAAGAAAAGAAAATCATTTTATGGTTAGCCGTTCCTTGACCTTTTTTCGTTTACACTCCGTGTACACCCATTTTCAGTTTACGTTTTGTGTTACCATAAATGAAATTTACGGTATCGGGTAGATTCTTGTTTGTACAATATGGTAGTTGTAGCGTACACATGGAGTTGGCAAGTCGTATTTAGTGAACAAGCATATGTAACTAAGTGACAAAGATTGTATCTTAAGTGAACAAGCATATGTAATTATGTTATTTGGGTAATTTCATTTTATGTAGTACAATAAATGAAAATCACTAGAAATTAAACCTAACTCACTGTCGCAGGCATTGCAGCAACCCTTTAAATCGTTCAGCGTCCCTAACGGCCGAGTTTAGTCTCGGGAGGGTTTGCTATAGATTTACAGACAAAATCTTTAGTTTTGGCGCAGCCAAACTTATCTTCGTCATCATCCCCACTCTCTTCACGGCATAATATATCGGTATCGTACTCCTCGGGCAACCTCTGCTTCAGGATTAAGTAACATTCTTATAATTGGAATGCTTTACCGGTTGCATATTTGTATATTTGTTTCGAATGAAGTTCCTATATTATACAACCAGATATTAAAATTGTGTTATTAAAACTATGTAATGAGAATTTAAGATGTTAGTTCAAAATTAGTACACTTACACATTGGTCGAAAGTCCATCCGGAAGGCATGTTTCTTAAAACTGGAATAAAAAAACTTAGGTAAAGCTTAACCTTTCTCTTAATATTTGGAACTCGGTTTTGTAAAACTATAGATGTTCTCTGGTGTGGATTTTCGTTCCTACCAGTCAAATGAATAACCACAAGGTCCCATAAATTGGCCCCTGAAACAATGTTTCTTATTTTTCCTTCAGCGACAAAGACATTAATCCAAGAGTGGATGATAGCTGCATCTTCAAGAGGGCTGAATCTGGCGACCATGACTACTAAAATAATAAATGGAGGTGATGAAAATTGAAGAGAAGCTATATCTAGAAAAAATAAGCTGTTGATATTTGGGTTGTGTTGTTTTGGTTTAGAGAAACATTATTTATAGTACATTACCATTTTGTTTTGGTATCTCAATTTTTAAATGTTACTATTGCTAGTGGGGGCTACCCTGGTCACTTTGTTTACTGATGCATGTATGTCGGCTCGAGTTTTCTTATCACAAGTTGTCGGTTTAGTCATATGACTCATAATTTTGTAACATAGGGGAACTGTAAGTGAGTTTTCTTATCACCAGTTGTCTTTTCGTTGGTTCACTCATTAATTTATGGGATATTTTGACTTAGGTGCCCATAAAATGGTATGCCTTTGCGTTTGGTGCCTAACTTTGTCCAACTTTGAGTTAGGTGGCCAATGGGTCCCAGTCAACGTATTGACTGTGTTTGACCGTGTTGACCGTCGAATTCACAGTTAAAATTGTGAAATGACCAACGAAAATTAAACATTCGTTTTATTTACTAACTGTACCCAGTTAGACACGTGGGTTCATACTGGTCGTCCGATAATGAGTGGCTAGGATCTCTTATTTGGTGAAGATTTATGTGTTTTCAAAAAAAAAAGAAAAAAAAAAACAGATGAGAAAAAACAACAAACACTTTCTTCTTCGGCAAATGGAAGATTAATTCTAGCAAAATTTTATGTAATTAGTGGGTCATGAACTATGAGGAACAGATCCGTTGCTTCATATGGGTGCCGACGCGATGAATTTCCTCTTAAATCGTGGGAGAAACTATTGCTGTGATTCCTTCAAAAACAGACACTTTTTGATGTGATTCATTAATGGCACTATTTTGGTTTTCATCTACCGTTTTTATTTCCCTTTAGGTTGCTATTGGTTTTGGTAGTTTATGATACATCAAAATTGGGATCTTTTGGTTCTATTTTTAGATCCAGGAAGAATATTTGCTGTGATACATCAAAATTGGGATCTTGGGATCTGGGTGTTGTTCTTTTATTCCTTTGATTACTTGTTTTGGTGGTATTTTGATTCATCATCGACGTATTTTTTTATCTAGAATCCGTTCTTCTGATTTTTTATTTTGATAATGTCGTTCCCGTAGATGATGAAGTGTTATTTGAAACGGCCATTAACGGCGTTAAATATTCTTTTTATTAATTAAAATTAAAATTAAATTCTTAACGGTCAACTGGTCATCTGTTAAGTCAACCGTTTGACTGGGACCCACTGGGCACCTAATTTAAAGTTGGACAAAGTTAGGCACCAAATGCAAAGGCGTACCATTTTATGGGCACCTAAGTCAAAATATCCCTTAATTTATTAAAGATTCGGATATTGAGTTGACGGATCAATGTTTTTTTCCTCTTTCGACATATCAACTCACATCTATTATTTCGACTTAACTATTCTTCGTTTTATTTTCTTTATCTTTTTATACGTGGCCATCTAGTATTTTGTTCAAGTGCGACTTGAGCATGGTCATAATGAATTTGGATTTTTGGAATCTTTAGTATGTTTTGTCGTGACCTATTTGGTCGACCAATTTTCCATTTAAAGAATGTTGTTCTCCTAAGAGACATCAAATCACCAATAGTAGGGTTAAAAAAATAATATTTTCTATAAAATCCCCTAAATTGGATTAGAAATACCATACCCTCTTTCCATTTGCAAGTTTTGTAAGTAAAATTTCTAATAAGTTTTGTAACAAAATATACGTGATGAGGTTTAGTAATAAAGAAAATGTCGGAGATGTGGAAGCATGGATTTTAAAAACTAATCGAGCCACAATCCTTGGAGAAGTGAACGAATCAACGGAATTTTGGAACCGCGTTGTAATTTTTTTAAAGATATTACCGGAAACGACATTAAAATAACAAAGAAGTCTGTAACAAACAGATTCAATCTCATTAATACTGAAATCCAAACCTTTGTTACTATTTTGTTTGATATCAACTTGAAGCATGCATCATTGTCATACGAAGACCGAGTAAGTATATCATAAAAACTAGTTAATATGTTGATTAACTAAGTACTGTAATGTCAAATGTTTTATGTTAAGTTTTTAAGTTTAACGTATATTTTTGTTTTTTCAAAAAATGAAAGCTCGGATCGAGTACCGTGAAGACAAGAAGAAGCCTTTTAAATTTGATGCATTGTATGAGCAATTGAAAGATGTTGTACTTTGTTATAATGTTGAATGAATATTAAGCTGAATAATATTAAATTCCAAAAAACAGTGGATACAATAAGATTAAAATTTACAAACACTGTAACTAAATAAAAGCATCTACAAATTTAAATCATAACTAATTAATTAACAACACCCCTAATTTACTAATAACCAGGAAAATTAATTAACCGTTAATCAAGACGATTAATAACCAAGAAAACCAACCAACCATATTAAGAAAGTAAAATTAACTAATTACGAGGATCGTATCCCAACCGGGTACATATTTCTTCCTGCATCTTAGTTACTGCATTTTTCTTCCATTCAGGCATCCCTTCCACATCCGTTAATAACATTTCCATATCTTTTTGCCTAATGGACATTTCTTCATTGTGGGCTTTTTTCTCTCTAGCTAAGGTATCCCTTGTCCCATTTTCAACTACTTGGCGCATTAGCTGATTTTCATCTAATCTTTCTTCATGTTTGACTGCATCCTTCTTCTCAAAATAATGAATCATGTTGTTCCATTCTCGTTCTGCAACTTTAGCCATGAAATTTTCCATCTTAGCCTTATCTATGCTAAGTCCCCTGGCTTTATCTTTTGCAAAAAAACGTTTTTGTGTTTGAGTTTCCATTTGTGTATCTATGCCATCATCTTATTTACTTTCAGAGACAACCATAGCAATCGGGGTTGACTGGATAGGTTCACCATGATGGGACCTTAAATTCTCCGGGTCACAACCTTGAACATGCTGCCTCAAAACTGCAAAACCGGGGTCATGTTTCCAAGGTTTTCCACCCCTTCCTTCAACAAACTTCATTCTTGATTCTACGTACTCCAGCCATACATTTAGAAAGTTTCAATGAAGTGAATCCCAGAATAAATATTATCAAATGAAATGAAATAAAAATTAATAACGTTTCTTGTATGAGGAAACTTACTATTTGTTCATCCGTCCATCCACTAGGAGGGTTCTTGAGAAAAGATGCAACTATCGCAGCGAATCTTCTGCAATCTGATTTGATGACACTTATTCTGTTTTGAAGTATTTTGGAGTTCGGTTTGTACGAGTGCCAAACGTACGGTGGTATTCCGGTTCGATTTTATCCCAAAAAGTTTTGGAATCTTGATACCTACCGACTACTGAATCAGTTGCAAACATAACATAAGCCTTTACAATTGCCAAATCTTCTTCTCGTGTAAAATTAATCATTATGTTTTCAAACAAGTACAATAAATTAAACCCAAAAAAATAAAACTAACAGAGAATTGAAATATAATATTTTTAAGTGATTTGTTGTTGGGTGTAGTAGTATGATGGTTAGATTTGGATTGGTGTGTTTTTTTTGTTACCAAAAATGAGATATATATAAGGCATTTAAAAAAAATAACCGTTGGTAATAACGGTGTATGATTAGCCTTTTTTTTTTTGGCCGCATGATCACTCAACCCGTTGAAGATCTAACGAACAAGAATTAGAACGGCTAACAATCAACCGTTTAAACGGTTTATAATTAGCCGTTTCACGTTGGCTGCCATTATATCAGCAACGGTCTTTTAAATCTAACAGTTTTCCATAATAACGGTTAACAATTATCCGTTTTCCTAAACAGTTTAAATTTCCACAATGTATAAATATCATAATTTGAGGTTCACTCCACTCACATCATTTACACTCAAAAAAATTCAGCAATCAAGTGTGATAGTTAAATTTATCTAAATTTTACGTTTACATTTTATTAATTTCTGCTTGTTTGTTGAAAAAATATAATGTCTCTTTTCAGTGAACAAGAAGATATTAAACTTGTGAGAAACTTTTGCACTATAGTATAACGATCAGATTTTTTGGAAATGCCAGCTGAAACTTTTTGGAATGATATGTCGGTGGAGTTTCATTATGGAAGAGGTGTGAGCCAAAGGTCCGCGAATGCTCTTTGAGGTCGCCTAGGTTTCCTTAAGATGAATTGCAGGGAGTTTAGGATCTGTCAACGCGAGGCAGGTAGTGACGAAATCTTAGCCAGAAATCTGTTTACTCAGAGACGATTGGGAACATTTCGTCACTCAAGCGTTAACGATATATTTGGAGTGCATTTTCACTTCAATCCAGAACATATCTCATAATCTACCGAGTTATTTAGAGAATATAATATGCTTATTTTATATAGGTTATCTTATTGTTGTGTGTTTCTATGTTGTGTTATTTAACAAATGTAATGTATTTTATTTAATTTCTGCAAATGTAATGTTTTTCTGAGTAGCTCAAAATGTAATGTTTTTCAAATTTGACTGCAAATGTATTGTTTTTCTTAAATTAAATTTGAATTTGTAGTAACCATGTCTCACCGCTCACATAAAATAAAAACATATAATAAAATCATTCAGAATCGGATCCTAAAAGAACTTGTCCTGGCTCGTAATGGTCTTGATCAACATCAACCTCGTCCGTGTCTTCTCCAGAATCCAGCTCGTTGTCTATCGCATCTCCGGGCATTTCACCACCCCGTAGACCTTCACCATGTCGTTCCCATATATGAGATGCAAGATCGGTACGAAGTCTCTCCTGAAGAACTGGGTTTTGTAATGACTCTCGTGTCTGCCTCATGTATCCAACTATAGGTGCATGTGGGGGTTCTGGCACATATTTCCAGTCAGGGTGACGATGTTCATCCTCTACAACGATATTATGCAATATTGATAGACACATTTTTGTGTATAAGATAATCTCAATTGTATATATTGATAGTGCTCGATTTTGTATTTATTATGACTTTTTGTGTCTTTGTAGGTGTTTTTGGAGAAATAAACATGCGTGCGAAAATTGGCTCGAAAAGTGGTATTTGCGCTCATGGGAGAAAATTACTATACGGACCCCTTGTTTGGATAAGGGGCACCTCGATTACTAAGGGGAACCTCCTTGTTATTTACACCCCAGGACAGCCCATGTGTTAAAGGCACCCGGGTATTGGTTAGGGGCAACCTCATCTTCTTTACTTCAAAATCATTTTTGGCGGGAATTTTGTCGGGAAGAATATTTCAGCTGCAACTTCCACTGAATTGGGTTTGAGCGAGTTTCTCTCGGGTTTCTTCGTGGACTATGATATATATGGGCCTGTTATGATGAACCATGGATGGTAGGTGGTTTGGTTTTCAAGAAAAACACGAGTTTAATCATTTTTCAACAAAACAGGGCTGTGGTGAGTCTCAGGATTTTTCGTGCAACAGGGAGAAAGATATTCCTCCAGGATTCGTATCTTTCAAATAATAGAAAATTTAGAAGGACCCAGACTCTGTCTAGCACGTGCAAAAGGGAAATTAAAGAGAATATCTTCGAGTTGGTTAAAACAGGAAAGGAGAATTGATTTAGGGCAACATGCGGAGAATTTCGGTCATATTTTGGTTATATATGGAAGAATATCTTTTGTGAGATTCGATCCTATGATGAGGATACATCAGAGCCGCGTCAAGGAGTAGGGAGAAGAAATTTCGTGGCTTGGTAGTAAACAAAAGAGGAAATAAGTATTTTGAGAAGATACGTGACTTGGGGGAAGAATAACTAGCAAGATTTTTGGCCTGTAGGATATAAAAAGAAGCTGTGAGTTTCAAAAGTTTGGTGTCGAGACTTTGGGGGTGAAACAGGGCCATATAATAGGGTTGCAGAGAAGTTCTCCACCGCTGCAGAACGAAGAAGAAGACGACCAGAAAACAGTCGCCTATACTTTCATATTCATTATCTTTGTAACAACATTGCAACAATTATTTCAATTAGAATCTTGCTGTAACAGTGGATTTCGTAACAACTATAACTGTTACAAACCCGCTGCTTTATTAGTTTTCTCTTGTTTTTCATCCTTTTGAGCTATGAGCACCTACTTTGAGCATGTGAATAACATGAGGAGCTAAACCCCATTGCTGAGGCGACGGAGGAAGCCATTCTTTATGCATGTGATAATTCTATTTAATTCTTATATGACTTTTGCACTATTATAAATTGATTTATGATTTTTCTTGATTATTTGTGATTTTGTCTGATGATGTATGCTTAGTCCATGAGATTCTTGATGCATCATGCTTATGATTTACATCTAATACTTTATAAAATCTATTTTCCGCAAAGAAAAGAGTCAATATTTGTTATCTTATAAGCTATAATTGTCTAGAATTAATAGTTGAAACACATGAATATAAGAATTGGTGGAATCGTGAGTCTCAGTATCTCTCGATATTTGTGAAATCTTTTGTATATATTATCTTTTTAAGTCTAAAATCAATCTCTACAAGTCTTTGAACGAATCTTTACTACCACTTTCTATAATAACATTAAAAATCAAATCAATTTTTGGCGCCGTCGACGCGGACTTGTATTTAAATTTGTTTTAGGTTTATTTTTATTTATTTTTAGGTTTTATTTTTATTTTTGTTCTCTTTTACGCCTTTGGTATTTTTTTGAAAGAAAAAGTGCTATAAAAGGAAAGCATCGCCAAAGAAGGAAAGAAAAGAACAGTCCAAGGAGTGAAGAAAATTTTGTACATATTTTTTTTTTAGACTTTATTTCTTTTTATTTTTAGAAGCTGTAAATAGGGTTTTATTTTTTGTAATTTTTCTTTTTATTTTTGGACACTTTTTGAACTTTATTTTTGGGACACTGGACATTATTTTTAAAACCCTAAGGAAGGGTTAGAAATTAAATATAAATTGTTTGCATGGAAGGACGACAGTTACGATACTGTCTCGGCCCCTCGGGTTCGTACACTGACATAGGAGTCGGTGGCCTGAGTCGAATTTAAAGGTTCATCGCCCGTCTGGTACGGGAGGTAAGACTCTATCCACCCACGAATCCCATGTCAGTGGGTTTTATTTTGTGTGACAACTCACACCCCTGCAATAGAATGTCGAACTGGTATACAATAGCCAATACAACGAATATCCGACTGATTTTCAAAATGGACATTACAACTTTGACCATAGTGTGAATAGTAATTGGGAACATCCGCCTTTTCAAGGTTATGGTCCATACCATGGTGAGCCCAATTACTATCCATATGCCCACCGGTCGTACGAGCAAGAAGATTATAACACTAGTTCTTCGTCTTTGGAGGATGCAATGAAACTATTGAAAAGTAGTCCTTTTTATGATCCTTGTGTTCCTATTCCTCCTTTAGAAGAATCCCTCAGGAAATTAGATGAGTCGACACGTAAGATAACTGAGATGAATAACTTGGTTTATGACGAAAGAAAACTTTCTATAGAGGAATCCCTCAAGCTAATGGCTGAGACGAACGAAAGACTTGCTCGAAATAATCTTAATTCCAATATGGTGTTTCCAATAATACCCTTGAAATTGAGGATAATTATTTGCATAATCAAGATGACGAGGTTAGAATTGGTAACACTACCTTTTTAGATGAGGTTCGACCATTTTCATGTTATTATAATGATGATTACGATGAGGATAATGTTGATGAAGAATTTGAAATAAGTAGGCATAGTGATCAGGAATTTACTCTAATTGAGCTTAATAATGATAATGTTTTTAGTTCAAATCCAAATAATTTTAATAATTATTCACATATTCAAAAGGACGAGGATTTGACTAGAGATACCACCGCTTTAGACGATGTAGTATTCCCATTTGATTACGAAGCCAATGATGGTTTAGAGGAACGAGTATATTTTGAGTCTAGCGATTTAGAAATAATAGACTTGGAAAAATAAAATGAACTCGTAGAGATGAGTGAGGATGTACCTGACTTAGAAGAATCAATTGACCATTTTCAGGAATCAGGTGACCTTGAAATTAGGGAAGATGTGACTAGTCTTTCTAGAGACACTGAAAACTCTTAAGTTTGGGGGTGATTATCATTATCCAAGTGCTTTAACTCTTAGAAAAGTCCCTCACTTGGGACTTGACATATGTGCCTCAACCATTTTATAAGATTATCTTCATACACGTTTTCCTGAACCTAGTGATGTCCATAAGGAAGTTCAGTTGTTAGAAACTCATCCTCTGGTTGATGTGGTTAGCCTAGGCTATGATACCCAGATTGATTTTGTTTTCCCACTAAATATTTTTCAACCAATTGTGGGAACGTGTAAACTTCAGATGTCCCAATTATTAAGTTATGAGACTAAACCTAATTATTTTAGGAAAATAGAATTGACACATTTGCTTAAGAATGACCATCACTCTCATTATGGTCAATTGTGTGAGTCAAACCTGATTGAATTTAAGGATCCGCAGTTATTTAGGTTATTATTATGTGCTTCTAAGTTTTTATTTGAGTTTTTCCAGACTCTAATACCTGAATTGGATCTTAGCTATGAGGAAGTGCAGCCCAAAGAAATTTATTTACACCCTTTCATAGAGCCTGAACCTGAACCACAGCTAGATGTAGTTGTCTTAAACAAGAAACTAGACAAGGGTGTGCTTTATTTGTTTATTCTCTTGGCATGTTGCAGATTCCTTTTAGTTGTGATAGCTTTATTTGGTTTTGATGACCCGCAGATATTTCGGCTATTACTCTATGATTCTATGAGGTGACTAATCCTTTCTTAGTCTGGCTGAAGACTTTAAACTTAGCACTTCTTGGGAGGTAACCCAATATTCATGCGACACGGCAATATCTTTCCTTATCTCTTTTGCTTCAAATGGTAACAATTTCTCCTTGTTCATGTTTTTAATTTTATCTTTAGAACATTGAGGACAATGTCAGATTTAAGTTTGGGGGTATGAGAGAAACTTTTTAGTTGCATTATTAAACTCCAGAGCCTAGAAATTTATGCTTATTAAGGATGGCACTAACCAATCTAAGTGGATGGAAGCATTTTGGTTGTAGGAGTTGAGGAACCAATCTGACTAGATGGAAACATCTAAAGAGTCTATTCATAAAAGCACATAGTTCAGGTGTTAGAAAAGAAAACATGGTAGTTTCGCCATATCCTCTTGATGGGAACATCGAAAGAATCTTGATCACTTCTTTTATTTTTTATTTTTACCATTGCTAGGGTGAAATAGAGTGACTGAGATACCAAAAAAACAAAAACAAAAAAAAAAAAGTTGAAAAAAGTTAAAAAAAAACAAAAAAACAAATTTGAGACCAGACCATTAGACCAACCGGAATAAATTCAATAAAGTCGACCACTAGAACCCTTGTATATGCCAGTTTTGTTGACCTAGAGTTAGGATTATCGATCACTGGTTCCCTTGTATATGTCGATGTGTTGATATTAGTCCAAACCAGTATCTCAGTCCATTAGGATAGGTTCACCTTAGTCAACATCATCCACGTTTTTTCTCTACATCCATCTTCTTAATCTATCCATGTGATTGGTTGACTCCGGTTTATGATGTCCAGAAACTATCTGAGTAGAGCTCTGTCACTTTATATGAATTTTAGTATGCTTGAGCGCAAACTCGTGTACAACAATTGGAATTTCGCATCAGGGTACTTCCTCTTGTAATCAATAAGTATGCCAACCAAGGAGATTCTTTAGTGCCTTCCAAGGTTCTGTGTAGATAGCTAAGGTCTGGAGTATAAAGGTTTTGTGGTTATATCTCTAGTAAGCCCTCCCGAGACTATAACTCGGCCATCTAGGGGTTTAAAGGCTTATTGCATACGCTAAATGCAATCGACGATGCTTGCGACAGTGAGTTAGGATTTTATTTTCTAATTTTGATTTGCTCAGGACTAGCAAATAATAAGTTTGGGGGTATTTGATAGACACATTTTTGTGTCTAATATAATCTCAATTGTATATATTGTTAGTGCTCGATTTGTATTTATTATGACTTTTTGTGTCTTTGTAGGTGTTTTTGGAGAAATAAACATGCGTGCGAAAATTGGCTCGAAAAGTGTCCAGGATTCGTATCTTTCAAATAATAGAAAATTTGCCGGGAAAAAGGATCCAGACTCTATTCTTGATAAATATGTTTAGCACGTGCAGAAGGGAAATTGAGAAAATTACTATACGGACCCCTTGTTTGGATAAGGGGAACCTCAATTACTAAGGGGCACATCCTTGTTATTTACACCCCAGGCCAGCCCATGTGTTAAAGGCATCCGGGTATTGGTTAGGGGCAACCTCATCTTCTTTACTTCAAAATCATTTTTGGCGGGAATTTTGCCGGGAAGAATATTTCAGCTGCAACTTCCACTGAATTGGTTTTGAGCGAGTTTCTCTCGGGTTTTATTATGGGCCTGTTATGATGAACCTGGTGAGTCTCGGGATATTTCGTGCAACAGGGAGAAGAGATATTCCTCCAGGATTCGTATCTTTCAAATAATAGAAAATTTAAAAGGATCCAGACTCTGTTTAGCACGTGCAGAAGGGAAATTGAAGAGAATATCTTCGAGTTGGTTAAAACAGGAAAAGAGAATTGATTTACGGCAACATGCGGAGAATTTCGGTCATATTTTGGTTATATATGGAAGAATATCTTTTGTGAGATTCGATCCTATGATGAGGATACATCAGAGCCGCGTCAAGGAGCAGGGAGAAGAAATTTCATGGCTTGGTAGTAAACAAAAGAGGAAAGAAGTATTTTGAGAAGATACGTGACTTGGGGGAAGAATAACTAGCAAGATTTTTGGCCTGTAGGATTTAAAAAGAAGCTGTGAGTTTCAGAAGTTTGGTGTTGATACTTTGGGGGTGAAACATGGCCATAAAATAGGGTTGCCGAGAAGTTCTCCATCACTGCAGAACGAAGAAGAAGACGACCAGAAAACCGTCGCCTATACTTTCGTATTCATTATAATTGTAAAAGTATTGCAACAATTATTTCAATTAGAATCTTTCTGTAACAGCAGTCTCTGTAACAGTGGATTTCGTAACAACTATAACTGTTACAAACCCGCTGCTTCATTAGTTTTCTCTTGTTTTTCATCCTTTTGAGCTATGAACACCTACTTTGAGCACGTGAATAACATGAGGAGCTAAACCGCATTGCTGAGGCGACGGAGGAAGCCATTCTTTATGCATGTGGTAATTCTATTTAATTCTTATATGACTTTTGCACTATTATAAATTGATTTATGATTTTTCTTGATTATTTGTGATTTTGTCTGATGGTGTATGCTTAGTCTAAGAACTTTTGATGCATCATGCTTATGATTTACATCTAATACTTTATAAAATCTATTTTTGGCAAAGAAAGAGTCAATATTTGTTATCTTATAAGCTATAATTGTCTAGAATTAATAGTTGAAACACATGAATATAAGAATTGGTGGAATCCTGAGTCTCAGTACCTCTCGATATTTGTGACATCTTTTGTATATATTATCTTTTTAAGTCTAAAATCAATCTCTACAAGTCTTTCAATGAATCTTTACTACCACTTTCTACAACAACATTAAAAATCACATCAAATATCAAGCAAGTTCTCATGATTGATTTCGTATCTTGTTTTTCCCAGTAGTTACATCTATGGTAAAGGATCCTGAATTTACTTTGAAGTGTCCAAATGCCCGTTCCATATCTCTCCTCTTTGCCATTTGATATTTGTTAAATAACTCCAGAATTGGAATACCACTAGGTGCACCATAAGCTTGGACTAATGATAGACACATTTTTGTGTCTGAATTGTCCTCACTGTCTCTATTGTTAGTTCTTGATTTTGTACTTATTATGGTGTTTTTGTGTATGTGTAGGTGTTTTTGGAGAAATAAACATGTGTGAAAAATTCGGCTCGAAAAGTTGCTCGGAACACCCCGGAGGACATTTTCTAAAGGCACCCTCACTTTGGATAAGGGGCACCTCAGTTAGGCACCTGCTATTCGCACCCCAGTTGCGTTAGGGAGACACCATCTTCACCATTTTGAATTTTCTTTTTGGCGGGAAAATATTCACACTAACTGGCAGATTTTCAATTCATCATTTGGAGGGGTTATAGTGTGATTCAATGGCTCAAATTTCATGGGAATACTTCATTTATCATATAAGGGCTGGTAAGGTCGTTTCAATTGATTATATTTGGCTGGATAACTCACGAGAAGAAATCAGGGCAACTTGTGCACGAGAGAAGCATTTCATGGGTTTGCATGAGTTTGGAGAGATTTGAACGTGATTTGTGCGTGTATAATGACTCTATCAAACAACCAGGAGCGTGTATGAACTAAATAAGGAATATTCAGCAGCTGTAGACGCGTGGAGAAATCAAAAATCCAAGTTATTTCCTAAACGGGCCGTGGAGAATAATGGGAATTTATGGAGGATTATTTGTAGTTATTACGGGTTATTTTTGGTGCTGTGAGGTATATATAGGCCTGTGGTATCACATAGGAGGTTTATGGAGAGTTTGGGGGAGGTATAGAACATCACAGAGTCGAGAAATTCAAGTTGCAGGAAGCTGCGTTTTTTCTGCTGCTGCTGAAGAACAAGTGTTGCAATGTCGAAACACGTTGCAGATTTGTAACACATTAGAGAACAGCGTCTCACATTGTAAAACAGAAACAGTGACGTTTCTGTAACAGTTTGTAACAGCTGTTTTGTAACGCCAATACACTGTTTCAAACTGTCTTTTTTATTACTTTTCACTCTTTTAATCATCTTTTGAGCAACAAACATGTATTTTGAGCAAATGGTTAATATGAAGAGCTAAACCCCTTCACTGGGACAATGGAGGAAGCAACTTTTCATGATTGTGGTAAATGAAATAATTCTTTATATGACTTTTTGCATAGATTTAATTGCTTTATGATTTCTATTAATTATTTGTTATTTTGTTTGATGTCGCATGCTTGTGTTAATTACTTTTGATGCGTCATGCTTACGACTTACAGATAATGTTTTATGAAATCTATTTTTGTAAAAGAATTAGAGTCACAACGTATTTTGTTTGAGCTATATTGTATAGAGTTAATGACTGAACCACAAGAATATGAAAAGTAGTGAAATCCTGCGTCCTAGTATCTCTTCATCACGTGACAATTTTGTATATATTTTTTTTATCTTATCTTAGTTTTATTAAATCTAAAATTCTTTGCTTTCACAAGTCTCGCGAACCTTTTACTACTACAACATCATTGAAAATAAACCATCAACTAACACATAGTAACTCTTATAAATTCCATCGACTAGATAATACCCCTGCGAGTACTGGTTGCCATTGATAGTATAATGACAAGGTGGTGCAATACCATTGAGATTGTCATTAAACAAATTGGAGGATTTCAAAACATTAAGATCATTGCTTGATCCACCCACTCCAAAATACCCATGCCAAAACCACCTATTGTAGGAAGCAACAGCCTCAAGAACATAGGTGGGATAACTTTTGTGGCATGTGTATCTTCCCGCCTCGTCCATCAGACACACCCTATAACCCCAATGTATACAGTCCAGGCTGCCAAGCATTCCTGGAAAGCCTCTAGCTGCGTTTTCCTTCATCAGCCATTTGATATCATTCATAGTTGGACGTCTCATGTATTCCGCATTAAACCCAAACATAATTGCATCACAGAATTTCTTAATGTAATAGTAAATAGTTGAAGCATCCATACGGGTATAATCATCAATGCTATCGGGTGGGATACCTTTACAAAGACACTTCATAACTGCATACATTTTCATGTGTGGGTTTGTGACTGAATTCTTTGCCGATCTTTTCTTTGTCGAAAGTCGGGGCCAGCCTCACATATTTTGTGCATAATTTTTAAGAAAATGGGTCGATACATACCTAAACGGCCATGGAAATTTGTCGTTCCCCAAGTGTAATCATCATTGAAATAATCCTGCATCAACCTTGCATCCACTTCGGCACGATTTCTATTGATTGATTCTCTCTTCGTCACTTGGGTTGGAACGGGTTGATGCAAATTATGAGTATGTTGCAGAATACATTGATATAGCATGAGAAGATTTTGATTTGTATCTTTGTCACTTGAATCATCGGCAAGACGAACCCCCAACTTGATTGACATATATCTCCTTAAAGACATTCTTCAATCAACAACAAAACCGGAGTGACAATAAAATGGTGTTAAAATTGACATCTAACAAACATAACGCAAGAATTCAAGTAAAATTGACATTTGCAAATATATTCCAACTAAACTGCACAGTTTTATGACCACAATAATATCTAAAACGTCTAAATTACATATATAACTAGATGACCGCTTCCACGATGTAACGACCGACCAAAGAAAACGGCGCAAAAATATAATTTTTGCTAACATGGTGCGAAAATATGATTTTTCCTGACATGGCATGGAAGTATCATTTTTTCTGACACCGGGTGAAAGTATCACTTTTCCTAAAACGGAAAATTAGCCGATGCATAAAACAAAATATGGCTACATAATGTGTTATGCATCCTTTGTGGTGTTTTTTCGAAAATTATTCCTAAAGTGAAAGTATCACTTTTCTTGAGACGGAGTTAGTACATCGTTTTATTAGTTACAACAGAGAAAAAGTTGATGCATAAACCAAAATATGGCTACATAAAGTATTATGTATCCTTTGTGGTGGTTTGCATAATCAATATACATTTAATTTTCGAAATTGTGCCTAAAATGATAAACACCTCCGAATTTTTCGTAAAAACTCAAAATATTATATTGTTGTTTATACTCGTTGCGTAGAGTTTTTTAATACCGTTCCAACGAGATAAAATTTACAAAATTCCAAGGCACGGATTTTTAGATATGTTATATTAAAGTTTGCTTGTCAATTATACCCTTGAAAAAATAGGATACATAAGGAGTTATAGTAATTGGAGTAAAAGGGAGGGACAATTTGGAAATTTCGGGGGTATGACACTGTTTATGGGTGAAAATAGTTTCTACCGGTTTTGGTAATTACGGGTGTGAAAGGTGAGAAACAGTTTAAACCCTAAACAATGTATTGCAAGGGAGTACTTTTAAGTTTGAGAGATCAATCTGAACAAGTCCGGCCTAAACCAAGAAATGTCCGTTCTAGACTTGCTTCGGTCACAAAGTGGAGGAGAAGGGATGGTTTAAGGAGGGAAGCGAAGAGAATGTTGAGACCAGAATAATTCTAGAGTTGTGCTTGACTTGTATCAGAAGGTCAGAGCTTTGGGAAAGCTAGCAAGAGTTTCTCTTCTGAGAGTGATGTTTTTCCCCTGACCAAGAACTCATGTTCTGGTGGAAATAGGTAAGCCTATTTATACAAGTCAAGAGAGAAACGTATTCTGGCCTCATAAAAGAAAGAAACGGGTGAGTTAAATGGGAAGAGA
Organism: Papaver bracteatum; assembly: GCA_023529315.1. Classification (NCBI taxonomy): domain Eukaryota; kingdom Viridiplantae; phylum Streptophyta; class Magnoliopsida; order Ranunculales; family Papaveraceae; genus Papaver; species Papaver bracteatum. Next base: position 293,002 of record JAJJWX010003606.1, read on the forward strand.
TGGTAACGCCTGGCATTGATGAATATTGATGGAATTGATCTCCCATAATGAAGGAGCATTTCACCGTTTCTTCTTTCATTTACTGACCGCCTTACTCCCATTACACTATCTTGAAACGGGCATTTTTGTATGACGTACGCTATAGACCACCAAACCAAAACCCTAATGAGCATCCCCCAGTTTGTGTTGATGTATCGAACATTTTTGGAAGACATGTAGCATGTTGTTGTGACTTAGCAAGTCAGGCTCGGGGGACTTGCTAGCCTGGTGACCTTCGAAGGTCGAGACTTTGCATCTTGAGAGGAGGGGCAACCATTGGTGCGTTGCATGCCTTTATTTTGGTAGTGAGGGCCATCGTGGTGGCGCGACTAGGTTGGCATGCCATTGGCATGTCATGGTTTGGCGTGGCCAAACTTAGGTTTTCAGGCCAAAAAGTCATGAGGTGAATTTAGACGGCTAGGATTTTCTCTTGTGTTTGAAGGGTGGCCATTGATGGCCGCATGCCTTCGTTTTGGTGGCCGCAAAAGGCATGGCCAGGGCGTTGTTTAGACTTGGCGCATGGGGCCAATGGTCTTCCATGGACGTATGGCATGGCTAGGGCCAAGGCAAAGACGCTTGGCTTGGCATAGTGTGACTAGCATAGCTAGGGCCAAGGCATGGGTGTTTGGCTTGGTGAGGCTAGCTTGGAAAGGTGCGATTTGGCGCGTGGGGCCAAGGGACGGTTTTCCATGGACGCATGGCATAGCTAGGGCCAAGGCAAGGGAGTTCGGCTTGGCGCGGTTTGGTTTGGCGCATGGGGCCAGAGGTTTTCCATGGTCGCATGGCATGGCTAGGTCCAAGGCAAGGGAGATTGTCTTGGTGTGGTTTGGCGCGTGGGGGCTAAGGGTTTTCCATGGTCGCATGGCATAGCAAGCTTTGGTCAGGTGCGTGACCAATCTAGGGTTTTTGGTCCAAAGTCGTGAGAAGACTTTAGGCGGCCAGGATTTTCTCTTGGAATCGAAGGGAAGCCGTTGATTGTTGCATGCCTTCACTTCAGTAGTCATGGGGGAAGGCCAGCAGGGTTGCGCGACATGAGGGGTTATGGAGAGGTATTTTTGGCATGGCACGATTAGCTTGGTTAGGTGCGTGATCAAGCCAGGGTTTTGGGCCAAAGTCATGTGGGGACTTTAGGCGGCCATGATTTTCTCCTAGGATTGAAGGGAAACCGTTGATTGTTGTATGCCTTCACTTTAGTAGCCATGAGGAGAATACCAGCAGGGTGGCACGACTAGGGTCAAGGTAAGGGTGTTTGGCTAGGCGTGGTATGACTAGCACAACTAGGGCCAAGGCGGAGTGCGATTGGCATGGCGCGGCTAGCTTGGGCTAGGTGTGGCTGGCATGATTTTCCATTGGCACAAGGGTCAGGATAGCATATCTAGGGCCAAGTCAGAGTGTTATTGGAATGGCGCGGCTAGCTTGGGCTAGGTGCGGCTGGCATGATTTTCCATTGGCACAAGGGTGCGGCTAGCATGGTTGGCATGCTTTGGTGTGGCTGGCATGGTTCTCCATTGGCACAGGGGTTCGTCTAGCATATCTAGGGCCAAGGCAGAGTGCGATTGGCATGGCGCGGCTAGCTTGGGCTATGTGTGGCTGGCATGATTTTCCATTGGCACAAGGGTTCGACTAGCATAGCTAGGGCCAAGGCAGAGTGTGATTGGCATGGCGCGACTAGCTTGGGCTAGGTGTGGCTGACACGATTTTCCATTGGCACAAGGGTTCTGCTAGCATAGCTAGGGCCAAGGAAGAGTACGATTGGCATGGTGCGGCTCGCTTGGGCTAGGTGTGGCTGTCACGATTTGCCATCGGCGCAAGGGTTCGACTAGCATAGCTAGGGCCAAGGCAGAGTGCGATTGGCATGGCGCGGCTTGCTTGGGATAGGTGTGGATGCCACGATTTTCCATTAGCACCAGGGTTCGACTAGCATATATAGGGCCAAGGTAGAGTGCGATTGGCATGGCGCGGCTAGGTTGGGATAGGGGTGGCTGGCACAATTTGCCATTGGCACAAGGCTTGGGCTAGCATAGATAGGTCCAAGGAAGAGTGCAATTGGCATGGCGCGGCTATCTTGGGCTAGGTGTGGCTGGCATGATTTTCCATTGGCACAAGGGTTCGGCTATCATAGCTAGGGCCAAGGAAGAGTGCGATTAGCATGACGCGGTAAGCTTGGGCTAGGTGTAGTTGGCATGATTTGCCATTGGCACAAGGGTTCGACTAGCATATCTAGGGCTAAGGCAGAGTGCGATTGGTATGGCGCGACTAGCTTGGTATAGGTATGGATGGCACAATTTGCCATTGGCATAAGGGTTCAACTAGCATTGCTAGGGCCAAGGCAGAGTGCGATTGGCATGGCGCGGCTAGCTTGGGCTAGGTGTGGCTGGCATGATTTTCCATTGGCACAAGGGTGCGGCTAGCATGGTTTGCATGCTTTGGCGCGGTTGGTGTGGCTAGCATGATTTTCCATCGGCATACGGGGGAATTAGGGTTTGGTTTGTCGTAACCCTAATTTGAAAAATATACCCCGGTAATTATTTAGAGACATATTAAAAGGTTTTCAGTAAATGCCCTTACTAAATGCTTGTTACTTTAAATGTCGCGACATCATTGTCTGCTAGGGTTTAATGTTTTACGATTTTAACCCTAAACTAAAAACCACCATCAACATTAAGTCCCCTGCTTAGCTCGAAACATGTGCCTTTTTGTGAGGTAAGCATATGATGGTGAAAGACACGGATGGAATCGAGGCGTAAATCATTGCAAAGATGGTCAGGAGAATCCGGCTAACCTTTTAAGTGGTAAAGGGAGTTTTAGCTTCCCGTGTTGGCGGCACTGCATAAGTCGTACTGGGAATGCATACCTTGGAGTTGTGAGGAGAAAGTTACCGTCTTGGTTTGATCGTACACCTCCAAGGCAAGGGGGCACGGTTGTGGAAGGCAATGTCAGTGGACGGCTCGGCTCGAAAGGTCAAGAGGTGGGGTGGTCCTAGCTGCGATAGTGACATGGTGAAACGTGCCGGGATGGATAGGCGTGGTGGGGGCGAGGTATGGTGCGATGGGGCTGTGATGCGGCGTGAGTGGTCTTGGATGTGGAAGTTGGTCTTTGCGGGACCAGTTTCCTCTTTTCCCCTCTTGGCTCAAAATAGGTAATCCTTTCTTTGTTCAAACTCCCACATACCATGTGTATATAAAAGGAGGGTCGGCTTCTCTTTTGTTTCACACCTACTTATTACTCCCAGCCGTGTGACAGCAGTAAAGCAGGGCGGACGAGCGAATCCCAGTTACGCCTTCCGATACTTCTCTTTAGTTCTTATTTTTTTTTTTTTTGCTGGTGTAAACCCTAGTTGTAGGCGCACCTTTTCATGACTTCGTAGAGATGTTGGCATAGATTTTAGGTATTTTTCGCCCTAGCTTGTTGTAACACTTAGGCATGGATACCACAGTAATGTTGACTGCCCCTACCCACTGTGCAATGTAGGCAATTTGATAGTAATGTCCCTGTCCTTTCACGAAAAATCCTGCTTCCAGGGTTTGCTCCTTGTTTTGGTGCGGCCGTATGTATGGTTTCCCTGGTGGGTTACTCCTCCTTGGTTGGATAAGAATTCTATGCCATAGGGCACAACCTTGATACAAATTGGCTTGCGTCTTGGGTGAAAAATAATTTTTTGTGCTAATAATGTCCCTTCGTATTGCTCGATTGTAGTTGTTTGAGAAAACCTTCGTTATGATGTCACTTGAGGAGAGTTCTGTTGTACCGAAAGACGTTTGCAATTCCAAACCAAACGTAGATGATGAATTCTTCACCACTTCGGCCACAGTTAGTTGAAACCATCCCAGTTATGTGTCGATTCTTCTGAATGGCTCGAAAAGCGGAGGAGAGGATCGATCGATTCGGCCAGGAGGCGTAATAAGGTTTTGCCTTCAGAGAAGAGAATATCATGCTTCTTCTATGGATTTTAAAATCCCTGCAAGTCCGTTGCGTTACTTTGAGAAATGGACATGATTTATGATGGACCAGGAAACTATAAAGACCAATTTGACCATGGCGCAGATTGTCGGTGATGTTGCGGCTTCTGCGGTGCTTCAGATTAGGAAAGACATTCCAAGGTTGGTTGATTTTGTTTCCAGATGGTGTCCAGACACCCATACGGCCGTATGCAGGTGGGGAGAAATGACAATTTCTTTGGAAAGCGTGGCTGTACTGCTGAACCTTCCCGTGGTTGGAAACCTTGATGTTAAGTTGTCCGTTGATGAAGAAGAAATGCATGCTGCTCAAGTTGCAAAATCAAAGGGGTTCGTTCCGAAAGACAATGAGACGAAGTGCTTCTATGAATGGTGGGTGTGCCAGTGGTTTCCTGACGCGTTAGAACCAAATCAGAAGAATAGTACGCTCCATGTTGAAGCGTTCTTGGCTCTTTGGCTATCCAGGGATATTTTTGATGACGGCTCGGGCAAGAAAGAGATAAGACATGGACTTATCAAGTTTGCCATAAAATTGGAAAAAGGTGTTGTTATTCCCCTCGGTGGTTTGTTTCTTGGTTCCTTGTATGCACACCTGGACCAGCTGGTTTATGACATACGCACCTCGAATGGTCATATGAAGGTGGATTCGTACATTCATGTCGCCTTTCTCCAGGCATGGTTGTGGGTGCATTTCGCGAAGTATGCCCAGAAACCGTTGGCTATACTTCCTGAGTCTTGGGGTGGCTCTAGAATATTGTGTTGGTCGAACTGGCGCCGAAAAACCGGTCTGAAGCTGATTAAGTTTCTTGACAACTCGTATGCGGTAAATTTTCTCCCATGGGCTCCGGTGCATGCGTCCGTAGCTCAGGTTAGTACCTTTTCTCCCGCCTCGAACATGTCTTTGTCTTCTGATGATGAGGGCCTGAGCATTGGAGATATGGTGTTCATGCTTAACTGCATGCCTGGTTACGTTCCATCCCTTTTTCGAGGAGCTTGCAAAGCGATTTCCTATAATGCTGATAGAGCTGCTCGACATATGGGTTTTGACCAAGAGGTCCCACTTATTCGTCAGCTGGGTGTTCAAGAAATTCCGTTGTCGACTGTCCTCGATGCCAGTGTTCTTGTGTCGGGTAAAAGCCTTCCTTTTTATCGTGGAACGGAATCCATCAACGACTTCCAAAAATAACACATTTTGGCAGGATGAATTCCTTGTCATCCAGGAATTCGTGAAATCCGTGGTGGAGAATACCCGTGGTAGGCCTTCCGTCGAGGTTTTGGAAAAGCATCCATTGTTGAGGGATACTTCTTCAATTAAAATAAAATTTGTCGGTCTAGAAGCGGAAAGTCCCCAGTTGAAGGAGCGAAGGTCTAAAAATCGTGCAGGAGGTTTCCGGTCAGACTCCACAGATTTACCGACTTTTAGTTCATCCAATATGAGGGTACGTATGGCTCTCCTCTTGAGTTTATCTTGGAACGTCTATATATTTTTTATTTTTATGAGAATGCGACCTTGTGTTCCGTCCAGGGTCTCAGTAGTACGAACGCCTTTGCCAAACTTGAGAGCAGTCAAAAAGTATCATTTTTTGAGACAAAGAGTAGCGTTGTCGAGCCTATCCATAGTGATGAAGAATCCGAGAAGGATGAAAGTTCTGAGTCTAGTGATGGTGAGAGTAGTTCTTCTAACAACAGTGCTGAGTCTTCCTCTAGTCAGTCTGAAAGTAAATCAGTGAGTCTTCCCCACGTTTTCTTAGTTTCACTTTTTTTTTTCTTTTTTTTTTGCAGTAAACTAAATCTAGATTTTTAGGAGGAGACCGCTCATGGGGATAATCTTGAAGTGGATGACCACCATAGAAAAGACGTAACCGTGGTTCCTATTGCGGAAAATGCACCAGCTAGCGATTTGGACATGGAGATTCATCGTTACGAGGGCGCCGCCGTGACTCAGGTGGAGGAGGGCACTTCAGGGGGTGAAATTGTGGTTAGGGGACCCTTTCCAGTTGCTGATTCAGTTGCAGGTGCCACCTTCAATCCTCCGTATCTGGCCCCTTTCCCCGGTCATGTGTTGATCGGTGGATTTAGCGTCCCAGCTAAACATGCGACGTCGTACACCAATATTTGGGAAAGCTATGGTCATATTTCCACAACTAAGAAGATCACTAGTCGACATGCATTGGTCAAGCGTGTGGAGGAGGCCCTGTCTTCGATTGATGAGATGTGCAACGTGACTGGTCAAGCGTGGGAAAGCTATGGTCATACAGTTTCTGAGGATGTAATCTCGAGATGGAAGTTCCATCATGACATGTGCATGGGCTTCAAATTCAACGTTCCTTGGTTTGTTGAAGGTCTCTCTGATGTTGAAAGGTTGCTAGTCGAAACAGTCGAAGGTCCATCCGCAGACATGGTGAAGAAGCAGGAAGCGGAATTCAAGAAGTTGTACCGGTATCTGAAATTGAAAAGGGCGGCTCTCTGGAGCACAAAGGAGGCCTTCGCCAAGAGGAGCAAGCCGTTGTTGGAAAACTTTCCTTGAATATATATCTGTCTTTTGGACCTCTTACCTTTAGTGTTTTTTTAAAAGGCAAATGAGACGTCTGGTTTTTGGTTTTTGATTTTCTGGTTTTCTCGGGTTAATAGACAAATACTACCTTGATGGTTTTGGATTACATAACTTTTTTTTTTTGAATGAAATGTTTAGGATTAATTTTTTTAGGATGATCTTGATTGAAAACGACACGGACGTCCCGAGAAAACCATGAAACCGTGTGTTGGTAGATGACGTAGGTTAAACTATGTATCTTGTCTTGAAATATTGAAATAGTAAACCACGTATCTTGTCTAGGTAAGACTTACTTGGTTTTTAGGTCTCCTTCTCCTGATGAAAAGTGAACCTTTCGGGTGTAAGACCGAGTCTTACGGGAAACACCACCATGGGAAGTCCCTAGTCGTTATTGAGCCATCTGATAATCGAGCCTTTGATCCTTGGGTGGATCGTCTACTTCTATCTTCTGGGAAGTCCCCAGTCATCCCTTGTCGTGTCATGACTGATAATGAGTCACCGAGTGACTGAGTCAGAGTGAGTCGCCTTCCCCTACCATCTTGACGTTTGGGTCGAAGAACGAGATTGATAGTCGAAAATTGGCATTGTCACCGATAGATCAATCCTCATGTTTTGGTTGCCAATTTTTTATGAGTAAAAATAGTTTCTACCGGTTTTGGTAATTACGGGTGTCAAAGGTGAGAAACAGTTTAAACCCTAAACAATATACTGCAAGGGAGTACTTTTAAGTTCGAGAGATCAATCTGTACAAGTCCATCCTAAACCAAGAAATGGATGTTCCAGTCTTACTTCGGTCACAAAGTGGATGAGAAGGGCTGGTTTAGGGAGGGAAGTGAAGAGAGTGTTGAGACCAAAATAATTCTAGAGTGGTACTTGACTTGTATCAGAAGGTGAGAGCTTTGGTAAAGCTAGCAAGAGTTTCTCTTCTGAGAGTAATGTTTTTCCCCCGACCAAGAACTTGTGTTCTGGTGGAAATAGGTAAGCCTATTTATACAAGTCAAGAGAGAAACGTATTCTGGCCTCATAAAAGAAAGAAACGGGTAAGTTAAATGGGAAGAGGTGGTAACGCTTGGAATTGATGGGATTTTATGGAATTGATGTCCCATAATGAAAGAGCATTTCACCGTTTCTTCTTTCATTTACTGACCGCCTTACTCCCATTACGCTATCTTGAAACGGGCATTTGTGTATGCCGCACGCTATAGACCACCAAACCAAAACCCTAATGAGCATCCCCAGTTTGTGTTGATGTCTCGAACGTTTTTGGAAGACATGTAGCATGTTGTTGTGACTTGGAAAGTTAGGCTCGGGGGGACTTGCTAGCCTGGTGACCTTCGAAGGTCGAGACTTTGCATATTGAGAGGAGGGGCAACCGTTGGTGCGTTGCACGCCTTTGTTTTGGTAGTGAGGGCCATCGTGGTGGCGCGACTAGGTTGGCATGTCGTTGGCATTGCATAGTTTGGCGTGGCCAAACTTAGGTTTTCGGGCCAAAAAGTCATGAGGTGACTTTAGACGACTAGGATTTGCTCTTGGGTTTGAAGGGTGGCCATTGATGGCCGCATGCCTTCGTTTTGGTGGCCGCATAGGGAAGGCATGGCCATGGTTTTATTTAGACTTGGCGCGTGGGGCCAATGGTCTTCCATGGACGTATGTCATGGCTAGGGACAAGGCAAAGGCGCTTGGCTTGGCATAGTGTGACTAGCATAGCTAGGGCCAAGACATGGGTGTTTGCCTTGGTGTGGCTATATTGGCTAGGTGCGGCTTGGCGCGTGGTGCCAATGGTTTTCCATGGACGCATGGCATAGCTAGGGCCAAGGCAAGGGCGTTCGGCTTGGTGCGACTAGATTGGCTAGGTACAGTTTCATTTGGTTTAGCGCGTGGGGCCAGGGGTTTGCCATGGTCGCATGGCATGTCTAGGGCCAAGGCAAGGCCGCTTGGCTTGGTGCGGTTTGGCGCGTGGGGCCAAGGGTTCACCATGGTCGCATGGCATAGCTATCTTTGGTCAGGTGCGTGAACAAGCCAGGGTTTTTGGTCCAAAGTCGTAAGGGGACTTTAGGCGGCCAGGATTTTCTCCTGGGATTGAAAGGAAACCGTTGATTGTTGCATGCCTTCACTTAAGTAGTCGTGGGGGAAAGACAGCATGGTGGCGCGACATGAGGGGCCATGGCGAGGTATTTTTGGCACAGCGCGACTAGTTTGGTTAGATGCGTGATCAAGCCATGGTTTTGGGCCAAAGTCTTGAGGGGACTTTAGGCAGCCAGGATTTGCTCCTGGGATTGAAGGGAAATCGTTGATTGTTGCATGCCTTCACTTGAGTAGCCGTGAGGAGAAGACCAGCAGGGTGGCAGGGCTAGTGTCAAGGTAAGGGTGTTTGGCTTGGCGTGGTATGACTAGCATAGATAGGGCCAAGGCGGAGTGAGATTGGCATGGCGCGACTATCTTGGGCTAGGTGTGGCTGACATGATTTGTCATTGGCACAAGGGTTCGGCTAGCATAACTAGGGCCAAGGAAGAGTGCGATTGGCATGGCGCGTCTAGCTTGGGCTAGGTGTGGCTGGCATTATTTGCCATTGGCAGAAGGGTGCGGTTATCATGGTTGTCATGCTTTGGTGCGGTTGGTGTGGCTGGCATGGTTCGCCATTGGCACATGGGTTCGGCTAGCATAGCTAGGGACAAGGAAAAGTGCGATTGGCATGGCGCGGCTAGCTTGGGCTAGGTGTGGCTGGCACGATTTTCCATTGGAACAAGGGTTCGGCTAGCATAGCTAAGGCCAAGGCAGAGTGCGATTTGCATGGCGCATCTATCTTGGGATAGTTGTGGCTGGAACGATTTTACATTGGCACAAGGGTTTGACTAGCATAGCTAGGGCCAAGGCAGAGTGCGATTGTCATGGCGCGGCTAGCTGGGGCTAGGTGTGGATGGCATGATTTTCCATTGCCACATAAGTTCGGCTAGCATAGCTAGGGCCAAGGCAGAGTGCGATTGGCATGGCGCGGATAGCTTGGGCTAGGTGTGGCTGGCACGATTTGCCATTGGCACAAGGGTTCGGCTAGCATAGCTAGGACCAAGGCAGAGTGCGATTGGCATGGCGCGGCAAGCTTGGGCTAGGTGTGGCTGGCACGATTTGGGTTATTAGATTTCCTTACTTTTCTCCATTACATGATTCAGATACTTGTTCCTAACCAACAGCCGGTCCTTCTTGAGAAGTTTTAGTGTAAAAGCCCGTTGTGGATTATCCCTGTCGTCTTTTCGTGGTTTTCCGAACTCTTTAGCACTAGTTAACATCCACCAAAATGTAGATCCATGAAACTCATCACGGATACTCAACTCATAATCAACCATGTTCAAAATAAGCTTGCTGCTATTCTTTGGATTATACGCCTTGAGCTGCATTGCACTGTCCATTCCTAATGCACTAAGTTAAGCTTCAGTGAAAGTGTAAGCTTGGTTTTTCTGATCAACGAGTTGATCATCTGGGTATTCATCAATGCTTATTTGTACATAGAGTTTTGTATAACGATTTATATGCGGGGTTATGTATTGTTCTCTGAGTTTACGTAGAAAACCATCAGGGAACAAATATTCTATTATCATTGGGACGATAATAAACAATAATGAACCAACACTTGTTCCTAACATTGCCCAGCTATCTCCCGTTGCCCACATATTGATTGTTGCAGATTGAGATGTTTTCTCTTTTTTTCCTGAAACAAAAAAAGAAAGTAAAAGTGTTAGCTGAGTAAGAAGATGTATCCACATATTGATTGTTGCAGATTGATTACCAAGAAACGTACTTAATTACTAGACAAGGCCTCGCGACTTTTGCAAGTACATAGTCATACTGCCTTTGTGTAAGACTAGACTTTGTAGACATGATGATAATGACATTGTAATAAAACTATGATAATTCCTAGCTTATTTTAATAGATTTTGTTTGCTTAACTGCTTTCCAAAAGAGAAGAACAAGAAACACGTCACCTACTGCACAGGTACAATTTCTTAAAATAATTCTAGAGTGACAAGTTGTCCTAGTTCGAGGCTCCATGCAAAGTCCACGGAGAGCTAAAAGTTGAACATAAATCATCGCAAAAATTCGGACATTACTTGCATATGATAATTAGTTTACGTGAAATACCTGATAAAGCTGCGAGCTGTTGATCAACTCGTAGTATCGCAAGTCTTGGACTCTTTGGTTGCTCTCTATTGATCTTAAGCCTAAACCTAACCGAGTTCTGAATTCTTCCAGTACTGAATGCTTTTATAGGCGAAGAGATTCAAACTACTTCAAAGACTAACAATAATTTAAATAAAGAAAAACTCATACTCTTAATAAGAATTAAACTTTTAGAAGAAACCATGCATATATGTGTGGCAGTATCCTAATATAGAGTTTCATAAAAACGGAACTCTGCACTGTTAAATGTTGCAGTAGCCAAAATAAACACGCTAGAGCCGAACTCTTGGCATGGATCCCAAACCATCAAAAACTGTTGGTTGGAATAAGTACCACCAACCTGTTTGAAGGCAGGAAATTAAGACCAAGAAAACAGTCATGATTTTAAACCTAGAGTAGAAACTCTACACGAGTCACCTCTATACATACCCTGGCTACTTCCCTATTCAAAACCTCACCCAAAACTTATAAGGGTAAAGAAGAATTTTTCATCAGCAACATGGAGAATTTTCCAACTGAGATCATGGAAAACATACTTTTTCAATTACCAATCGACGTAGCTTTACAGGCCAGACGTGTGTGCATAACTTGGAAAGCTCTCCTCCGTAATTATAAGTCTTGTAAGGCAGGTTTTATTTTTGCTATCGCCCTTAGTGTCAATCGTCGTAGAAAAAGGGTTAGACAAGAATTTTTCTACGAAGATGAGTATGATCATTACGATCATGCCAAATTAGACTATTACTACACTGACAAGACACTTTCGAAAATAGAACACTGCGGATATATACTGAAATCCTCTCCGAGAAGGGATATCATGGTCGGGTACTTCACGGGAAGGGATATCATGATCGGGTCTTGCAATGGATTGGTTTGTTTTGGCAAAAATAATATAGATGTTGAAGGTGTTCCTCACCTAATTTGTAACCCTTTAACCGGAGAATCTATCTTACTTCCATACTGTAATTATGGCTGTTTAGCAAGTGGATTTGGCTATTGCCCTTTAACTGGTGATTACAAGGTTGTTACAATATATTATTGTCAGGGAGAACACAAGGGACATGTTCATGTGTATACTGTTGGTGGCCATGAGTGGAGATTTATCGGATTTATCGATCATCATACATTTGATTATTCTACAGGTATCTATGCAAATGGAGCACTTTACTGGTTGCACCAAAGTGGTTGTGAAGTACAAGAATGTGAGGTTCTATGCTTTGATTTGGAAGGTGAGAAGTTCCATTCGATCCCATTGCCACACTATGAAGATTTTGAATGTGAAAATGGTTCTCTGCGTAAGCTTCTTGGTGGGAATAATAATTTGTATCTGGCTTATACAAACTACGCAGTTTCTCACGATGACAGCAGTTACACCACTGACATATGGGTATACAGAAAAAACAATTTTAATGCTGATGGTGCTAGTTACGCCACAAAAGAGTGTAATCTGAAACAAAACAACCATAATGGAAGTTCGACATGCTGGATTAAGGAGTGTAGTATACATCAAGAGGATGATAGTCCACATATTGAGCCATTCACAATCACAAGGAACAATGAAGTACTATTGTGGTACAACCGCTGCATACCTGGCACCAGACTCTATTGTTATGACCCTAAAACTTCAACACTAAACAATCTTTGGGATGTTAATTCTAAGGGTATTAAATACATTGAGGCAATTGCTCACACGCACAGCCTCGTTTCTTTGAAAGATTTGGGAGAGACTAGTGTTACTTATTTGAAAGATTTAGAGAGAAACTTACGTTGTAAAAGGATTTTGGAAAAATAATTTTATGAGCTATAAATATATGCACCAATACCTACAACCGGAGACGAGGTAGGTTAAATACGAAGGAGAAAATATGTTTTTGAAGAAACCAGCCAGATCAAGAGATGCATGCTAAGATCATCTCTACCGCTTTTATGTTTGTTACCCGTTCGTGAGCTTATTAGTATGTTTTTATGATGCCAACCGGCCAAAAATACGGCACAATCTCATATAGGCCATGTTAAGTTTTAGATTTCTCTTGGGCAAAACAGGGTTAAAATGTGTCATTTTCTTTTATTAGAGAATATAGTCATATACAGATGTGATAATAAATGTGCTCTGGGATGTTATGTGACTTCCAACATCCATATTACAAGGGAATTGTGTCTGGTACAATGACATCATTCATACTCCTAAAATTATCCGTTCCGATGTTCTTAGATGATTGATCACTCGCTAGAACCCATTGGTGCTTCAAAGCACATGTACCAGCTGCAGATTTGCAAGCAATCCTAGATGAGTAGTCCCTCATTCTAAGACTTGGGGAACGGTTATGTACATTGCGATTACTCTCTCTTTGCGCATTATCAGTAAAACAACTCCATGTGCATTGTGCAGACATGGTGGTAAGTCTGAAGCAGCCGCTTTTCCACTTCCAATTCTCCTCATTCTTCTCTTAATGCAAGAAAGGCACAATAACTAGGCCCACTACTTAAATTTCCTAAGATAAGCGGCGCTGCAGAAGTCTAGAAAAAGTAGAGAAGAATACCAGAGACTATTCAACAACAGCAATATGGAGAATTTTCCCAAAGAAATCATAGAAGACGTACTTTTCCGATTGCCAGGAGAGGTAGCTTTACAGGCCAGACGTGTATGTACAACTTGGAAAGCTCTCCTCCGCAATTATAAATCGCGTAACCCTGGTTTCCTTGTCGCCATCACTCTTAGTGTTAACGAAAGGTGTAGATAAGAGTTTTACTATGAAGATGAGCATGATCATTACCATCATACGAAAACAAATTATTACTTCACTGACAAGACACTATCGAAGATAGAACATGGCATATTTAATGCGAAAATCGACTGCTGGAAGATAAGGGATATCATGGTCGGGTCCTGCAATGGATTGGATTGTTTTAGCAAAGATAACAGAGATGTTGTAGGTACAGTTCCTTTTCTAATCTGTAACCCTTTGACTGGAGAATCTGTTTTACTTCCCTACTTTAATTACTCTGAATTGGATCGGGGTATAAGAATGTTTGGGCTCCCTAACAATAGTTTAGCGAGTGGGTTTGGCTATTGTCCCTTAACTGATGATTACAAGGTTGTTACAATATATTATTGTCAAGCAGAGCAAAAAAAAAACAATATATTATTGTCAAGAAGAACGCAGGGGACGTGTTCATGTATATACTGTTGGCGGTCATGAGTGGAGATTCATTGGATTTATCGGCCATCACATAGAGGCTTATTCTGCGTGTGTCTATGCAAATGGAGCACTTTACTGGTTGTCTCCCAGTAAATATGAGATTGTGGCCTTTGATTTGGAAGGTGAGAAGTTTCATTTGATCCCATTGCCACTTTGTGAAGATTTTGAATACGCAAACCCTGTTCTCCTTGATCGACCTAAGTTGCTTGGAGGGATAGTAATTTGTATCTGTCTTTTGCGAGCTTCACAACTTCTGTACATTCGTTACAGAAAGATTCTGGCAAATGATGTTACACTTACACTTACACACCTGCAACCAAAGACTAGCTAGAAAGGTTAAATATGAAGGAGAAAATATGTTTCCGAAAAAACAGCCAGATCAATAGATGCTTACATCGAAGAATCGTTAATCAATAATCATCCACAACAAGTAAGATCAAAACCGCTTTTATTTTTCTTTTACGCGTCTGTGAGAATCTAGTAGTTTACGTGCATTGCTCTCATTTTTTTTATACTTCCAGGAACAACAATTAATTATCTAATCTCAATTATGTCTTTAATCTTTCTATCCCTGCCAAATTACACCTCATCGTGTCTCATCTACACAACGCATTAAATGAGAAGAGTATAATGGAGAACAATAAACAAATTCAAAACTAATGTACAATGACAAGTCATAAAGAGCTGGATTTGCAATAAAGAGTTGCCCCTTATTAAATTTGGACCCAACGCTCTAGACTTTCAACAGCTCCCCTACTAATTCCCGTATTCTCTGTCGAAGGTTCCATTGGGAACTTGGTACAACAAGTGCTTGTTTTTAGTAACAAAAATACCATGAATCCAAGGATGTGTCACCAATGACGTACGGGAAACTGAAAGTGAATATCCCAAAAGTATGTCTCTGAAATTCGCATGAGAAACTCGCATGAGAAACAATTGACAACCGACCGATCAACGAAATGTTGTTAGAGTTTAATAAACTGGTTGATTCGCAAAGTTGTAGCTTCTTGGTATGAGCCATGAGGATTGAGGGGTATTTTGTATCATGGAGAACAAAGAAATTTTGGACAATATATAAATTTTCGATCACTAGGAAAATTTTAGTTTATGTATCATTGTTTGCCAACGTCGACATTTAGCTACTAAGCAATTTGGATATGGTGTAATCAAGCAGGATGACAGGTACGCTACTACAGCCTGTTACTGAAGCTTACTTGCCATCCTGCTTGATTATTCCATCCCCTGTAGTTAGCGTACCTGCCATCCTGATTGATTATCCCATCCCCCAAAAATGATAACCTTACATATTGCAGAGGAAAAGATCATAGAAGCTAAGAAAAACTTGATCAGTGCCATAATTATATTATGCTTTCTTAAATTCTTTTTCTTTCTTCCACTCCTTTACGAAGTGCAAACTTAACTTACTTGAATATTGTATATATAAAGGGATCAACAAGGAGATGGAGAGAGGACTGTAATAATGGGATCTTCGTGCAAGCTGTGTCAGCCATCCATGCCCTCCCTTTTTTCAGATGGTGGAAAATATGGGTGAAAATGAAATACGCATAGAGTTATTATCCAAGGAAAACCGTTCCAGACCTGGAAAACAGTGAACCATTTCGCGTGGACACAGAAATACATCTTTGATTCTTTGTGTGATTAAGAAGGTGGAAATGCAAAGTTTGCTTGTTTAGGATTTGGTGGAACTGCCCCCAATATATGGTCCGAATAGACAAAAAAAAAAAAAAAAAGGTTTTCTTCCGAGATTATATTGTCACCCCACCGTTAAGTTTTCCATCACTAAACCATTACATACACGATTACTATACTTCCTATACTTTTTTAAGTAAAAGTAAAGTGATCTAAAGAATTTAAAGAATTCTAGCCCACTTGAGAAAGAGGGCCTTGGGATAAAAGAGAAGGGTTTTTTTGCCATATGGTGGTGTGGTTGGAGAGAAAGAAATGCGAGAATTCATAATAATGTGAGCAAAGATTTGAATCAGTTGATAGTGGATATTAAGTGTTTGATGTTCAATTGGGGTTTGAAGTTGGATATGTTGGCGGTTTATCTTTGTCTCATCTGTTATGTAATTGAAATGCAGTTATGCATAGCTCCATGTTATTTTTGTACGTGGTTATCACTATTTTGGTGATACGTTTTTTCTATGAAATTTGCCCTTTTTTAGTCAAAAAAATAAAATAAAAGAGAAGGTTCATTTGAATAAGGGTTGTGTTACCACGCGTGATAGTGTACGACGGTGTCCTAATTCGATGACAGCCGGCACCAGCACTTGAGGTTTCATTTTAAATACAGAAGATTGTGGCGACAGTGTTTTTTATTTCATAATCAATGCTACAACATTGTTCATTATAGAGAAGATTAAAAACATTACATACACTGAAACTGATAGTACATATTTATAGTGTGGTTAACAAACTTAACCAACACTTTTCGTGTGTGTAATACGTGTGATAACTGTTAGTTGTTGAAGTTTCTAGAAACAGGATATTCCTGTTTTAGTTTAAATTCTAGCAAGCTTGAGAGTCAAGCTTGAAAGGTTTCCTAATCCTAAGCAGATTCTTAAGTTAGGCCTCTAGTTACTTGTTATACTAGGATTTCCTTATTGAGGATCCTTGGGAGTCATGTCTGTAGCTTATATAAATAGGCGTTGAGTGTGACCTTTGAAATATACGAACTCAGAGAGTTTTGGGAGGTAGAATACAAGTTGTAGGGAGAGTCTTTTAGTTTATGTGATTATCAATTGGTTCATAGTTTTGGTTTCGATTCTCCTGTAATAATTATATCAATATAGTTGATCGTAGCTAGTTTTGAGTAGCTATCGTACATAGTTGTGTAGCGGTAGTGAAACACAATTCTTGTGTCTCTCTTTTACTGTTTTGTGTGCATTCTTCTTCTTTATTTCTACTTGATCCAAAGAACAAATTCTTGGTAGAATTACGCTGTAATTCTCAACAAGTGGTGCGGTGAAGGTGGAGAGGATCTTTGTTAGAAGTAAAGATGGATGGATTTACGTCTGGTGGAGGTTATTCGAAGGTGCATGGATTTGATATCATCAAATTCAATGGTACGAAAAATTGCACGTCATGGAAGATGGATGTGAAAGATATTCTTGTTAGTTTGAAGCAGTATAAACATATTCTAGGAACACCAGCGATGCCATCAATAGATAAATATTTTGATGAAAGCAAGTGGTCTGATCTTGTTTTATAGGTGTGTTCAACTATTCGTCTGTGTTTAGGAAGAGAGATATCACGCAATTTTGCAGATGAGACCGATGCAAAGACGTTGTGGGATAAGCTGGAAAAGCTTTACATTCAGAAAGACTTAACTTCTGACATGTACTTGAAACGAAGACTCTATGCTGTTAATATGTCTCCTGGTAAGTCTTTGGTAGATCATATTAATTAATGAGTTTAATAAGATTTGTACAGACTTGTCTAATATCAGTACAACCAAGATTAATGACACAGACAAGTCGATGATATTGTTATGTTCTTTACCTCAATCTTATGACATGTTTATGTATTATCTGTTGAGTGGGAAGACTGAAGGATAAAATACATTGGTCTATGATGATGTGGTTTTGGCTTTATAATCTAAGGCAGTGAGGAATCAAGATACAACAAGTGAATTCCAATCTTAAGGTTTGTTTGTTGAAAAAGGTAAAAATGGTAACAACAAGAAGTTTAAGGGTCGTCCTACTGTTAAAAGGTCTGAAATTAAATGTTACTATTGTCGTAAGCCTGGTCATATTAAGGCTGACTGTCCTAAGCTTAAAGTAAAGGAAGAGAATCTGAAGAAGTCAAGTTCGAAGAGTGTTGCTTCAATTGCAGAAGGCAGTGAAGTTTTAGAAGAACCTTCATGTGGTTTTGATCAGGAGGTACTAGCTGCCACATCAAGGAGTTATCTCAATGATGGATGGATACTTGATTTTGGTGCGTCGTATCATATGTGCCCTACAAAGGATTGTTTCACTACTTACAGAGCAGTGAATGGTGGTACTGTTATGATGGGCAACTCTGATGCTTGTAAAACAGTTGGAGTTAGTACTGTACAAGTTTGCTCGCAAGGTGTTACTACAACACTTAGAGAAGTTAGACACGTTCCTGATTTAAGAAAGTGTTTGATTTCTTTAGTACTTGAATCTCTTGGATACAAGTATGTTGCAGAGTTTGGATTCTTGAAGGTATACTATGAAGGTAGTTTGAAGATGACTGGTGTAAGACATGGTAGTCTATATTTTCTACAAGGAGATGTAGTTTGTGGTGTAGCTATGGTTAGTGAATCTGTTGATGAGAAATAGATAAAATCAACACGTTTATGGCATATGCGACTTGGGGCATATGAGTGAGAAAGGTATGACAGTGTTGAGTAGTAAAGGATTACTAGGAAATACAAAGACTTATAAGCTGGATTTTTGTGAGCATTTTATCTTTGGCAAACAATGCAGAAATAGCTTTGGTACTGCTGCACACCACACGCAGGGTATGTTAGATTACATCCATTCTGATGTTTGGGATCCTTCTCGTACAGTCTCTAAGGGATGGAATAGGTGGTTTGTGACCTTTATTAATGACTTTTAAATGAGAGTTTAGCTTTACACCTTGAAGCATAAGAATGAAGTCACTGAGATATTTAAAAAGAGGAAAACTATGGTTGAAAAACAACTAGGTCGTGTGGTTAAGAAGATACGTTCTGATAATGGTGGAGAATACATTGAAGACCCATTGAAGATGTATTGTGAACAAGAAGGTATCGTTAGACACTTTACAGTGAGAGGTACACCACAACAAAATGGAGTAGCTGAGAGTATGAATCGCACACTACTTGAGATAGCACGGTGCATGTTGTCTAATGAAATGTTAGACAAAATTTGGTGGGCTAAAGCAGTTAATACGGCGTGCTATTTGGTGAACAGATCACCATCTACGGCTATTAAATGTAAGTTGCCTATGGAAGTTTGGACAGGTAATGCAGTTAACTATTATAACTTGAAAGTATTTGGATGTCCTACTTATTTTCATGTTAAAGAGGATAAGCTTGGTGTTAGAGTTGAGAAAGCAATCTTCTTAGGCTATCCAGAGGGTGTTAAATGATATCGACTATGGTGTCCTGAGTTGAAGAAGTTCATTATTAGTCGTTATGTGACTTTTAATGAGGAAGTTATGCTTGACTCAAAGAAGTTTACGAGTTGGGATTCTCAAATTTGTATTGAGGAAAGTAATGGTGATCAAGATGACTCATTGCAGGTGGAGGAAAGAGTTAATAGATTATCTACTACTAATGAAAAATAGAACGACATTGAAGAAGAAGCTGAAGTAGAAGATGAAGTTGAAGTAGGGGTTCCTGTGGAGGAGTTAAAATAACAAGAAGATGTTACAGTTCCATCTTTAGTTTCTCAAAGAGAGAAACGTACTATCAAGGCACCTATACGTTATGGTTAGGAAGATGACGAGGAGAGCAATGCTTGTGCATTCTCCATTTTTGAAGATGAACCGATAACTTTCAAAGAAGCTATGAGTAATACTCACGCAGTTGAGTAGAAAACATCTATGGAGGAAGAAATGGATTCTCTGTACAAGAATAAAACTTGGGAGCTTGTTAAGTTGCCTAAGGGAAGGAAGACGATTGGGTGCAAGTGGGTCTATACAGTTAAAGATGGAGTTCCAAATTCTGACGGTATCATTAATGGTGTACGATACAAAGAAAGGTTAGTAGCTAAGGGATATGCACAAAGAGAAGGTGTGGATTATAATGAAGTTTTCTCTCCTGTTGTTAAGCACACGTCTATACGGATTCTGTTAGCTTTAGTTGCGCAGTTTGACTTAGAGCTCGAGCAATTAGACGTCAAGACGGCATTCTTGCATGGTAATTTGGAGGAGGATATATATATGTCACAGCCCGTTGGTTTTGAAGTTGATGGTAAAGAAGATAATGTGTGTCGACTTCGTAAGTCATTGTATGGTTTGAAACAATCACCACCGCAATGGAATATGAGGTTTGACAAGTTTATGATGCAGCAAGGGTATACACGGAACATGCATGATCAGTGTGTATACTTGAAGAAATTTCCTGGTGGAGATTTTGTTTATCTTTTACTCTATGTGGATGATATGTTAATAGCTGCAAAGAACATGTCAGATATTTACGTTTTGAAGAAACAGTTGAGTGAAGAGTTTGAGATGAAGGATTTAGGAGCAGCGAAGAAGATATTGGGCATGGAAATTTCTCGAGATATATCAAATAAGAGACTATGTTTAACATAAATAAATTATCTTGAAAAGATTATTAGTCGCTTTGGGTTACAGAATCCTAGAGCAGTTGGAGTTCCATTACCACATTCAGTTAAGCTGTCTAAAGAGTTGTGTCCGGTCACAACTGAAGAGGCTAAGTATATGTCTAAGATTCCCTATGATAATGCAGTAGGATCCTTAATGTATGTTATGGTCTGTACTCGGCCAGATATTTCTCAAGCAGTGGGTTTAGTCAGTCAATATATGTCTAATCCAGGGAGAACACATTGGTTCGCAGTTAAGGGTATTCTAAAGTACTTACAAGGAACTTTAGATATGGGTTTGGTGTTTGAAAAGAGGCACAAATTTGAAGTCTGTGGATTTGTTGATTCATATTATGCCGGTGATCAAGACACTACACCAAATCCCGGATTTTGTCACAGGGCATTTCTGTTACTAAAAACATTTGTCACACATATACGCCGTTAGAGAAACGCTGTGATATTAATCGTTATTTTTTTTTGTAACAGTTTTCACTGTGACAAAATTTTGTTACAGTCAAATTTATAAACTGTTACATTATTTTATAGTAACAGTTAAACTAATTTTAGAAAAGCGACACGTGGATCATGTGTCACGGTAATTATAACAGATATAATTGTGATTCTCACTTTGCAACAATTCGGTGATGACACCACGTGACACTTTTTCTTACGATTACAATAACATATATAAGTGTTGCATATTTTTTTGCAACAAATTCCCTACGTACACCTGTCATATTTTTGTCACTATTATTGTAACGTTTAAACAGTTACTCTCATTTCTAACAGCATTAAGATGATGACACGTGTTGTTTTTCTTCACAGTTTTGGTGACAGTTAAATCTGTGACAATTTTTTCAATTACTATTAAAAAAAGTGGATAGTCCAGGTCATTCTCATGGACCTGGCCTTCCAGTTTACAGGCCTGCAAGCAATACAATTTAAAATTAAACACAGGCCTGCAAGCAATACAATTTAAAATTAAATACAGGCCTGCAAGCAATACAATTTAAAATTAAATACAGGCCTGCAATACAATTTATCCATACAATTTTGCAGAGATGCTCAATTTGCAATCTATCCATTTCTCAATTTGGAATCTATTCATTTATTATCTACGCTCCTTGAGATATTGAGATACATTCTCTTCATAAATCCTACACAAAACACACTGAGAGATTAGTTCACATAACAATTTAACAATGCCAACATGGAACACAAAGAAAACGAAATAATAAACCAAGTTATCGAAGATCTTTCAGAAACGATAATTCTACTATTTTAAGAAACTATCCATAAAAGGTTTACCTTCACAACAGAAAGAAAACCCGAATGTTAGGCCTTCGATACTCAAACTCAGCACATCCATCTTGGATAAAATGGCACGCTTGAACATGAATAAAGGATACCTGCAATAGGCAGAATATACACTTTTCAGAAACTTGCACATAATAATATTTACAGGTGGTACTATACGGAATCAGCAAAGCCACAAACAGAAAAAGCAAACTCTTTCTTAGGCTCTAGATTCAGAAATTTAGACATTATGTGCTATGCACAACTTGCTCAGATGAGGTTCAGAACCAATGATTAATGAGGAAAAAAAGAAAAGATATGGGTTACCTAGGGTTCCTTCATCTGCTTCGCATTTTTTGAATCGGTCTTAGCCGCAATTAGTTCTTATTATTCTTTGATATAGGTGTAGTTAAGCTCTTGGATCGTTAGAGTCCAGAGGAATTCTCTGCACAGAGAAAAAAGTATATATAAATACACTATCAAAAAGGAGCAGAAATAATTTTGGTAACAGAAACGTTAAGTTCCTCAGTTTCGCTTAATCAGAAACGGGGATATCCAGCAAGCTACTATAATGAAGAGGATATAAAATAGATGAAGCGGGATATTAAAGAACTTACTGTGGATGAAGTCTATATGTTGGCATATATTGTCGTAAGATTGGGGGGAGCACAAAATGGTCGATCGCATAAGCCTGCATAAGACACAGATGAAGACAAAAATTAGAAGGGGGAAATAAAAAAGAAAAACAATCCAACAACGAAAAACATGTTCCTAGCAAAATGCATCTAATGAAATTAATCAGTTAGGCAAAAGCAGATGAATTACTATTATTATATATGATAAGCAAAAGAGATCGATGTATGTCGATAACATGCCCAATCCAACAGCCCCACTAGTCCAACACTTAACACCACTACCAATACAAAAAAGCAATCGTTAACTCCAACACCAACACAACACAATCAGCAGCCAACCTCCATTTACAAGAGTACCACCGCCAACACCAACACACAAGAGAACCAATAAGGTTGGTTGAACCATGTCTTCACCATTTCTTACCTGCAAACTAACAAAAGAATCACCTAAAATCAAAGAAATATCGAGCAAAACAACCATATATATATCATTTATAAAGAAAGCTCATACTATTTAAAACAAGATTTACAAGTAGCAAATAAAATAATAATAACATAATAAAATAAAATAAAATAAACTGTGTTAATCCCTTTACCTTGTCCACATTTGCTACTTCTTCAAGGAGCACTTCTAGTCTTGGATTATTGGGTTTCTACAAGAATAGATATAGAGTTCAGAATGTTCTTCTTTTCTACTTGCATAAAAACACAAGACCAGAAAATAACATAGAAAATAGTAGGAAACTGATGCCTCTACCTCCAATTTTATCACTAGTGCAGCTTGCTCGTGGGAATTCTACAAGATAAAATTTATGAAAAGAGTAGAAATGCCTTTGTTTTTTACTTGCATTAGTATGAATTCAAAAGCCTACAGATTTATCAACACTGAATTTTTAGTTGGCATGTTACTGATCATTACATCAGTTTCCATCTGAAGTCCAATGTATATCACTTTGGACCACATAGTAAAGGAGAGTGAGGGGGTAATAGAAAAACAATTTCTTCCACAGGACAAATTAAACTTATCAGATTACATACTTGTTTGACTACTACAGTATGTAGGGAGTCCACATCAGATCCAACTTCAAAAAATAAAAAACACTGATACAGAACACTCACTGTAATGAGAATTGTTATAATATTCAAAAGCAAATAACTCATTGTAAAGAGATTATGTTGATAAAGTACTAGGACATTGAAACAATTGAGAATTACAAGTCATACAAATAACATGCAAAAAGAGCGTTAAGATGAACAAAACAACAAGACTCGCATCAGAAGCTCAATTTCACATCACCCACAATATAAGAAAGGGAATCCGAGTATCTTATCATTTGCTAGAAAACCAAGTTGTCACACCCCATTTTTCAATCACTCAAACAGAAATGATATAACACAGCAAGACAAGGCAAAGAAAGCAATTTCCCCCATTAATGTTAGCTCATCTAGTTCCAGTTTCTGTAAAAACCCAACACTAATAATAAATTGAACTATCTTCAAGTACAGTATGTTGATAAGAACAAAGCAAAGGAGTAGATTATAAATTCACTGGTAAATCGACATGTTTGTTGTCAACTCCATACACGCGAAATCTGTGGAGATATATAGAGGAAATAAAAATACAAAGAACTAAAAGTGATATTCCATGTTTCCAAGTATTCCGTCCAAACACCAGTTAGGAGAAAGGGTACATACACTAGTTCTGGTTCTCATAAAATATGAAAACAGGATGTACCCAAACAGGCTTGCATGACTTTATTTTTACTTCAGTACGACCAATCTCCATAAGTTCTCCTTCACTTGTCCTCTCAAGCACTACGGCCATGGGGTTGTGCTAGAATCACAGAAGAGAAATATTATTAATGAGATTATGACCAAGTAGCATAGAATACCAAGTCCAGGAGTAACACCACAAAAATCGGAAATAAAGACCTGTCCAGGAATTCAGATGAATGGTGCAAATATTTGATATTAAATTACCCAATTGAACTATATAGCTAGCCAGTGAGTAAACGAAAGGGAGGCACTACAGAAAAAATAATATCAAGAAAATGCACAATTTTGAACAGGTTTAGGCGTTTAGAAAAAATCTATTCTTATTACTTTAGTAATGCTAATTCTTTTGGAAAAGGTTCACACTTAATTAGAGGACGGTGACATATCTTCATATTCTAGCACACTCTATAACAGTTTAAAACACTCAAACTGCCTCTAATCCTACTCTATCTAACCCCAACTGGCCATGGGATCTTATAATTTATTTCAGACATAAGAACAACTTAGGCATAAGGAAAACAAACATTTCGATAGTCCTTCATAATCAGATGAAAAACAAACATTTTGATAGTGCTTTATAATAGACTTATAGTCCATTCTTCAACACTGATCAGACACTTTACTTTTGCTTCATGGTTAAAAGAAATACGTAAACCACCTGTTGAAGCACCAAGGAAATCACCCACATGACCTCTTCCCACAAAACCAAAAACATACATACAAGAGTTACCCCTAAAGACCCTATTACAACAAAGCATAACTTAGCCGGAAAAAAAACTTCAACAACATTTGAAAAATGTGCTTTCCTTCACAAAACCAAAAGTGTGGGGCAGCTGCAGATCAGAAGTTGTATCCTAATATAATCCCTCATACCACTTCCACATTCCTTGGTAACGTGTGGAAATCTTAACTTTCACCTGATCCAATCTTGGAATTGCATTGTCATACAAAATCATATATCTAAGAAGCTATTTTCGATCACAGTAATAGGCAGCCACGAATCAGACTTCTATAATTGGAGCACTCTTGTACTTAGACAATCCCAGAACATCTCGTAATGAGCTAAAACTGACTAAGATACATGGAACCAACAAATAATACTTAATTTCTGAATATTTAGGGTAACCATAAAGAACCCACAAAGCACATTTAACAGTGTATTAGGGTCTCAAAGAAGATAAGGTTCCCCCTAGTTGTCCTGGCACTTTTCCCAAATCTAACAGCTAATCGACAAACACATCACCAATCAAATTCATCTAACTATTGATTTTCACCACCGTCAAGTCTATGTAATAACCACTATTTTATAGTCCAATAACATTACCTCAATTTAATGATCATTGTCACCACAACACCCCAATCATTACAACACTACAAAGCCTAGTCACTATTACCATTCACAATAACCACAGCTACCATTGTCGTCGCCCTACTACTATAATCTGGTATAAGCCAAAATCACACTTGCTGCCTGCCTCATATTTTTATATATAGTTGTATTTGATTATGAATGAAAATAAATAAATTATAGATTCAGGAAAGCCTTATGAGTATTAAAACACCATTAAATAGCAGTGAAGAACCACAATGACTACCTATCTAAAAAAGAAGAACCCCAATGACCATTTTAACAAAAAAAAGTCCCAAGTAGAATGACAATCACCGAATCTAAACAATATTTTACCAAATCAAAACAAGAATCGTCAAATACATGGAATAGAAAACATAGAAATAAAAACTAAATCAACAGATTAAACATGAAACCCCTAGAATCGACAAATAGACAAAAAATCCAACATCATTTTTGTGATAGGAAACAAATACCATCATATCTACAGAAACAGCAAAAAAAAGTTAGGGTTTAGAAATTTACCTTCTGAACCATCACTGATGATCGATCGGTCTTCTAGTAACTCCGACAACAAAATCAAAAGAGTTATGAACCCTCAAATCTAGGTTTATTACCACTTCTAAAGATAAATCTTCATTCATCATATTAACAAAAATCACAAAATTAAATTCTGACCAAAAATGATTCAAATAAGTGATTGACAAACACTAATCAACAAGCTAATGGATTTAAAAAAAAACCAAAAAAAATGGAAATAATTCCGAAATTTCAATCTACTTAAAATCTGTCCACAAAGACTAATGAAAAACGAACCAGATCAACTCATACACGCATCGAAATCACTAAACAAAACCTAATCAATAAATCGATTACTACCAGAGATTGAATTTTGAATCTGTTATTGGGTAGGAGAATGATACTTAAAACTTCAGCAAACAAATACTTAAGGTGATGAGGATGTAGGGTTTCTGATTTGCTTCAAAGGGAAACTGATTCCTCTGTTATATCAACAAATCTTGAGTTAGGGTTTTTTAGGTTTCGAGGGAGGCGCAAGGGATGAAGAAAGGGAGAGGCAGAGGAGAATGAAAAAGAGATAAGGTTAAGTGATATTCTCTTTCTTCTAGAGATAAGGTTAAATGAATCAGAGGTGTAGGGACGTGGTTTGTTATTTGTGCGTTTCGCACAAGTTCCTTAACTCAGTTATATTGTGTGGCATAGCTGGACGATAATTCCCTATGACACCGATGTAATTAGTCCGCGAATATCTAATGGTTAGCTTTGTGTCAAAAGCAAAATTTATTTAACGGTTCTCATGGTTTCAATAATAGGTGGAGCACCTTGTGATATCGTTTAAAGCTTTGGGAAGTATGAGAAATGAGTAGCAAGAATGAAAAATATATTTGGAAATCATTAAGACAAAAACGAGTTGTGAAACATACAAAAATATATTTAGAAATCAACGTGACATCGATAGATATAGATTCCAGTCTCTCATTCAGATAAACCAAAGATGTGGAATAACATATTTTATCATCTTAAACCTGAGTTTCTCGTCCGGATGAACTGGAGACGAAATATATCGGAATTGAACATCACATGTGCATATATTACTAGAGTTAGACCTGAGTTTCTTGTTCGGATGAACCGAGGTCAAAATATATCAGTATTGAACATCACAGGTTCGAAGATTACCAGAGTTAGACCTGAGTTTCTATTTCGAATGAACTGGAGCTGAAATATATCAGAATTGAACATCACAGGTTCAAATATTACTAAAGTTAGACCCAAGTTTCTCGTTTTCGGATGAACTTAAGACGAAATATATCAGAATTGAACATCACAGGTTCATAGATTACCAGAGTTAGACCTGAGTTTGTTTTTCGGATGAACTGGAGACGAAATATATCTCAATTGAACATCACAGGTTCAAAGATTACTAAAGTTAGACCCAAGTTTCTCGTTTTCGGATGAACTGAGGACGAAATATATCAGAATTGAACATCCCAAGTTCAAGGATTACTAGAGTTGGACCTGAGTTTCTCTTTCGGGTGAACTGAAGATGAAATATATCAGAATTGAACATCCCAGGTTCAAAGATTACTAGAGTTGGACCTGAGTTTCTCGTCCGGGTGAACTGAAGACGAAATATATCAGAATTGAACATCACGGGTTCAAGGATTACTAAAGTTGGTCCTGCGTTTCTCTTTCGGATGAATTGCAGACGTTATATATCAGAATTGAACATCACGGGTTCAAATATTACTAGAGTTAGACCTGAGTTTCTCTTTCGGATGAACTTGAAATGAAATATATCAGAATTGAACATCACAAGTTCAAATATTACTAAAGGTAGACCCGAGTTTCTCGTTTTCGGATGAACTGAGGACGAAATATATGAAAATTAAACATCACAGGTTCATAGATTACCAGAGTTAGACCTGAGTTTCTCTTTCTGATGAACTGGAGATGATATATATCTGATTTGAACATCATAGGTTCAAAGATTACTAGAGTTGGACCTGAGTTTCTCTTTCGGGTGAACTGAAGACGAAATATATCAGAATTAAACATCACATGTTCAAAGATTACTAGAGTTGGACCTGAGTTTCACTTTCGGGTGAATTGAAGATGAAATATATCAGAATTGAACATCCTAGGTTCAAATATTACTAGAGTTGGACCTGAGTTTCTCGTCCGGATGAACTGGAGACGAAATATATCATAATTGAACATCCCAGGTTCAAAGATTACTAGAGTTGGACCTGAGTTTCTCTTTCGGGTGAACTGAAGAGGAAATATATCAGAATTGAACATTCTAGGTTCAAGGATTACTAGAGTTGGACCTGAGTTTCTCGTCCGGATGAACTGGAGACGAAATATATCAGAATTGAACATCCCAGGTTCAAAGATTACTAGAGTTGGACCTGAGTTTCTCTTTCGGATGAACTTGAAATGAAATATATCAAAATTGAACATCACAGGTTCAAATATTACTAAAGGTAGACCCGAGTTTCTCGTTTTCGGATGAACTGAGGACGAAATATATGAAAATTGAACATCACGAATTCATAGATTACCAGAGTTAGACCTGAGTTTCTATTTCGGATGAACTGGATATGAAATATATCTGATTTGAACATCATAGGTTCAAAGATTACTAGAGTTGGACCTGAGTTTCTCTTTCGGGTGAACTGAAGACGAAATATATCAGAATTAAACATCACATGTTCAAAGATTACTAGAAATGGACCTGAGTTTCTCTTTCGGGTGAATTGAAAATGAAATATATCATAATTGAACATCCTAGGTTCAAAGATTACTAGAGTTGGACCTGAGTTTCTCGTCCGGATGAACTGGAGACGAAATATATCATAATTGAACATCCCAGGTTCAACGATTACTAGAGTTGGACCTGAGTTTCTCTTTCGGATGAACTTGAAATGAAATATATCATAATTGAACATCACATGTTCAAATATTACTAAAGGTAGACCCGAGTTTCTCGTTTTCGGATGAACTGAGGACGAAATATATGAAAATTGAACATCACGAATTCATAGATTACCAGAGTTAGACCTGAGTTTCTATTTCGGATGAACTGGATATGAAATATATCTGATTTGAACATCATAGGTTCAAAGATTACTAGAGTTGGACCTGAGTTTCTCTTTCGGGTGAACTGAAGACGAAATATATCAGAATTAAACATCACATGTTCAAAGATTACTAGAAATGGACCTGAGTTTCTCTTTCGGGTGAATTGAAAATGAAATATATCATAATTGAACATCCTAGGTTCAAAGATTACTAGAGTTGGACCTGAGTTTCTCGTCCGGATGAACTGGAGACGAAATATATCATAATTGAACATCCCAGGTTCAACGATTACTAGAGTTGGACCTGAGTTTCTCTTTCGGATGAACTTGAAATGAAATATATCATAATTGAACATCACATGTTCAAATATTACTAAAGGTAGACTCGAGTTTTCGTTCCGGATATTTGGAGGACGAAATATATGAAAATTGAACATCCCGATTCATAGATTACCATAGTTAGACCTGAGTTTCTCTTTCGGATGAACTGGAGATGATATATATCTGATTTGAACATCATAGGTTCAAAGATTACTAGAGTTGGACCTGAGTTTCTCTTTCGGGTGAACTAAAGACGAAATATATCAGAATTAAACATCACATGTTCAAAGATTACTAGAGTTGGACCTGAATTTCTCTTTCGGGTGAATTGAAGATGAAATATATCATAATTGAACATCCTAGGTTCAAAGATTACTAGAGTACCTGAGTTTCTCGTCCGGATGAACTGGAGACGAAATATATCATAATTGAACATCCCAGGTTCAAAGATTACTAGACTTGGACCTGAGTTTCTCTTTCGGGTGAACTGAAGAGGAAATATATCAGAATTGAACATCCTAGGTTCAAGGATTACTAGAGTTGGACCGAGTTTCGTCGGGGATGAACTGGAGACGAAATATATCAGAATTGAACATCCCAGGTTCAAAGATTACTAGAGTTGGACATGAGTTTCTCTTTCGGGTGAACTGAAGATGAAATATATCAGAATTAAACATTTCAGGGTCAAGGATTACTAGAGTTGGACCTGAGTTTCTCGTCCGGATGAACTGAAGACGAAATATATCATAATTGAACATCACAGGTTCAAGGATTACTAGAGTTAGCCCTGAGTTTCTCTTTCGGATGAACTGGAGATGAAATATATCAGAATTAAACATCACAGGTTCAAAGATTACTAGAATGGGACCTGAGTTTATCGTCCGGATGAACTGGAGACGAAATATATCAGAATTGAAAATCACAGGTTCAAGGATTACTAAAGTTAGACATGAGTTTTTTTCGGATAAACTGGAGACAAAATATATCAGAATTGAACATCACATGTTCAAAGATTACAAGACTTGGACCTGAGTTTCAATTTTGGATGAACTGGAGACGAAATATATCAGAATTGAACATCACAGGTTCAAAGATTACTAGAGTTGTACTGAGTTTCTCTTTTGGGTGAACTGAAGACGAAATATAAAAGAATTGAACATCACAGGTTCAAAGATTACTAGAGTTGGACCTGAGTTTCTCTTTCGGGTGAACTGAAGATGAAATATATTAGAATTGAACATCCCAGTTCAAAGATTACTAGAGCTGGACCTGAGTTTCTCGTCCGGATGAACTGGAGACGAAATATATCATAATTGAACATCCTAGGTTCAAAGATTACTAGAGTTGGACATGAGTTTCTCTTTCGGGTGAACTGAAGATGAAATATATCAGAATTGAACATCCTAGGTTCAAGGATTACTAGAGTTGGACTGAAGTTTCTCGTCCGGATGAACTGGAGACGAAATATATCAGAATTGGACATCCCAGGTTCAAAGATTATTAGAGTTGGACCTGAGTTTCTCGTCCGGATGAACTGGAGACGAAATATATCATAATTGAACATCACAGGTTCAAGAATTACTAAAGTTAGAACTGAGTTTCTTTTTCAGATCAACTGGAGACAAAATATATCAGAATTGAACATCACATGGTCAAAGATTACTAGACTTGGACCTGAGTTTCTATTTCGGATGAACTGGAGACTAAATATTTCAGAATTGAACATCACAGGTTCAAAGATTACAAGAGTTAGGCCCTGGTTTCTCTTTCGGATGATATGTGAAAATGACCATATTACCCTTATTGGAAATAAGTGCAATAAATATTATGGAGACTGTGAAAGTGACCAAACTACCCTTATTGAAAATAAATATAGTACATTTTATAGACTGTGAAAATGACCATATTACCCTTATCGGGAAAAAGTGCAATAAATATTATGGAGACTATGAAAATGACCATACTACCCTTATCAGAAATAAGTAAAGTAATTCTTATAGATTGTGAAAATGACCATATTACCCTTATCGGAAAAAAGTGCAATAAATATTATAGAGACTGTGAAAATGACCATACTACCCTTATCAGAAATAAGTAAAGTAATTATTACAGACTCTGAAAATGACCAAATTACCCTTATTGGACAAAAGTGCAATAAATATTATTGAGACTGTGAAAATGATCATACTACCTTTATCAGAAATAAGTAAAGTAATTCTTATAGAATGTGAAAATGACCATATTACCCTTATT
This sequence comes from Papaver bracteatum, assembly GCA_023529315.1. NCBI lineage: Eukaryota > Viridiplantae > Streptophyta > Magnoliopsida > Ranunculales > Papaveraceae > Papaver > Papaver bracteatum. The sequence continues at coordinate 324,448 of JAJJWX010003606.1, forward strand.
GGAAAAAAGTTCAACAAATATTATGGAGACTGTGAAAATGACCATGCTATCCTTATCAGAAATAAGTAAAGTAATTCTTACAGACAGTGAAAATGACCATATTACCCTAATTAGAAAAAAGTGCAACAAATATTATGGAGACTGTGAAAATGACCATACTACCCTTATCAGAAATAAGTAAATTAATTCTTACTGACTGTGAAAATGACCAAATTACCCTTATTGGACAAAAGTGCAACAAATATTATGGAGACTGTGAAAAAGACCATAATATCCTTATCAGAAATAAGTAAAGTAATTCTTACAGACTGTGAAAATGACCATATTACCCTTATCGGGAAAAAGTGCAATAAATATTATGGAGACTGTGAAAATGACCATACTACCCTTATCAGAAATAAGTAAAGTAATTCTTACAAAATGTGAAAATGACCATATTACCCTTATTGGAAAAAAGTTCAACAAATATTATGGAGACTGTGAAAATGACCATACTACCCTTATTAAAAATAAGTAAAGTAATTCTTACAAAGAGTGAAAATGACCAATTACCCTTATTGGAAAAAAAGTGCAACAAATATTATAGAAACTATGAAAATGACCATACTACCTTATCAGAAATAAGTAAAGTAATTCTTACAGACTCTGAAAATGATCATATTACCCTTATTGGACAAAAGTGCAATAAATATTATGTAGACAGTTAAAATGACCATACTACCCTTATCAAAAATAAGTAAAGTAATTCTTACAGACTCTAAAAATGACCATATTATCCTTATTGGACAAAAGTGCAATAAATATTATATAGACTGTGAAAATGACCATATTACCCTTATCAAAAATAAGTAAAGTAATTCTTACGGAATGTGAAAATGAACATATTACCCTTATTGGAATAAAGTTCAACAAATATTATGGAGACTGTGAAAATGACCATACTACCCTTATCAGAAATAAGTAAAGTAATTATTACAGATAATGAAAATGACAATATTACCCTTATTGAAAATATTGGAAATAAGTGCAATAAATAGTATGGAGACAATGAAAATGATCATACTACCCTTATCGAAAATAAGTAAAGTAAATGTTACTGATTGTGAAAATGACCATATTACCCTTATTGGTAAATTTCACAGTCTGTAATACTTACTTTATCTATTTCCCCATAAGGGTATTCTGGTCATTTACATACTCTGCATAGTATTTATTGCATTGATTTCCAATAAGGGTAATATGGTCATTTTCATAGTCTGTAATATGTACCATACTTATTTCCGATAAGAGTAGTCTGGTCACTTTTAAAGTTTCAATAATATTTATTGCACTTATTTTCAGTAAGGGTACTATGGTCATTTTCACATTATGTAATATTTATTTTACTTATTTCCAATAAGGGTAGTTTGGTCATTTTCACAGTCTCCATAATATTTGTTGCACTTTTTTCCAATAAGGGTAATATGGTCCTTTTCACAGTCTGTAAGAATTACTTTTCTTATTTCTGATAAGGGTAGTCTGGTCATTTTTCATAGTCTCCATAATATTTATTGCAATATTTTCTAATTAGGGTAATATGGTCATTTTCACAGTCTGTAAGAATTACTTTACTTATTTTTGATAAAGATAGTCTGGTCATTTTCACATTTTGTAATATTTATTTTACTTATTTCCGATAAGGGTAGCCTGGTCATTTTCACGGTCTCCATAATATTTGTTGCTCTTTTTTCCAATAAGGGTAATATGGTCATTTTCACTGTCTGTAAGAATTACTTCACTTATTTCTGATAAGGGTAGTATGGTCATTTTTACAATCTCCATAATATTTGTTGTACTTTTTTCCAATAAGGGTAATATGGTCATTTTCACAATTTGTAAGAATTACTTTACTTATTTCTAATAAGGGTAGTCTGGTCATTTTCACAATCTCCATAATATTTATTGCACTTTTTTCCAATAATGGTAATATGGTAAATTTCATAATCTGTAAGAATTACTTTATTTATTTCCGATATGGGTTGTTTGGTGATTTTCACAGTCTCCATAATATTTATTACACTTATTTCCAATAAGGGTAAAATGGTCATTTTCACACTTTGTAATATTTACTATATTGGTTTTTAATAAGGGTAGTTTGGTCATTTTCACAGTCTCCATAATATTTATTGCACTTATTTCCAATAAGGGTAATATGGTCATTATCACATTCTGTAATATTTACTTTATTTATTTTGAATAAGGGTAATTTGGTCATTTTCCCGGTCTCCATAATATTTATTAAACGTATTTCCAATAAGGGTAATATGGTCATTTTCCCAGTCTGTAATATTTACTTTACTTATTTTTGATAAGGGTAGTCTGGTCATTTTCACAGTCTCCATAATATTTATTGTACTTTTCCAATAAGGGTAATATGGTCATTTTCACAGTCTCCATAATATTTATTCCGCTTATTTCCAATAAGGATAATATGTTCATTTTCACAGTCGGTAATATTTACTATATTAATTTTCAAAAAGGGTAGTTTGGTCATTTTCACAGTCTCCATAATATTTATTGAACTTTTTCCAATAAGGGTAATATGGTCATTTTCACAGTTTGTATGAATTACTTTACTTATTTTCGATAAGGGTAGTCTGGTCATTTTCACAGTCTCCATAATATTTATGGCACTTATTTTCAATAAGGGTAATATGGTCATTTTCACAGTATGTAATATTTACTTTATTTATTTTTAATAAGGGTAGTTTGGTCATTTTCACAGTCTCCCTAATATTTATTCTATTTATTTCCAATAAGGGTAATATGATCATCTTCACAATCTGTAATATTTACTTTACTTATTTTCGATAAGGATAGTATGGTCATTTTCACAGTCTGTATAATATTTATGGCACATATTTCCAATAAGGGTAATATGGTCATTTTCACAGTATTTAGTATTTACTTTATTTATTTTCAATAAGGATAGTTTGGTCATTTTCACAATATCCATAATATTTATTCCACTTAGTTCCAACAAGGGTACTATGGTCATTTTCACAGTCTGTAAGAATTACTTTACTTATTTTCGATAAGGGTAGTATGGTCATTTTCATAGTCTCCATAATATTTATTGCACTTTTTTTCCCCCAATAAGGGTAATATGGTCATTTTCAAAGTATTTACTTTACTTATTTTCGATAAGGGTAGTATGGTCATTTTCATAGTCTCCATAATATTTATTGCACTTTTTTCCAATAAGGGCAGTATGGTCATTTTTCAAAGTCTGTAACATTTACTTAATTATTTTCGATAAGGGTAGTATGGTCATTTTCACAATCTCCATAATATTTATTGCACTTTTTTCTAGTAAGGGTAATATGGTCATTTTCAGAGTATTAAAGAATTACTTTACTTATTTCCGATAAGGGTAGTATGGTCATTTTCACAGTCTCCGTAATATTTAATGCACTTTTTTTCAATAAGGGTAATATGGTCATTTTCAAAGTATTTACTTTTACTTATTTTTGATAAGGGTAGTATGGTCATTTTCACAGTCTCCATAATATTTATTGCACTTTTTTCCAATAAGGGTAATATGATCATTTTCACCGTCCGTAATATTTACTTTACGGATTTTCAATTAGGGTATTCTGGTTATTTTCACAGTCTCCATAATATTTATTGCACTTATGTCCAATAAGGGTAATATGGTCATTTTCACAGTCTTCGAAATTTTTATTGCACTTGGTCTTACAAAGAAAAGGTTGGTATTTGTCCAAGTCAAATGTCTTACAAAGTCATGGCTTGTTGACTTGGTCTTGATCCTTTTTTCTAATCTAATATTAAGAAAATTAAAAAATAAAATAAAAATAAATTTTGATATTTAGAAATTAAATAAAATTGTTATTTTGTATAACTGTTGCGAAAGTAGTGACAACCAAAATTGTAAGAGTGATTAATTCGGGGTTGTTTTAGATGTGGTGGAATTTTTGGGTAGAAACATCATTTTAGATTATAATTGTGATTGTCTAGATAATTGTCAACAAATATAATTGTGACTAGTAAAAAAGTTAAATATTCAGATTCATTATCACGATTACAAAATTTAGCAACATTTATAATTGTTGCAGGACTTATCACAGGTATATCAGTGACTGAAAAATAAACTGTGACAGGTTACACTGTGAGAAAATCCTGGTTTTGGTGTAGTGAGATAAATGTCGTTCTACATCTGGTTATTGTTTTACCATGGGTGGAGGACCTGTCAGTGGTGGCTCTGTCTACTATGGAAGCTGAGTATATTGCTGCAACAGAGGCTGTTAAAGAAGCATTATGGCTTCGTGGTTTAGTGAATGATTTGGGAATTATGCAAATAGAAGTAACTTTGTACTGTGATAGTCAGAGTGCACTTCATCTAGCAAAGAATCAAGTCTTTTATGCTCGTACCAAGCATATTAAAGTCTGTTATCATAAGATCAGAGAAGTTATTGATGATGGAGAAGTTAGTCTTCTGAAGATTGATATTGTAAACAATCCAGCAGATATGTTGACAAAAGTGGTTCCGAAGATTAAGTTTGAGAAATGTCTCAACTTAATCAACATTGTTCGTTGTTAAGGCCTTTGCAGGCAAATTTTTAAGGCTACGGTTATTTGGTTCAAGCTCAAGGGAAACATCAACAAGGTGGAGAACTGTTAGTTGTTGAAGTTTCTAGAAACATGACATTCATGTTTTAGTTTAAACTCTAGCTAGCTTGAGAGTCAAGCTTGCAAGGTTTCCTAATCCTAAGCAGATCCTTAAGTTAGGCCTCTAGTTACTTGTTATACTAGGATTGCCTAATTGAGGATCCTTGGGAGTCAAGTCTGTAGCTTATATAAATAGGCGTTGAGTGTGAGCTTTGAAATATACGAAATCAGAGAGTTTTGGGAGGTAGAATACAAGTTATAGGGAGAGTCTTAGTTTCTGTGATTATCAATTGGTTCATAGTTTTGGTTTCGATTCTCCTGTAATAATTCTATAAATATAGTTGATCGTAGCTGGTTTTGAGTAGCTATCGTACACAGTTGTGTAGCGGTAGTGAAACACAATTCTTGTGTCTCTCTTTTACTGTTTTGTGTACATTCTTCTTCTTTATTTCTACTTGATCCAAAGAACTAGTTCTTGGTGGAATTACGTTGTAATTCTCAACAATAACAGACAACTATAAACAGGGCCGTCTTACCGTTTCGGAGTGCCCTAGGCGAACTTAGAATTTTGGGGCTTTTTTATGTGATACTAAATCAAGAACAGAGACAAAATAGACAAAATTTTAGTTTGAGAGATAATTCTATACACTATTAAAAGTGCTAATGTGGATTTATTTTGGCGGCCGAAAGCTGTCGATTTTTTTTTAGTTTTTTAGGTTTGATTTTGGGTTGTAAACTTTCAATTAGGCATTCCATATCCCAAAATCAAGAGTTTGTAGCTATTTAGTGACGCTTAATTGTTACAAAACAGTTTGTAACAATTATGATTGTGACAAATATCTATTATGTGAATAAATATGACAAAATTATTAGAAACACTTAAGACTTTTAGCATTTGACATATAAACCAAATTTTTTTTTTGGGTCCCCAACAATTTGGGCCCCTAGGCGACGGCCTAGCTCGCCTATGCCTTAAGACGGCCCTAGCTATAAACATCCTGGCATGACTTGTAACTCCTTATCCTGCGTTGCTGCCTTTTTCTTATCCTGCACCACAGTATTAGATGAGATATCCTGGTCATGTACATCTGCATATGTCTGTCTTAGAAAAACACTATCCGTGTTAATATCCCCCCTCAAGCTCAAGGGAGCAGCAATGATATTAAACTTGGTTCTTATATTAGCAAATCTTGGACCATGAAGTTGTTTAGTAAAAATATCAGCCAGCTGATCCAAGGTATTAACATAGAACACATCCAAGGCCTTGGATTGCACCAAATCTCTAATAAAATGATAATCCATACGAGTGTTGTACTAGATTAGATGCAAGAGAAAGAGAGATGATATTATGACAACCAGTTTGAGGGATACAGGAGATTGGAAAATGTATATCCTTAAGAAGATAGCAAATCCACACAATCTCAGTTGTATTATGAGCAAGGGTCTGTATTCATCCTCTGTGCTTGACCTTTTCCACTTTTGTTTTCTTTTGGAAGACCAAGATACCACATTTGAGCCTCAAAAATGCAATAACCTCTTGTAGATCGTCTATCATTAACACATTCATCCCAATCAGCATCTATGAATCCTAATAAAAAGGAAGAACCTTTAGTGAACCTTAAACCATAACTAAAAGTCCCCTTAACATATCTGAGAATTCGTTTAGTTGCAAGAAAATGTGGAACTCTAGGATGTTGCCTATGCTGACAAACCAAATTTACAGCGTAAGATAGCTCAGACCTAGTCCAAATAAGATAGTGAATAGAACCAGAATGATGCACAAAGAGAGATGGATCATCTTCAGAATTTTCAAAATGCAGAGCCAGAGATGTACTTAACTTCTCATAACATGCTCTAGGAGATTGCTTCAAGCCAGAAATAGCTTTATGAAGCAAACAAACATGATTTGGCTTCTCAAGATCAACAAAACCAGGAGGCCGTGATATATACATAGTTTCTTTGAAATCACCATGAAGAAATGCATTGCTGACATCCAATTGATGTATTTTCCAACCAAACTGCACTTCCATGGAAAAGATAATCCTAATTGTAGTTAGTATTGCAATAGGGCTAAATGTTTTCTCGAAATCTATGCCTTGTTGTTGATGATAACCCTTAGCAACAACTTTTGCTTTATATTTGTCAACAATACCATCTGTTTTATATTTGACTCTGAACACCCATTTATATCCCACTAAATGTTGGTCTGCTAAAGGAGCAACATGAGACTAAGTGCTATCTTGTTGTAAAGCTATAAATTCAGTTGCAGAGGAAACTCTCCAAAAAATCTTTTTATGAGTGGCAATAATACAGGTAGGAATTGCAATAGTATTAGCAAGCGATGCAAGTTGCAAGGGATGTTTGGTGGAAAAGTATGATTTAAGAGTTCTTATGCCATGTTTACCTTTAGTATTCATATGATGATCATTCTTGGTGAAAGGAAATGATGGTTATGGAGGAACATAATGCACTATAGAATCAACATTAGGAGTGAGAGAATGAGAAGTAAATGAGCAAAAATAGAACCAGAGGAAATTGAATTAGTGTCTTCAAAAGGAAAAGAAGTTTTATTGAATGTCATATGTCTTGAGATGTACACATGAATAGTAGATGGATCTAGATATCTATATCCTTTATGAGTGAGACTATAGCTTAGAAAAACACAATGTTTGCTCCTTGGTTCCAGTTTATTGGAAGTATGGTACTCTATGAAAAACCTTAAGAAAGTGATAATCTGGTACTCTATGAAAAATAATTTCAAATGGATTTGCAAACTTAATTGCTCTTGTGGGGAGTCTGTTAATAAGATTATTTGCAATTAGAAGGGCTTCAACCCAATAATTAAGAAGTAGGTAAACCAGATTGAAAAAGAAGAGTTCTAGTAACCTCTAGTAAATGCTTGTGTTTTGTTTCAGCAACACCATTTTGCTCTGTTGTATGAGCACATGAAAGTTCATGAGTGATGTCTTTTTGAGCACATAAATATTTGAGGAAGTCATTTAGAAATCCACCACCATTATCAATTCTAATGGTGATAACAAAAAAAGACAAAAGATTTTCAATTCTTAGAACAAAAGAATGAAAGGAATTCTTGAAATCATCTTTAGAATTTAAAGGAAGAACACAACAATATTTGGTGTAATCATCTACTATATTAGCATAATAAAGATACCTTGATACAAAAAATTTATTACAAGAACCCTCAAAGATTCATGTGTAACAACTCTAGAGGTTGTTGAGCATTAGTAGAAGAAAGTTGAAATGGAAGTTTGTGACTTCTACAAACTTTACAATCCAAACAAGTAATATTAAACATTAAAAAGTGCTCAAATCAAGTGGAAAGATACCCAACAGGGTCTACAAAAATTTCCAAGCGTCTTCTTAAGTGGTGAAATCAAGAAGGTTATTGGAAATAAGTGATAATGCGAAACATAATCTAAATGATATTAATAAGATAAATAACGTTGAGGAACATTACTCTGTATAATGCATCATTGGCTTAAGATACCCGAAAAATATTTTAATAGATGTGAATCTGGATCATCTGACTTGTTACCCCAAGATTCTAAGAAAAGCAGAACATCCTACAATTGTTAGACGAGAAAAATTTAGTATTTTTTAAGGAAAATTAAAATGTTTCCAGCATGATAACTAAGATCTTTAAAAAAAGTGAAAACTACAGTCACACCCACTTTTCAGATTCCTACCACTGTTAAACCCACCGACAAAAAACTTCAAGCGCACACCCATTTCCTCGGTAAAAATTTCTCCCACACCCAGAATTTCTAAAATTATTTCTTCGCTTATTCTTCCTCGTTTTTATTTAATTACTTATTTTATTCCTCTTTCCTAAATATTTTTTTTATTCGAAATCAATCAGAGAAGAAATGGGTTTTGGCTAGGGTTTTTCTATGGTAATTGAATTGAGAAATTGAATTTCAAGAAGGAATCTGAGAAGGGGATTTTAAATGAGAGAAGTTTTGGCTTGAATATGAGATGGGTTTCTAGTGGTTGCTGCTATTATGAAGAGACGGAAGAATTAAACAGGTTTTTGATTGCTGGAAATACATGGAACTGCAGTTGTTACGGAGGAGAAAGTGAATCCAAGAATGGATGGGTTGAGATGTTATTGAGCAATTGAAAGAGATTTAGATGGTTTGGTTGGTTGGTTTAATGGTTGGAGCTGATCATATGGAAGGTGAAACTGGTACTGTGAATAATTCAGAAGGTCAGAGATGATGTTTTTGCTGATTACACTAGTGGAGAAGGGGGTTTTAATGACCCACATCCTCGACCCTCAATAGCAGTCAATAGACCATGGACCGGTCAAAGCAGTCCTAGATAGAGTAAATTTTCGGAGCACAAATTAGAGCGTTAAAAACGGTCGTTGTATAAATTTTTTAATTACGATTATATCCCCGAATCATCAACCCACACCGCGACTGCGTTACCTAGTTGAATCACTACTACTTTTCTTAGGCGGGACCTTTCCTCCGCAGCTGCGTTACCTATTGGAAATAAGTGCAATAAATATTATGGAGACTGTGAAAATTACCAGAATACCCATATTGAAAAGAAAAAAAAATATTACGGACTGTGAAAATGTCTATATTACCCTTATGGGAAATAAGAGCAATAAATATTATAGAGACTGTGAAAATGACCAGACTACCCTTATTGAAAATAAGTAAAGAAAATACTTCACTTTTGAAAATGACCATGCTACCCTTACTGGAAATAAGTGTAATAAATATTATGGAGACAGTGAAAATAACCAGACTACCCAATTAACTATAATAAGTAAGTAAATATTACAGACTGAGAAAATGACCATATTACCATTATTAGAAATAAATGCAAAAAATATTATGTAGACTGTGAAAATGACCAAACTACCCTTATTGAAAATAAATAAAGTAAATATTACATACTGTGAAAATGACCATATTACCCTTATTGGAAATAAATGCAATAAATATTATGGAGACTGTGAAAATGACCAGACTACCCTTAACAAATATAAGTAAAGTAATTATTACATACTGTGAAAATGACCATATTACCCTTATTGGAAATAAGTGAAATAAATATTATGGAGACTGTGAAAATGACCAAACTACCCTTATTGAAAATAAATAAAGTAAATATTACGTACTGTGAAAATGACCATATTACCTTTGTTGGAAATAAGTGGAATAAATATTATGGAGACTTTGAAAATGACCAAACTACCCTTATCGAAAATAAGTAAAGTAAATATTACAGACTGTGAAAATGACCATATTACCCTTATTGGAAATAAGTGCAACAAATATTACAGAGACTTTGAAAATGACCAAACTACCTTTATTGAAAATAAGTAAAGTAAATATTACAGACTGTGAAAATGACCATATTACCCTTATTGGAAATAAGTGCAATAAGTATTACGGAGACTGCGAAAATAACCAAACTACCCTTATTGAAAATAAATAAATAAATATTACATACTATGAAAAGGACCAAATTACCCTTATTGGAAATAAGAGGAATAAATATTATATTGAAAATTCCATATTTCCAAATAAGTGTAATATGGTCATTTTCACTGTCTGTAATATTTACTTTACTTATTTCTGATAAGGGTAATCTGGTCATTTTCACAGTCTGCACAATATTTATTGTAATAATTTCCAATAAGGGTAATATGGTCATTTTCACAGTTTATAATATTTACACTACATATTTCCAATAAGGTTAGTCTGGTCATTTTCACAGTCTCCATAATATTTATTCCACTTATTTCCAACAAGTGTAATATGGTCATTTTCACAGTATGTAATATTTACTTTATTTATTTTTAATAAGGGTAGTCTGGTCATTTTCACGATATGTAATATTTATAATAATTTCCAGTAAGGGTAATATGGTCATTTTCACAGTTTATAATATTTACACTACCTATTTCCGATAAGGGTAGTCTGGTCATTTTCACAGTCTCCATAATATTTATGGCACTTATTCCAATAAGGGTAATATGGTCATTTTCATAGTATGTAATATTTACTTTATTTATTTTCAATAAGGGTAGTATGGTCATTTTCACAGTATGCACAATATTTATTATAATAATTTCCAATAAGGGTAATATGGTCATTTTCACGGTCTGTAGTATTTACTCTACATATTTCCGATAAGGGTAGTCTGGTCATTTTCACAGTCTCCATAATATTTATTCCACTTATTTCCAATAAGGGTAATATGGTTATTTTCACAATCGGCAATATTTACTTTACTTATTTCTGATAAGGGTAGTCTGGTCATTTTCATAGTCTGCACAATATTTATTGCGATAATTTCCAGTAAGGGTAATATGTTCATTTTCACAATCAGTAATATTTACTCTACCTATTTCCGATAAAGGTAGTCTGGTCATTTTCAAAGTCTCCATAATATTTATGGCACTTATTCCCAACAAGGGTAATATGGTCATTTTTATAGTATGTAATATTTACTTTATTTATTTTCAATAAGGGTAGTCTGGTCATTTTCACATTCTGCACAATATTTATTGTAATAATTTCCAGTAAGGGTATATGGTCATTTTCACAGTTTGTAATATTTACTCTACTTATTTCCGATAAGGGTAGTCTGGTCATTTTCACAGTCTGCACAATATTTATGGCAATAATTTCCAGTAAGGGTAATATGGTCATTTTCACAGTCTGTAGTATTTACTATACACATTTCCAATAAGGGTAGTCTGGTCATTTTCACAGTCTCCATAATATTTATTCCACTTATTTCCAACAAGTGTAATATGGTCATTTTCACAATCGACAATATTTACTTTACTTATTTCTGATAAGGGTAGTCTGGTCATTTTCACAATCTGCACAATATTTATTGCGATAATTTTCAGTAATGGTAAAATGGTTATTTTCACAATCAGTAATATTTACTCTACCTATTTCCGACAAAGGTAGTCTGATCATTTTCACAGTCTCCATTATATTTATGGCACTTATTCCCAATAAGGGTAATATGGTCATTTTCACAGTTTGTAATATTTAATTTATTTATTTTCAATAAGGATAGTCTGGTCATTTTCACAGTCTGCACAATATTTATTGCAATAATTTCCAATAAGGGTAATATGGTCATTTTCACAATCTGGTCATTTGAACCTGTGATGCTCAATTCTGATATATTTCATCTTCAGATCATCTGAACAAGAAACTTAGATCTAACTCTAGTAATCTTTGTACCTATGATGTTCGATTCTGATATATTTCGTCTCCAGTTCATCCGAAGGAGAAATTCAGGTCCAACTCTAGTAATCTTTGAACCACTGATGTTCAATTCTGATATATTTCTTCCTCAGTTCATCCGAACGGGAAATTCAGGTCTAACTTTAGTAATATTTGAACATGTGATGTTCAATTCTGATATATTTCGTCTTCAGTTCATCCGAACGAGAAACTCAGGTCTAACTTTGGTAATATTTGAACCTGTGATGTTCAATTCGATATATTTCGTCACGAGTTCATCCAGAACGAGAAACTCATGTCTAACTTTAGTAATATTTGAACATGTGATGTTCAATTTCGATATATTTCGTCCTCAGTTCATCGAACGAGAAACTCGGGTCTAACTTTGGTAATATTTGAAACTGTGATGTTCAATTATGATATATATTTCGTCCTCAGTTCATCCGAACGAGAAACTCAGGTCTAACTTTGGTAATATTTGAACCTGTGACGTTCAATTCTGATATATTTCGTCCTGAGTTCATCCGAACGAGAAACTCATGTCTAACTTTGGTAATATTTGAACCTGTGATGTTCAATTCTGATATATTTCGTCCTCAGTTCATCCGAACGAGAAACTCATGTCTAACTTTACAGGGGTTTACTCAATAAAAACATTTGTAGATTTGTAAAGATTTAAAAAGAGTCATGAAAATTAATAACTTTGCGAGAATTATACAGAGTTGAGCAAAATTTTGCGGAGTTATGCAGAGTTGTCTAATGTCTTGCAGACATTTGTAGAATCCTTAAGAGTTATAAAAACAAATTGTATATGGAAATATACATGATAGACATAAATACAAAATTTATTGTAGCTTATTTATTATAGAAACTTCAACTAAATAAAAATAAATTATTATTTTATATAACTTATTTCTTTTGTTCAATAAAATACAATAAAGTGTAACAATAAATTAAAATAATAATTATTGTACATTTTTACATAATAATTAAAATTAAAAAAATGGTTAATCATATCAAATAATTTATAATCATCTATAATAGAAGTTTTCTAGATTGTGTATTCATGAAATAAAATAACAGAGAGTAAAAAACATCTTTATAAAAAATTTGGAAGTCTTCCAAAATCTTACATATTTTGCAAGAATTTTATTAAGGCAAATATATACATAAAAGTCACTCAAAGTCTTGAAAATAAGTAAGTATGCAAAGTCTTTGAATTTTCAAGTTTACAACGAGTAACACAAACTTTAGAAGACTTTTTGACAATCTACAACGAGTAACATAAACTTTGAAAGAGATTTTAAAAGTATACAACGAATAACACAATACTTTGTAAATCCATTAAACTCTTTGGAAATCAATAAAAGTATTTATTAAGTAAACCCCTGTTAGTAATAGATTTGAACCTGTGATGTTCAATTCTGATATATTTCGTCCTCAGTTCATCCGAACGGGAAATTCAGGTCTAACCTTAGTAATATTTGAAACTGTGATGTTCAATTATGATATATTTCGTCCTCAGTTCACCCGAACGAGAAACTCAGGTCTAACTTTGGTAATATTTGAACCTGTGATGTTCAATTCTGATATATTTCGTCCTGAGTTCATCCGAACGAGAAACTCATGTCTAACTTTAATAATATTTGAACTTGTGCTGTTCAATTCTGATATATTTCGTCCTCAGTTCATCCGAACGAGAAACTCAGGTCTAACTTTATTAATATTTGAAATTGTGATGTTCAATTCTGATATATATTTCGTGCTCAGTTTATCCGAACGGGAAATTCAGGTCTAATTTAGTAATATTTGAACCTGTGATGTTCAATTCTGATATATTTCGTCCCTCAATATCGGTCTATTGACCGTGGACCGATCAAGACATTCATAGATGTAACAAAAATGCGGAGCACAGAATCAAGCGTTAAAAACAGTCATATAATAACTAGTTTTATATACTCCCTCCGTCCATTTTTAAGAGTCCGCTTTGACTTTGTAAAGATATTAAGGAAATATTATAAAATATCATGACTATCCCTTGACTAGCCTATTTAATATTACGTTATTACCAAAATTAAAATTATTAGTGTTCAAAATTCTAATTTGGATAGTATTATTGTTTTAGGAAATATTGTAGAGAAATAAAAGCAAACTTATACTCCAAAATTTAAGAATTTTTTATTTCCTCCATTTGATTTTGGTTTCTCGCACTAAAACTTTGGAGGCTTTGGAATTTTTATGTGCGAGGGAATTTTTTTTGAAATTGTAGATTATTTCCTCTTTTGATATACTTTACCATGAATTTGAGATTTTGTCATAATTATTTTTGATTCTTTGCCATGTAAGAATAAATAGAAGTATTAGGAATTTTGTAACTACCCATAAATATTTTTATTTAAAAAAGGAATGTCAATTAATAAAAAATAATATTGAATGGATTTTTTCCTTATATAAGGTGATGATATTTATGATTTTGAATTAAAAATATATTAAAATGATTTTATAATTATATAAAAAAATGATATATTTGATAGTTTAAGGGAAAAGTATGTCTATAAACAGAGCGGACAGATAAAAATGGACAGACCAAAGTAGAAATTAGGACAAATAAAAATGGACAGAAGGAGTACAATTTTAGCCATCACACAACGACCGAGACAACTACGGAGGACCGCGGTTCTTTCTATGGTTTGGATTTTCTGGTCCCACACTTTCTATTATCTTATCCCTTGTTTTATTACCTTAAACCAATATCTCTTTCCATTCCTTATCTCTTTTTCCCTCTACCACGTTCCACCCCATTGTCTCTCTTCCCTCTTATCTCTTTCGCCCAGCACCTCCAAAGAAAAACCATTTTTTTCTTCATCTTCCCAGATCTGCTTGCTATCTTAGAAAAATCAATAGATTTTCATGAAACAAAACAAATCACTACCATGAACCAGGAAGAAATACCATTATCTTCTTCATCTCTCCAGATCCATTCATATCATTATTTTTGATCTAAAACCATTTTCTTCAATCTAAAGTGAGAACCATTCTTATTCAATTAATTTCTTTTTCATCTTTTTATTTAAGTTGTTAATTGTTCTTCTTATATTTTTAGTTAGGGTTTCATTTGATGCAACGTGGATAATTAAAATCAGTCTTTGGAAGTGTAAGTTCCCCCTTTTTTATCTTTGTTCTCGTTGATTTTGTTTGTTAGAGTTTTAATCTCTTTCGATTTCTGTTGTAGGAGTTATCAATTAAAAAGACCAATTATCAGTCTCAATTGGATTTTTCGAACATCTTCAGGTATAAATTATCCACCACTTCTATTTGTTGTAAAAGTTATTCATTTGGTGTGGATATCAGTCTTAGGATTATTCAAAATCAATTTATTTCGAGTGTTTTTAAGCCTTGTTATTTGATAGGTTTTAACAAAATTTCAAAGTTTCCTTGGTAAGATGCTGGCTATGTTGATATTTAGGTTTTTCATTTTTAGGTACTGATTTGTTTTATTTATTTCTTGTCAAGAAAAGATTTATGGAGGTTTTCGTGATTTTGGTTTTTTATTGATAATTTTATATGATGTATATTTTGATAGCATGGTGGAATTAATGAATGAGTTTTGATAATGAAGTTTTGTTTATTTCTTACTAGTAACTGATGGTATTATTAAGATTTGATTGATTTGATTTTAACTTATAAATGTATTAGGATATGAATATTCAGTAGTTTTGGATTGTAATTGTGATGTTCAATTTCTAGATGTATTAAGATTTGTGTATTCAGTGGATTTGTTGTAGAATAAAACCCATTCTAGTTTTTTTTATCAGTCTAAAAGGTATGTATGAGCAGTAGATGATATAATTCCGGTGGTTTATGAGCCATTTTTCTGTACTCACTGTCTTTTTTTCTTTTGTGATGCATGCCATCTTTTAGAGGTTTGCCGAGGATCGGATATTCAGTCAGATACCAAGCATACTTTTTACTTCCACAGACTAGTAAAGAAAGAGTTTCATTCTGAATTGAATGAATTTTTTAGCTCAAAGATAGTGTGTGATTGTTGTTCCCCTGATGTCAAAATTAAATAGGTTTATTTAATATCGCCTCAGCCGAGCTTTATCAAACTTGGATCTATAGGTCTGGTATATATTCGTAGGATGATGTCCTGTGGCTGCTAGGTAATATTTGTGAGTTATGTTTTCCTTTAAATGAAGAATTATCACTCTAATATCTGAATCAAAATGCAATTAATATATGTTAAGAACGTTTGCTATTGCAACTTGTGCTTTTATTAGCAAAAGACTGAAGTTGGGATATAGTTTATGATTTTCATTTTTTGTGCTTTAATTAGGTTGTGGGCGCCTGACCTAGTGGAGAAACATTATCTATGAGTGGAAACTAGTGAATTCCTCACACTTTTGGGCTGGGGAGCTGGAACCGGAAATGAATTGTTCAACCCTTTAACAACTTGGTAAGTATATATACATTGGGAGAAATCACTATAGCATTTAAAATCTCGTGGTTTCGTGCTCTCTAATTTAGTTAATTCTTGCGGCCGCAGTTGAAAAGGTTACTATTGATGGTGTTAAAAAGAATGGAGTTATGGAGACATTTTTAATGGAACAAAGCTAAGGTAAAATGCCCCTGCTTCTCTCTATAGTTTGATGAAGCCACCCCCCCCCCCATCATGCTTGTTAAAGAAACTGGTTTTTGATCTTCTCATTGCCGTATCTACCACATAGCAGTTTAAAGTTCAAATTAACTTTCTTGTTCGAGTCATTATGTCAATTTAGCATGGTGATTAACCAGTGTTTGTTTGTTGAAGTATAAATTATAGATTGTTGATGGGATGTCTTCTTTGAACTGAATCTCTGTAGGTACCTCATTGGTGCTGGTTGTTTTTGTAATTTGTTTTCTATTTAAAAATATAATATGATGTATATTACAGGCATAGGTAAGAGAGCTGAATGAAACTGAGCAATATAAAAAGGAAACCCATTTGGACAGAGATGTAGTTGCCATGGTGGGTGCACATGAATTCGTATTATTGTTTGCAAAAAATACAACGATAAATGATTTTGTTTACTTCTTCATAGGTGTTTGGAGTTGTTGATAGGGGTTATGTTCGATGAATGGGAGGTGAGATATCTAAGACTGAATTTCTTGATTCTGCAGTTCCTAGGGAGCAGTTACGGTACCAAGTGCTGAATACTAGAAATGTGGAAGATCGTGTCCTTAGTCTTGAAGTAAATGCTGAGACACTAAAGGATGGTTTGAGTTGCAATCTGATTTATCTTCTCGATTCCGTCACTCACAAATGGATTCCGAGTAAGGTATTTTGTACCTTCTCCAGACCCATATAGTTGAATCACACCTCATAAGGTGCTTTACTTTTGAAGGCTACATTTGAATTGTTAGGAATTTTCCCCTTGCATGCACCCGAATCCTTATGAAGCCAATCCGACTGAAGATATAGAATCTAAAACTTGTTCCTGGAATTATAATTTTTTCCTGGATGTGTTAACAACATACTTCCAGTTAAGTCTAAGTTAGCCTTTTTAGGTGTCGAATATCTATAATTTGTATTCTTTGTGATAATGTTCCTGAGACAATGAATCACCTGTTTTTGGTTTCTCATTTTCAAGAGTAGTTTGGGTTTCTTTGGAGTGTCATGTTCTTAGCTCTAATTGGATTGACCTGCGATTTTGGATTGGTTTCACATTTGAATGGATCTAAACATGATTTTTCTACAATGTTTAGTTTCTCTAGACATCTTGGGGTTATTTCTTATGTTAGTGCAACCTTTGATCATAATTGATGGTGCATAATCTTGGTTTTGATGTTTGTTTGTGAACTGGAAAATGATTTATTGATTTTTTTTTTGTCTTTTTGTTTGTAGCTAGTGATGTCCTTCTTTACCAAGGCTGCCATAAATGAATATTACTTCACAATCAAAGTACATCTTTCTATCTTACTAGTAACTTACTTCCATAATTTTACAATATCTTAGGAGTTCATTGCATTTTTTCACTACGACTGAATATTAGATAGTTTTTACATAAGAACGCACATCTCTAGAAGTGTATCTCTTAAATACTTGGTTGTTAGACTCATTATAGCATGTCATTCAAATAATTTCACAACTGTGAACAACAATGAACTGAAAACTGTTCTATTGAAAACTTATTTTCAGAAGTTGTTGCTACCTAGGTTGTACTCAATGTTCCTGAAACCAGAGTTGATGATGCAGAATTCCAGGAGAATGAAGTTTATGCACTTAATATGGTTTCCATCACAATGGAGGGGAGAAAATCATTTTACTGTTTAATAAATACTTTTTTAGTTCATCTTTTTCTAATTATATCCTAGAACTACAGATTACAAGGGTCAGAACTACAGATTTTAATCCTTTGTGTAATTTGAAACCAATGAATCAATGAATTTTAAATTGAATGATTGTTGGTATATGCAAGTTTAATTATTCTCATTTTAATTTCATTCTCATTTGAATTCAAATTTGGTTTTCATTTGAATTCAAATTTGAGTTTCATTTGAATTTGGTTTTCATTTGAACTCTAATTTGAGTTTTATTTGAATTCAAATTTGAGTTTCATTTGAATTTGGTTTACATTTGTGTTTGATTTCAGATTCAGTCAGGCCAGACAGCTGATCTGAATCTATTTTTTTTATATTAAGATTTATATCAATGACTGATGGAAGTCGGTCATGAGGTATTTACCGTTAAAACCAGTCGTTGATATAAGATATTCAACGACCCACACAGGCACGTCATAGTTAAAAATAACGCTCAAACAACGACCCTTTTCTTGAC
Organism: Papaver bracteatum; assembly: GCA_023529315.1. Taxonomy (NCBI): domain Eukaryota; kingdom Viridiplantae; phylum Streptophyta; class Magnoliopsida; order Ranunculales; family Papaveraceae; genus Papaver; species Papaver bracteatum. The sequence goes on from JAJJWX010003606.1 coordinate 343,183, forward strand.
CGCCAAAGCAAGTCATATAACTCGGATCTATGACTTGCTTCGTCCGTCGCGAAACTGCTATTTTCCACTAGTGTTAAGGTGGTTGAAAAGATGGATCTAGAGCTAAGATGTGATGTTGGCAATTGAAGCTACAAATTATGTTGGAATGTTGAATTGACAGAGAAAGAATGTGTATGAATGCAATTGCAGGTCATGATGCTGGTGGTTACAATGATTTGCAGGAGGACTGGAGATTCAAAGCAAGATATAATAGCTACACTGAGAACTGAAGCAGTGATGGAAAGTGGAGATGGAGTTGTGGCTTGAGATGGTTGTTGTGATGAACTCATGGGTTTGTCGGAATTCAGTGATGGAAAGAGTGGATGTGAGCTGAGATTAAGGCATGAAATAGCAACAGATGGATCAGGCAGTTGGGGTTTATTTTGTGCCAGAAGCAAATAAGGAGGAGCAGCTGATGCCTTTGATTTCTGTGAAATAATTATAGGTTATGCTGTCCAGAGTCGGAATGCAGCTACATGTGAAGATACAACATGGACTTGAACTATGCAGGGATGATCTGAAGATAATGTTACTGCTGTGTGAGAAGAGAACAAAAATGGGAGGAAGTATTGTCAAAGGAAGTTGAGCTCGAGTCGATGGAAACGAGACTGTGGTTTATGATAGACGCATTTATGTGTCTAATTTGTCCTTAATGTTTCGTATTGTGAGTACTCGTTTTTGCCCTTATTATGGTGTTTTGTGTATTTGTAGGTGTTTTTTTGGAAATAAATATTGTTGGAAAATTCGGCTCGAAAAGTTTCTCGGAGTACCCCGGAGGACATTTGCTATACGGACCCCATATTTGGCTAAGGGGCACCCAGGCTATGTATATCCCAAATTTATTCTCAGCACCCACGGCTATATACAACCCATTTATCCATCTCACCCATCTTCATCATTTTAAATTTCTGGTTTTGGCGGGAATTTTTGTTCTTTACCAGCAGATATTAGGGTTTGCGTTTTGGGCAAGATAAAAGGAGATTCAATGGCTGAGAATTGTTGGGATGATGTGACAGGTGTTAACAGGCCTGGTATGGCTCATTTTGTCGGATATAATTGGCTAGATTGTCACGTTGAAGTAATCAAGGTATCTCGGGTTTTGGTTAGTCCATTCCGAGTTGTGCGTATGTAATCAAGAGGTTTTCGCGTGCCTGCTGAGTGTTTGACCACTTCTGGACGATGAATGGACGTGTTGGGAGTATTTTTTCTCGAGAAAAAAACGTGTGGAGTTATTTCTGGGAAGAAAATATTCCCAAGAATTTTATTCTTCACTGCCGAGTTATGATAAAATATTTGGGAGTTAATGCGATGTTTGGAGGTTCTTACGAGTATATATAGACTAAATGGGACTTATAGAAGAGGACGGAGAGTTTGGGAAGAGAATAGAGAGTTGCAGAGAGGAGTTTGATCGAGTTTCAGAAAATATTTTTCTGCTCCTGTGGAAGACGAAGAACACGAAGAACAGACATCCCAAGACCGTCGTTCATGAACAGTGTAAACGACAGAGCGTTTAGTGTCATAAAGCTACAGTTTCAGTGACGCGTAATTGTTAACGTTCTTTATAACAATGTTTTGCAACATTTATAAACGTTGCAAACACCCGGTTTTAATCTTTTTCCCTCTATTCATCTTTGTAAGCACATTTGAGCAATGAAATCGTACCTTGAGTGTGTTTCCAACATGATGTGCTAGACCCAAACTTTGGGGCGACGGAGGAAGCTATCTTGCCAACGAAAAAGTGGTAATTCTTAATTATTTAATTTGTGCAATTTTTAATTATGATTATTTGCCTAGATTGAAAATAGATTTCATGATTTTTGTTAAACAATTGTATTTTCTATTGATGGAATATGCTTGGCCAAGGGTTTTTGATATCCCATGCTTTGGATTAACATTTTTTGTTTCTAAAAATTTACTTTTGCAACATTTGACAATCAAATTGAACGTGTGAAATTGCATGATTGTAATTAGTATCACTTTGGAATTGGTGAATAGCGAAATCCTAGCCCCAGTCTCTCCATAATTCTCACAAAACTTTTTATTTTGAGTTTGTTATATTTTTTCTTTAAAAATTAAGTCTAAAAATCTTCTTTCACAAGTCTCAACGAACCTACTACTACTACAACATCATTGAAAATACCACCAGTTTACAAAACTGAGGTTGTGACTGGTGGGATGTTAATGGTTAATCAAAGAAATAATGTTGGATCTGATAAGATTATTATTGCAAGAAGAAGTTATTGGAAATGATTTTGCTATCGGGAATAAATGTATGACTGTTGTGCAATATAGGGAAAGAGAAGCACGGATTATTGTTGTGCAATACAGGGAAAGAAAAGAACATAATAATATGTTATGCATTTATAAAAATAGCTATATAATATGTTATTCATTTATAAAAATGGATGCATAACCTATAATGCATCTAAAAAATTTGTTGCATAACTTGTTATGCAGTCTAGAAAACGGTTGCATAACACGTTATGCAGCAACTTTTTTGTCACTATTAAAACCAACAAAAATAAAGACCGCATAACTTGTCATGCACCTACAATAATATTTGCATAACATGTTATGCAGTTGTGAAAATAAATGCATAAACTGTTATGCATCCGAAAATACGGCTGTATAATGCATTGTGCATCGAGAAAATTGTTGCACAATCTTTTATGCATCGAGAAATTTTTTACGCACGCACTAATACAATGGCTACATAACTTGTTATAGATGCATAACTTTGTTATGCAGATGCATATTTTGTTATGCAGTGGAGAAAATGGTTGCATAATTCGTTATGCGCATGCAAAATGTGTTATGCATCTTTTTTGGTGGATATATAATGGTTATGTATCAAGTTTTCAAAAAATTTGCCTAAAATGATGATCACCTCCGATTTTTTCGTTGAAAACAAAAATTTGATATTCTTGTGTGTACTCGTTGGTAGCTCTATTTAAAAAATTTCCAACGATATAAAATTTGTAAAATTCTAAGGCGCGGTTTTTTAGATATGTTATATCCAAGTTTGGATTACAATTATACCCCTGAAAAAATAGTATGCATAACGAGTTATGTAGAGATGTTGGGAGATTTATTTTTTATAGACTAGGTGTAGTTATTCAGAAGGGAGTTGGTGCTCAGCTTGTTTCTAGGCTACTAATGAAAGTCTTGTATGACTCTATTTAATTTTATCAGTTATGTAGAAATTCTTAATAATTTCGGATAATTTTGGGTGTCACGGTACATAAAATTAATTGTGGGCCTGATAATGAGAATATTATTTCTTTTAAGTCTGCGCATAATTTTCTCTTAACAAAAATAACATTAGTATTTTATCAAGTTTGGAAAAGTAAAATGTTTGTCAACAATCTTAGATAAAGATTAAGTCGATGGATTAGTCATTATGTTTGTGATGTTGTTTTTTCAATTGATTATAACCCTTGAATTTCATAAACTCGAGTTTATCTTTATTAGTTCCACTCACTCAAACCTTTCAAAGTCTAAAAAACAAATCATAAAAAATCGAGATAAATAAACACCCAAATCATAGATATAACTTACAAACCTCCAAAAGATTAAACTAGAATAAAACGATGAAGCTATATCTAAGTTCATTATGCTTCAAAAAACTTTCAAGTGGTGCTTCCACCCGTAGTAATATAAGTGAAAGTCATTAAAAAACTGAAACCTAACCTGACTATCGATCTAACATAATACTCAAGTGGCCTGATGGTCCTCATGCACCCTCCTTTGGAAAATGTAGGGGTTTGATCCTAGGACCTTGTAATTGCTAGTAGTATTTAAGAGCTACTAACTAATTACTATACTAACCCATATAATAAAAAAACTCATTGAAATCAGTTGACTTGCTTTTTTATTTTTATTTTTCTTATGCCTTACTCAAGTGTTCGGCTGTACTTTGTCGAGATTTAATGGCAGTAGAGGTTTTTTCAGATCTAGATGAAGAAGTAGATAAGAGAAGTAGATAAGAGAAGAGTAGGGAAATATTTTTAGTTAAAAAGAACTTGTACGTGTATCATAATTTTGGAGGGATAAAAGGTCGTGGGTTGGAAGTATCCTGGTACACTTCTAAGCAGGTGAAATATGGGTGGAATAAGAGTCAAAAAGTTTACCAGGTGTGAGTCGCATTCATATCATATCCGTCGTTTCTAATAGCAATATAATCCAGGTTGTTGCAAACTAAGCCAAAAAAATAAATCAGTTGCTAAACGGCTCTAGAGTTGTTGCTCATTTCTATTTTTTGAATCCAGAATTTGGTGTAGTATTATCCAGACTCACAATATAAATTTAATCACCCTTGTTAGAGCACTGCTCGGTCGAACTCGCATGCATTGCTATCTCAAGCATGTTTGTCAATGTTAGTGATCAAAACTATAAAGTCTTGATTTCTAGTCTACTATAGCTAAGGTCTCGGACTAGGATAGAAAGTGTAGTTGAGCTCAATAACTCCATGGCAATCATCATACAAGATGAAGGAATACTCAAGGAACCAGTGGATCTTCATCGACTAAAAGGTATATGAAAAGGCGAGGGTATCCCAAATATACCTCAAGCTATATGTAGGTACCGAATATCACAAGGCATTAACTTACGAACATCGTGACGAATATAAGAGGAAAGAGTTACAAAAAAATACGAAGATAGAGGAAGCACAGGGAAGTGTGAAGATTTGTGAAGATAGAATAATCGTACGAAGATGTGTTGCGATACTTCGCAACACATATACAGCTGTACAAAGTTCATTATAAATAGGAGTTCAAATGTAAAATTCGAGAGGTTCTTTTGGTGAGTGTTAGAAATTATCTTAGGAAAGAGAATAGAGAAAGTTGTAACTATTCTAGTTCCATTTAGATACTTCTTTGTAATCAATTGAGAGAATTAATAAGAAAGTTGTCATTTATCATCAAGAACTTCTTAAGTTTTATCAATTCTACTGAGGGTGTAGTTGTAGGTTATTCTGCAACTACATAATTGGCGCTAGAAACAGGGAACTTGAGGATTGTGACAGCCAAAATTTGAAGGAATTGTGGAAGATTTGAAGATCAAATGAAGTCAGTGGATGGAGATTGCAAAAAAGCAGAATGTAATATGATCACAAAGACAATGATTGATGAATTTCATAATAACATGAAGGGAAAGATATATAAGCGAGATTTTAGAGGAAGAAAGATCATGGAGGAGGAGAAAATAACAACTTTAGAAGAATGGGAAAAACAGAAAATCACATTTTCAGTAGCAGAAATTCCAAATGAAGACTTGAACCACATTTTACCATTGGTGATCACAGTTCCAATCATGCGGGAAGAGAAGAAAGCTATAGAAAAATGGAAATTAAACCGAATCTTGGTTGATACAGGGAGTTCTGTTAATATCATATTCTATCATGCACTTAAAGGGATGGGAATTAAAGATGAAGAGATCACAAATTCAAAATGTCTCATTCATGGATTAGGAAAATCTACAACAAAATCTAAAGGGGAAATAGCACTGCGAATATTGTTAGGAGAAACTGAAACACATATAGTCTTATGTGTGATACTTATGGAATCTCCATATAATTTGCTAATAGGAAGGTCGTGGATTCATGCGATCAAAGCTGTTGCTTCAACATTACATCAGAAAATCAAATTTCCTACACCAAATGGAATACAAGAAATAAAAGGAGATCTTGATAGTGCAAAATTTTGTTATCAGATTGAAGTAAAACAGTGTGGGGGGAGAGCAGAAAAGAAACGGTTTCGTAGAAAACTTGCGAAGGAGGTAAAAAAGGAAGAATAATTTAGAGTGTATACAATAAGACCAAAGGAAGGGAGAGGAATACCAAGTGAGATTCCAGAAAAAGAAGGGGAACCAGCAAAAAATATCAAAGAACCAACACCTATAGGGGAGCAAAGTCCAAGCTATGTTGCAGCTGAACCAACTAAAGAAGTAAATATTGGAAGTAAAGAGGAACCTTTATTCTTGCGAATTGGAACTAAGATGGATGGAGAAGAAGAAAAGAGAACTATTGATCTCTTACGAGAATATAAAGATATATTCGCAGGAAGTGTAGATGAGATACCAGGAATTGATCCATCAGTGGCGTGTCATAGATTGAACATCGATAAAAATGTAAGACCATTCAAACAAAGAATAAGGAAGATATCGCAAAGTTATCATGCACAGATAGAAGAAGAATTACAAAAGATGCTGGATGCATGAATCATAAGGGAAGCAAAATACCCATAATGGATTGCGAATATGGTCATTGTTCCGAAAAAGAATAAAGGGATAAGAATTTGTATAGATTTATTTGATTTAAACAAAGCCCCCAAAGATAGCTTTCTATTACGAGACATACCACAAATGGTGGAATCAATTTGCAAGTACATGATAGAGTCACTTCACTTGATGGATATAAAGGGTATAATCAAATATCACTCGCAGAAGAAGATCAAGAACATACTTCCTTTTTTGCTCCAAGAGGTTTGTATTGTTATGTGAAGATGCCATTCGGTTTGCGAAATGCGGGTGCTATATATCAATGAATGGTTGAAAAAGTGTTCGCAAAGTGGATACATAAAACTTTGGATGTATATGTAGATGATATGTTGATAAAAAGCAAAGAAGCCAAAGATCATGTGCAAGATTTGAAGGAAATATTTGAACAAATGAGAAAGTTCAACATCAAATTAAATCCTGAGAAATGTATAATTGGAGTTGCGTCTGGAAATTTCTTGGGATATATAGTATCAAAGGAGGGAATACAAGTTGATCCAGAAAAAGTACAAGCAGTTCGTGACATGCCAACACCTTCAACAGTAAAGGAAGTACAAAAGCTAAATGGACTCTTGGCTTCATTCGGAAGATTTATTTCGCGAATGTCAGATAAGTGCAAACATTTTTTCAACATACTTAAGAAGGGAGCAAAATTCAAGTGGACTGATGAATGTGAAAAAGCTTTTCAAGGAATCAAAAAATATCTCACAAATACATCCATATTACAGAAACCAGATAAAAACGAAGAATTATTGGTATACCTCGCAACAACTCCATATGCTCTAAGTGCAGTTCTGTTGCGAACAGATGCAGGAATAGAAAGGCCCATTTACTACATCAATAAAACTTTTAACACAGCAGAGAGAAATTATTCTAAAATGGAGCAGTTAATCTTATCCCTGGTTTATGCATCATTCAAGTTACGAATATACTTTCAAGCACATGTGATAAAAGTGGTAACCAAGGTGCCAATTGAATCAGTTATGAAGAACACCAAAAGGTCAGGGAGAATAGAAAGGTGGAATGCACAAGTGAACCATTACAAGATAAAATACGAAGTATTATCATCGCAAAAGTCACAAGTCATCGCAGATTTCTTGGCAGAATTTCCTTTGGAAGAAGATGAAGCAGTAGAAGAAATGATGGATGTTGAAGAAGAGTTTGGGAATCCAAAAGACTTGTTAACAGAACCAAATAGATGGGAAATTTTAGTAGACGGATCATCCAATAGTGAGGGGAATTGAATTGGAGTTGTTTTGATCTCACCAGAAGGAGAAAGAACAACATTCTCATTCAGACTAGAATTTGCATCCACGAACAATGAAACAGAGTACGAAGCTGTAGTGCACGCATTGAAGATCGCAATAGAAAAGAAGATTGAAAGTATAAGGATAACAAGTGATTCACAGCTGGTAATTTGTCAAGTTAAAGGGGAATATACCACAAATGAGTCTTCCTTGAAGAAATACAAGAAACTTGTTGCTGAATTATCTGCGAAGATACCAAAATTAAAGTGGAGGCATATAACAAGGAAATACAATCGACTCGCAGATGATTTTGCATTCATTCCAAGTATGATGACAAATCCTAATACAAGAAATATCAAAATTCATACGATTCAACACCCATCGGTGAACAAAGAAGAAGAAATTGAGGAGGCAGTTGCGATGGAAGTAGAAAGAGAATTACCAAATAACATCGCAGATTGGAGAAAATAAATTCATGCATATCTCCCAACAGGAGAAGTATCTAGGAACAGACTAGAAGAACATAAATTAAAGAGTCGTGCAACAAACTATGAGCTACGAGAAGGAATTTTATATAGAAAATCTTTCAGTGGACCACCTCTCAGATGCTTAGCTCGTGAAGAAGGAGAAAAAATATTGAAGATGTTACATGGAGGAGAAGCTGGCAACCATAGTGGGGGAAGATCTCTAGCGTACATAGCAAAGATACAAGGATATTACTGGCCTTATATGCATACAGACGCAAAGTTGTTCATACGAAGATGCAAGGAATGTCAACGACATGGTAAAAGAATTCATGCACCAGGGGCAACATTAACTTCTTCAACAAGCTGCTGGCCTTTTGGGAAATGGGGGTTGGATATTGTTGGACCATTTACACTGGATCCGGACAAAGGCGATATTTGATAGTCGCAACAGATTATTTCACGAAGCTCGCAGAAGTAAAAGCAGTACAACATATTCGTGATAAAGATGTTTTTACGTTCATATTTGAGAACATCATTTGCGGATACGGAGTTCAAGACGAGTTAGTATCGATAATGGAAAACAATTTGAAGGGCGAGAATATAGAGATGTTACTAAGTTCTTTTAGGATAAAATGTGGGAAATCAACTCCGTTATATCCACAAGCTAATGGACAGCAGAGGCAACAAATAAAACAATCGCGAGATACAATCAAAAAGAAATTAGAAGGACATCTCAAAGGGTGGTGCGAGCAAGTACCTAGTGCAGTCTGGGCATACAATACAACTAGAAGAGAGGCAGCTGGAATGTCTCCTTATTGCTTAACATATGGAGTAGAAGTAGTATTACCAACAGAGGTTGTAATTCCGACAACAAAGAAAGAAGCTTGGGAAAGAAATTTAAGTGCAGGGGTAATATTAAGTGAACTGGATGATTTGGAAGAAAAAGGAGAAAAGGTGTTGCACCATATGAAGATTTATCAGGAACGATTAGCTCGAGAATACAACAAGAGAGTCATTGAACGTGAATATCAACCAGGTGATTTGGTCATGCGAGAAACACCTCCATATCAGAAAGAAAATGGAGGAAAATTAGCACCAAAATGGGATGGACCATATGTTATCAAAGAGGTTGTGGGAAGCGGAGCTTATCGGATGATGGATCCAGAAGGGAGAGACATGGGTTTGAGACTTGGTAGACCTTGGAATAGACTGTATTTGAAAAGGTATTATCCATAAAACTCATGATAAATTTTACGAATATTGTTTGCTCGCAGGAAATATGCAAAAATTACGAATTTCAAAATTTTTATTGCGATTAACTTTCATTAAAGAAAGACGCACACATTAACTTGTGAAGAAAAGACCGCAATCTGTGATCAGATTTCAAAAAAGAAAGAAAGCCGCAGAAATATTACACAGGCAAACCTTTGTGGCGTACAACCTAGTTCGCGAAGCAACATTTCGTAAGAGGCAAAGTCCTAAAGTACGTCATTTAAGGGGTACCTATAAGCATGGCTCGGGGACAGGAACACCACCAAGGCACACGAGTACATGGAACTTTACGGGGTACAACCCAATAAGCAGGTACCTATCCGGGTTAGACACCTTGGATTCTCACCTAATCTTGCGACATTACGCAATATTATGCGGTGTAACATGATTTAGGCTGGGCGACTAAGGCATACTGTCTTTCCCAAGAAGTGCAGAAAACTATCAAGGCGCCGAGGTACACGGTTGAGTCACGAATGCCGGATGGTCTTGAAGCACATCTGCCATTTTTGACAAGTATTGGCAAATGATGCACTTGGCCCAAAGATACCCCATAGGGTGCAACCTCGTAACTATAAGCCCTATAGGCAAAAAGGATAAGAGGTTGCGATCAAAAGATGGTTGTTTGCGAACTAGGATGGGAAGAGCTAACCTTGTATGGTCGATGTACGCTTCCTTGAAGGGGCAACCAAGGGGAAGATAAAGGGCAGCACCCTCCATTAGGGAGCTGATACGTGCTATAAGACGCAAATGTCACGAGGCTTCTTGTTTGCAAAAACATAAAGGCTTGTCATATTTGTGCAACAACTGAATTTTTGCGAGCATTCTAAAAAAAAAAAAAAAAAAAAAGAACTCACAGAACATAACAAAGAAGTTAAGATGAGATCAATGGGTTATTACATGAAAGTGTAAAAACGTCCTGCGATTTCATCGCAAGACGATAATGTCACGAAGTTGCATATTCGCAAGAATGTTCAAACTTGTCATATTATCGCAAATACAAAAATATTATCACAAAAGAGGTGGAAAAATAAGACCTTTACTTAGGAAGGCATGATAAGACCACAACAATTAATGAAATTTATTCCATCAGTATCATTGAAGAATTTTTGCAAGAATATATATCATGAAGTTCTGACGAAGAAGACAGCTCCGTCAATATCATTGAAGAATTTTTACAAGAAATCCTAACAAAGAAGACAACCCGATTGAAGAATTTTCATGAAGTCATAACAGAAGATGCGATTTTGCTCGCAATCAATAACAGATAATGAAGAATTCATTAAATTTTACGAGAATTACATACTTCTTATACTTCTTCATATACTGAATATTTCTCCACAACTTGAATACTTCTGATAATTCTTCAAGAACGTCTCATATTTATTATACTTCTTCAACGGATACTTCATTTTGCGAAGGTTAAGTACTCATTATACTTCTTCATACATTGAGTAATTCTTCATAGATTGAATAATTCTTATACTTCTTCATACATTGGATAATTCTTTACGGATTGAATACTTCTAATATTTCTTTAAAGATATTTTATACTTCTTATACTTCTTAAGGATATTTCATACCTCGTATTTCTTATACTTCAAAGGGAGGATTTCTTGTTCACAATCGCAACAAGCTGAAGCTTTGTAAGTTGAATTAGGGCAGATATTCTAATACTTCGTATGTTTAATCATCTGAAGAGCAATAATAGGGGGAAAGGAGATACTAAACTATATTCTTTGAGTTATATTATTTCTCTTTCTTTGAGTTATATTATTTCTCTTCATATGATCAAATGATGCAAATAAGGAAAGCATTCAATTTAAGAAAGGTCAAATCACCTTCGCAAAATATCAAATGTACTTCTTAAAAGAACAAAAATAGTAAGCATAATTGTTTGCAAAAAGAAAACCAACATCAGCTGAGAGAAGGAGTTCAAAGGAAAGGAGAACAAGAGAATAAATGATAATTTGAGAAAGAATATTATTATGCTTCATCAACACTCTGTGCTGGATCTTTAAGATGAGAAGGGTCATTAGCAACTTTCGACTTTTGCGAAATATCATCCTTTGAAGAATCCGCAACAAGAACATCTCCTTGAGGAATAGATTCTTTTTCATCATCAAGTCCTTCATCATCACTCTCATAATCAAAATCACTATCAGGCTCACGAACAACTTCATCGTCAGATATTTTCAGAGGAGTAATTTTCACAGGAGGCAAGGCTCTTGATAAGAGAATGTTATTCGTAAAAACTTGAGCTTTCAGATGACTTTCATGAAGTATAGCTTTCTGATAGTTGGTATCTTCGATATCTTTGGAATAAGCAAGATAGTTGAATCTCCGAGTAGCACGATCACGAGAGTTGATTAAGCGAGTAGAAAGCAAAGCATTTTTCTTACAAAGCTCAGAAATGGAGGCTTCTAATCCAACCTTAGCATTGCGAAGGTTGTCCTCAGATTCTGCGAGTAAAACAAAATTTAAAGGGTCAAATTTGCTAATATAACAAAATTTAAAGATACATCAGAGGAAGTCAAATTTTAATGACTACATTCTCTTTGAGAAATAAGAGATTGAGCTAAAGATAGACAACAATTCTTCATCTGATCCATCGCATTATCAAAACCATCACCAACTAATCCTTTAAGTCTAGATTGAAGCTTCTGATCTTTAGAAAGAAGAAATTTTTTATCCTTCGCAAGTTTGGTATTAAGACTTTTTAGTTCGGAATAATCTTCTTCAAGTTGATTCTTCTTAGTACTTAAAAGTATATTCTTATTAATAAGGTACTTCTTCTCAACGGAAAAAGAACTTCTCTCTGCATCTGAAGACTTCTTTAATTCCTCAAGTTCACCTTTTAACAAAGAAAGAAGATTTTCTTGATCGCAATATTTATTCTGAAGAGTATCTAATTTTTGCGAAGAAACGATCATTGCATTCAAATACGAACATTTCTCTTCTGATAAGGTTTTGTTCTCTTCTAATAAGGTTTCTACTCTCAAGCCGGCTTTAGTTAAAGAAGAAGTAGGCTGAGATATGTCATCATTCAAAAAATTTCGGTCGTAAATCAGTTGGGTATTCTCTTGAAAAAGGGCATCAAAATTATCAAGAGCACACGAATAAAGATTAGATAAATGGGAGAATTGGTTCAAGAGGCTTTCATGCTTGGATTGATATTCTGTTGCATCTGATTCATGGCGAAGTACCAATCTTCTACATTTCTGGATGGATTCTATAAAGGGGAATGGGTTTTAATGGGTGTTTCGAACATATGAAGAACAAAAGTAAACAAAAGGGGAAAATATGAAGATAGTAATCATACCTTTCAATTCATCATTCCTTTTGCGAAGGATCGCACAATCAAGAGAATCATTCGAAGTGCGATAATTCTCTTTGCGGAGATTCTCACATTCTGCTCTTGAAGACTTCAGAGATTGGCGAAGCAATTCAACTTCTTTTTCCAAGGATTGGCGTGAAGTAGAAATATCAGGATTGATGAAACTATTTAGTGCTTCGCAAAACTCATATTGCGAACGAACACTAGTAGACTTCGCATTATTATTCAAAACCTCAGATAACATTCAAAAAGTTGAGTAAATTCCATCTCGAATTTCTTGAGGAAGAGGAGAAGAATTTGAAGGAATAAGAGCAAGTTGTAAATTTTCTGGAGTAATAGCACTCAAAGGATTATGAGTCAACATAGGATTTTCAAGAGAAGATGTTAAAGAAATATTTTGTGAGGGTTGATCTTGAAGAAGTGTTGATAAATTGACATTGGTGGGAGATTGAAAACTGGGTAATGGAGTAGAGGCAGGAGTTTGCGAAGAAGTATTTTCACGAGGAGGAGAGGGAAATTCCTTATCCATCTCAGGAAGGAAGTCATCAATTGAAATTATTGGTGTGGGTTTAATCACTCGAGATCTCTTGTTGGGATTGGATTTTTCACCAGCCTACGAATCAAAATGTAGGTTAAAAACTGAGGCAACAATATATTGTTCAAAAAAGAAGACAGAGTATTTTAAATACCTTTTGATTCTCGGATCTTCTTCTTCGAAGATTAGGGCTTGAATTTCTGGGTGGAGGTTTCACCTGAGGAATAATTTTGCTGAAATAAACCAAAATCAAACAATAAATTATACATAAATCAAAGAGGAAAACAAGTGAAAAACGTGAAGATAGAAGAAGATTACCTTGGAGAACTCACGATGATATGATCAGGAGGAGAAAATGGTAACGGAGAGTGTGATAAGAAGACAAAATTGCAGAAGTAAAAAGAGAAAATAAGAAGAAGAAAAGGAAGAGAATATAAAAGAGTTTATATAAGGGAATAACTAGAAAAGGACGGTTACAAAAGACGTGTCCAAATTCTAAAAGACTAAGTAACGGTGATGTTCTCAAGATCATTTCTTCTTCGCAGAATTGACATGAGAAGAGGCAAGATGTAGGTACTGAATATCACAAGGCATTAACTTACGAACATCGTGACGAATATAAGAGGAAAGAGTTACAAAACAATACGAAGATAGAGGAAGCACAGGGAAGTGTGAAGATTTGCGAAGATAGAATAATCGTACGAAGATGTGTTGCGATACTTCGCAACACATATACAACTGTACAAAGTTCATTATAAATAGGAGTTCAAATGTAAAATTCGAGAGGTTCTTTTGGTGAGTGTTAGAAATTATCTTAGGAAAGAGAATAGAGAAAGTTGTAACTATTCTAGTTCCATTTAGATACTTCTTTGTAATCAATTGAGAGAATTAATAAGAAAGTTGTCATTTATCATCAAGAACTTCTTAAGTTTTATCAATTCTACTGAGGGTGTAGTTGTAGGTTATTCTGCAACTACACTATAACTTTTCCTTCCTATAAGTCCTTTCCCTGAAAGTGATTGTCTATATACTGAGTTGAGATAATACAACAAATCGGTTCACACTTTGTGTGATCGTCTATGGATATGAGAACGAGACAATATGACAACAAAGTGTGTTTACGTGATACAAAGGTTCGGACTTAACCAAACTCAATAGGATTCACGTATCAAGTAAATAGGAATTAACGTTTGTGCAATTTACTTTAATTATAATAAAACAATTATAATACGGAAATATAAAGTAAATGACACAACAAGATTTTTTTAAGGAGGAAACCGCAAATGCAGAAAAACCCCGGGACCTAGTCCAGAATTTAATACTCTCAGGATTAAGCCGCTATACAAAATAAGACAACTTCGTATAGTTGATACCAAGCAACTAAACCTATAGTTCACCTAGTTTCGTCTGTATTCCCACGCCTCCAACCTGTAAACAAGTCACGTACTTGGACCAATTCCTTTGGATCGTATTCCAAACAGTAAAGGAACAACAAATCTGTTTGGTATCAACTCTCTTCAACCAAGTGATATGAGTTACGCAAAGGTTCCCTTGTTTATCTTAACAAAAACTCCTTTGCCAGGTTCCAAGATCTATCTTATGTTCAATCACCCAAAAAGTAATCACTAAGATTAAGCCAACAACACTCTTCAAACAAGTGATATGTGTTGATGCCGATCTTCCTCAATTAATCAATCCAATCTACCAAAAGGATAAACTGATTATTAATTGGATCCTCTTTTTCCAAAACAAGTATTGTTCACACCAAAGATTATAAAAACACCATGTAAGAAATCTTCAATATCTTCTTTGTCTTCAAATCTTCTTAGATCTTCAATAAACATCTGCACACAATCACTTGAATCTCTTGTGATCAATCACGCACAGAACGGAGTCTGTTAACAATGGATTATCACAAGATCTTCTTTAGATCTAACAACAGTCTAAAGATCCCTAATGAAACTTTGAACTAGTTTGAGTGAATCTTATATCAGAAGAGAAGATTTTAAAGGATAAACAAACTAGGTGCAATCAATGTTCAACCACCGTTAGTCAATCAAATCAATACGAAAATTAAAGATAAACCGCAATATCTAGTATCCCACCAACGGGTCACGCTAGAGCTTCTCAATCCCAAAGAAGACTTTAAATTGAGCGGCCGTAAGAGATTTCACCTAATTAGATTACTCTCCTCTCCGATAGGCGGCTTCACCAGTAACAAAGACAAAAGAGTAAGTCTAGGTTACGCATGATTAGTTTTCTAGAAATGCAAACTCAAAGTATTTATAGACAAGGAAATTTGGACACCAAAGAATTTCCAAAACCGAAAATATTCTCAAGATATTTTCATTACTATTCCAAATTCGGTTTTCATAATTCCTGTGAATGCACTGTCCAAAAATATGATCGAATTATCCTTGGAAAATCTTTAATTAGAAAATGCACATTGCTAATTCTTATTTTCCATATATAATTAAAAACCCTTAACTTAAAAGATTCTTAACTTATTTAATTCGATCTTGGGATTTACTTCCTTCTTAGCCTTTAAGGAATATCTTTGAACAAAATAAAATAAGCATTAATGCACCGTGCTCAAAGAGTGATGCCATCTTACTCTTGTAAGTCTTTTCCATGCTTGCTCACTTGAAACCGATTTACCACACTTCCAAACAAGTTTAGAATTGGTTCATCTGACTTTCAAGAACTACACGATTGATCAAGTACCACTCAATCACAACTCATGGGCTTACGGTTCTACCGAAACAAGTTTCGGTTCTACCTCCATGTGAGTACTGTGCATAGTTACACTAGCTTACCAAAGATACAGCTGACTAGGTACTAGGATCGGTTCCCCACATATATTTGGTATCTAACTTGTATGCATTGCACATGTCCATAGGATCAGTTCCCCCTTTCCAAAAACGTGTTACACATGTTCATAGAATCGGTTCCCCTTTCTTCCATAAACCTTGCTGCACCTCATACAAGGATCAGTTCCCCTTGTGATGTACTGCACCTCTTACTAGGATCGGTTACCCTTTTCCCAATAATAAGTTCAGACATACACAACCCGATCATACCCAGGTGATTACTTAAGATCGGTTTCACTAATAAAAGTCATACCAATACATAAGTCAAGCCTCATGTAAATAGTTTTACCAAGAACATAAACAAGTCGTGAGCTGTTATACTAATCACACATATTAGTCGTTCATAAGATATGCAATGAAGAACAACCCAAATAACGCCTGGCGATTTCCTGTTCTATTCACAACACATATTATGAACTTACTTCCTTAGAACACATGTAAACATTATTCCCTATGATGAAATCCTCACCTCATACCCAAACATAATCACAATAGCATTCATACGATTATGTCGATGTCTTATATACAAAGTTTAATGGTTAAGCAAGAAACTTCATATTGTATTCCTTAATACTATGTTTATCTAGAGTGTTCATGCTTCGCAGTTTTATGTTTTCAATATGCAAGACTTGAAAGATACGTTAGGGAATGAAACAGTTCAAGTCAAATATCACTAACCTCAAATGGAAGGATGATGTTGTCGTTGTAGCTCCGCACTTCTTCAAGTCTTCGCAATACTTGCAACGTCTCACCCTAATACTTTCAAGCTAACCTATACGAAGTTGTATCTAGTACATTTAAATCAAGCGACTCTTAAATGAGTTTTGGTTTACTAAAATATGACAACCAAACTTGACATACCAACGCTTGGTGGGTTCAACCGAGAAATGCTCTAACAATCTCCCCCTTTGTCAATTTTAGTGACAAAACTCTTACAATCATATAGATCAACAAATTACAAGAATTCATTACACATACACTTGATTCCCGAATCCATAGCACACAACCTGCATTCATTCAATCCTCAAAAATACAACTGCTGCACTATAATAACAAAGCTTATACTCCCTCTAAAGGTGAGCTAGGTAGATTTTCAATACGTACATCTTTGTTATCCCAATCATATGATATATTAATCCCCCTTAGTCTGTGATTTTCCTCATTCGTTAGATAAACGTTCAAGCACCATTGTCCTCTTCCCAAGTGACACCAATCAACCATAAATTGATACCAGCATCACTTGTTTACTCCATATATTTCTCCCCCTTTTTGCCCCAAAAATGACAAAGAAACGAAGAAATAATTGACAACATGAAAAGGATCTTACAAATCTCAAAAATAGACTTGCAACCTGTTGAGTCAAGCACGAGGGTTTTACACACCATTTTTGATAACCAATATCAAAACCAAAACTACAAGTAATTATGTTTTGATATGTTATCATGAAAATAATTGCCTGAAGCAATTTTACCAACTAGTTTAGCAAACCAAAAAACAACTAAGCAACTTAGTCCCTTTGCTAAACCGATTGAATAAATACAACCGCTTCATTCGATAAGACCAAAACAAAGATAAACTCCATTTTTCTCATCAGGTTCTAATTATCCATATAACTTAGACCTTTAGATTTCAAACAAGGCAAATACTAGGTTAGTTAACTAGCATTTCCTTATTTAGGCTTTCGGCTAGACTTGAATAACCAAAACCTCCACTTTGATAAGTCTAACTAAGATCAGAATTAACTTAGTTTATCTTATCCGGAATCGAATTGGACTACAAAACTCATCCCATCAACATATTCATTCGTTAAGTCATAAATAATTCATACAAACCAATAAATCAACTTGCATAATTATTCACCTCAATAGGATACAATAGAAACAACATATATAAACTAGGGTTTCACTATTGCACTGAAATTTTGTAAGCTTAAACAATTGATACTACACAATAAAGCACAAATAACAATTGTTTTACTTAAGTGGAAGCAATTGAATTAACATAATATTAAAGCACCGCAATTGCACCAAATTTTGTAAGCATAAACTATTGATATCACACAAAAAAGTAAGATAACAAAAGTTTTACTTAACCGGAAACAACTGAAACACACAAACATCCACTCATACATAATGGAATAAACACATCAATTGTACCAATAATTTCTTTTAAGAAAAAGAAATACTCCCTCCGTCCCACTATTAAATGACCTATTTGATTTTAGATTTTTTCCCACTAATAAGTGACCTATATCACTAAATAAGGAGATATTTCTAAAATTATCCTTTTAGTTAATTATAAAAAAGTATAAGAAATATGCATAATTTGATAGGCTTGTTTATATTCGTTCCGTAGGTGTTTTAAAATGTTTTTCAATGGTATGAAGTTTGCGAACATCCGAGGAGTATTTTGAGAGATAAATCATTTCCAAATTTCACTAATTACTATCCATAAGGGGTATAATTGTAAAAAATACTTAAAAGTACTATTTTACTTGTTTGCCTTAAAAATTGTGCAAACTTAAACTAGGTCACTTAATAGTGGGACGGAGGGAGTATATATATAACAAATAAACATAGGCTTTTCTTAAAACATGAAAACAATTAACTAACAAGATTGTTACCATAATTTCGCATCCAACTTCTCCAAATATGATTCTATCGCTTTCTTCTTCCGGGAGAATTGATATCCAAATACCATTATGTTGTCATTCTCATGCCAAAAACAAAAGAATAACAACAACCAACCTTTACCGGAGAAAGGTTGAAAATCGGTTTTAACAATTGCAAGCAAAAGTTGAAAATCTTTGAAACACATATGCTTTTATGCTAAACCAAAAACGATTCAACATATTGTGACTTTTTCACATATTGTTTCTACATGAACCCCTCATGATACTTTGATAAAGCCTACCAACATGGGCTAGAACTTAATCCTGCTAAATCAAAAAGTCACCCAAACCATAGGGGTACAACAACATATTATGAGATCGAATATCAAGGTAATAAAACCGAAATCAAACATCTCATACACATACATATAGCAAATAAGATAAAGCATTAAAGTACCAACTATGTAAATAAAAAACCATCACAAGAAAAATTATAAATCAAATAACTTTATTCATAATAGTTTTATTCAATAGATTCATATACAATCAATGAAAGAGATCAAAAATTGATGTCTATTTTTCTAGATTAAGTGTTCCAAACTTATTCATCCTTATTATCTTCTGTATCAATGATTTCATCAAGATTATCCTCATACACTTCAAGATTGTTAGAAAGAGTACTAATCTCTAAACGATGCCCAACAAACAACATGATTGGGGATTTGCTTCCGGGTAACAGAAGATAATTTCTTAAGAAGTTCCTTTCTTGCTATTAGTTCAAGAACTCCTTCACATAGGCTTGTAACCCTTATTTCAGAGAGAGATGGCATGATATGATATGAACATAAGTCAGAGAAGATCTCGAATCTTCCTTTATTAGAGGAATCCAAAACACTTTCCACTTCCTGGATAAAGTATTCGCCTACAAATTCACTATGTGATCTTTTATTCTCAGTAAAACGAAATACATGAATTTTCCTTGTTAAAAGATCATGAAATCTACAGGAGTATATCAAATTTGATATAGCAATCTTTAAGTCCTCCATTATAAACAAACATGAAGGATTCGAATAGGAATTCGGTTTTTTAGAAGATTTTAACCACTTATAAAAGGAAATCTTTTATACAAAGAATTTTTAGAGTCGTTCTCAAAAAGAAATATCATAAATTTCCCATTTTTAAACAAATTTCTATAACACACCCGTGCTTGGGAACAGAGAAATTTTTTCCACTGTTCTTTTTGTCCCACATTCTTAAAAATAATATATCATCATAATCAAGGAGTGGTTCATTGATTTTTCCTTTTTCAGGATGAGAGAAAAAACTTGTCTGGTTAAAGTTATTACTTTTGTTACGCTCCTTTTTAAACCTTTTTGGTGTAAACCAAGTAGACCATGGATCGGCAAAATAATCTTTCTCTTTGCATTTTACGAATCTTGCATCCCTTTTGTATATGATTTTTACTACCACAAGAGTAACAACATCTGATATTATAAGAGTTATGATATCGATTATTACCTGTTTGTGCAAGATTTCCGAATGCTCCTTCCGCTTTCTCTACTCCTTGCGTTTTTGAATTCTTCCTTTCTTTATGATCTTCCTTCTTCTGGTCTGAAAGATCATCACTTGCTAGTTTGTCCTTTGAATTTCCTCTATCATGTTGAGTATTTTCTTTTGGGTAATCCTGTGTAAGAGTACACTTGGATTTGACAAACTTTATTTTATTGTTAGGAACTACGGTATCATAAAGAGATTACTATACTAAAAGTCTATAACTAATAGCCAAAAATAGATAGGGAAGGTGAGATACCAACCAGTAGTTATGAAGTTGAAATGAATAGATTAGAACGAAATTTGTGATTTCATCAGGTTATCAGATTTTACATCTTTCACATTAATTCAAATGAAAAATAGACTTTTTACATCGTTACGAATGAAAATTTATGTTTTCATGATATTTTTGAGTGACATATTGTTTTTTCACCAGGGTTTCGAATGAAAATTTATATTTTTCATCGTAGTTTCAAGTTAAATATTTTCTTTTCACCTAGGTTTTGAGTGAAAATTATTCTTTTCATGCATGTTTGGAGTGAAAACATGATCCATCACGTTTTCCGTTCAGCAACTTCGTTCCGTTTGGAAACTTTGACTTATCTAAACTTAGAGCATCTCCAAGAGAAGGTGGAAGATTTATTTTTTAGTGACACATACGATTTTAGACCTTCATTTTAACTAAATCCATCTCCAACCGTAGGTCCTATAAAATAGGAGGGGTGAAATACTAATTTTGAAGGTTTTGAAGAAAGTCTTATCTTGACCTCCAAATTCACCTCCATGTCATATTTTTTATTTTTAATAATTAATTAAAAAATAATTAAACGGTTGAGATTTCATCACATAAGATTTTCTAAGGGTCAAAAGACTATATTGCTGAAGAAGGTTTTCAATTCATGGGGTCCTATATTTACTATATGTACAAATTCTTTTATATAAGGGTCTCAAAAAAAAATCCACATAGGATTTTTAACACCCGCTGTTGAAGATGCTCTTAATAGGAGAGATAAACTGTAATGAGTAATTTTAGGGTGAGATAAACAGTAAAGAGTAATTTTAGGAAACAATAATTTCGGCAAGCATAAATTCTCAATCGAGTGATTTGAGGGAGTAAAATTTTTGTTGTTTTATCTCAACTGTTTTAGAGTTTTAATAAAAAAAAAAATTCCTAATTTAGTAGAAGGATATTAGTGTAATCAACTACAAATATAGTTAGTTATGGGTTTTTGATATATGTAAACTTATAGAGAAAAAATAAAATAAACTTATAGATGGGTTTCTAATATTGAAAAATATAGAATTGGGCTAGAAACAATTTTTCCCGTTGTTTTTATGATGCCATTCCATGCCTTTTGAATGGTTTGTAAACAAGTGACGAGAAATATATCAAATTTGCAACTCCTAACAGATGCATGTTTTGTATGTCAAACGGAAAAAAAAAATGTATTGTTTTCCCATTGTTCCTTTTTTGGATAAATATGATTTTTCACTTGGTTAGTTTGGCGATGATAAATGATTTTTTTCACCATTCTTTCGGTTGATATATTATCTTTTCACCTGTTAGCTTGTGATAATTGCTATTTTCACAAGAAAACCCATTTTTGAATCACAATTGGTTCCAACAATTAAGAATTGTAAATCGTGAAAACTTTCAAACCGAAAAGCTGAGATTTTTACTAAACAAATAAAAATTGTGATTATCACTAAATTGTGAAAATGCCATGATGTGGGATAATTGTAATTTGCATAAAACACAACTAATTTGAACAAATGAAAATTGTGATTAGCACTGTAAATTAAATTTTTCAATGACTAGAGATAGTTGCAATTTGTACAAAACAAAACTAATTTTAACAAATGATAATTGTGACATAAACCAGAATTCTCAGTGACATAAATTCATAGCGAGTCAAATACATATAAGAATAATTTTAGGAATTAGTTATACGGTTTCTAACAAAGTCAAATCAATCAAGAAGAGATAAAAGAATGATTTTAGGTTATTTAGAATGGTTGTAAAATGATTAATATGGAGTTATTTTTAGGAATTAATTTTAAAAAGGTCAATATACTTATTTTAGGGAGAATTTTTAGGGATTATTATGTGTTACTTTTTTTACAACTCTAATTTTTTTAAGAAAATAAAATTAATTTACTAAGATAAAAGGTTATTTTTGTAATCAAATTTTAAAATGCATGATTATGGATTTTTCATATATAGAATCTTAATGACGGGATTCTAATCAACAAAAAAGGTAAAAAATTTACTTGTATTTTATACCATGAAAAATGACTTTATGGATTATTTAACCAATTAATATACAAGGAGGTGACGATCCACAATGGATGAGCAGGTAATAATACACACATGCATGATTAATACAGAAACCTCAGTAACCTCCCTTCACTAATTAGTTGTAGTGTTTCCACAACCTTATTTGATCCCTGGACTATCCTAACTAAAGTCCCTGATATCATGTGCCATCTTTTTTTTTTTTTTTCTTGCAAATGAAAATTATTTATTAATACTCATCAACGGAAAGAAGTTTACAAGAATTGGATGGGAGTCTCGCAACAAGCTGAGCTCCAATCCCTTTTTTTTTTTTTTTTTTTTTTGTAATTAGTCCCTTAATTTTCCTTCTCTACGAGATTGTCATACGTCTCATCACGTACCCATCGCACCAAAAATTGACTACAATCGGTTTATTTGGCGATTAACAAAGACCGATTCATGTACCTAATTTGGGGATTTTAACCAGAATCGGTTTATGTAATGCTATCGAATAAACCGATTCTGGTTTAAAGTTTTGAATTTTTTTTCCTTATTCGGCAATTGGTACATGCAAATACATGTTTATAGATCGTTACAACTCATACATGTTTATTAGAAGCATTATCATCTTCTTCCTCCCAACGAAAGTGTTCTTGTGCTTCAATAATATCCTTAAGCATTCTTTGGTTCACTTTCTCTTCCTCATTCAACAAATTTTCCAATTCGGTAGGATCGAAATCAGTATAATCTGATGAACCCCTTTCTTCATCACTACTAGAGTCTTCATCATCACTATAAAGTTTCATTTTTGCTAAGAAAATCACAAACCCTAGTTTTTCCTTTTTTTTCCCTCTACTTCTTTCCCTCCCAACCTTAAAAAATAAAAATGATTTTTTACTCTAATCCAAACATTATAATCCTACTCAAACACTTATTAATTTAATAAACAATAACTTAATTAATCATCACTAATTTAACAAGGGTATATTTGGCATTAATATAAATAATGGATAAGGGGTTCATACGAATTACTTCCTAGTGATCCTATTTTGTCATGTAGTTATAGTTCCCAATTAATTTACCTAGGTCCCAATTCAAGAAGGATTGGTTGTAGTGTTTCCACAACCTTATTTGATCCCTGGACTATCCTATTTATTTATTGAACTAAAGTCCCTGTTATCGTGTGCCATCTCTCTCTCTTTTTTTTTTTTGAGAAATCCTCACCGATATCCAAAGGTTTGAGTCAAACTTTATGGACGGACAACGTATCAGTCAACTAATGTTGATGTACTGAGTTAAATCATTCAAAGCTGGTTGATACTGAATCATACTTAAAATACGTTTTAGCCCTCCAAAGGGTTAACTCAACCACAGCTTGATCCCCAATTAATATTATGCGACAGTGTTAAACAAGGTACCCAATTTATATTATGCTATTTTGTTTTATAAGTACCCAATTAATAATATACGACCTCTTCAAAGAGGTACCCAATTAATATTATGCAACCTCTTTAAAGAGGTACCCAATTAATTTACTGCACAAATTGAACATACCTGCTCATAAAATTAATTAGGTTTGAAACAAAAATATCTTATAAAAAAAATTGGGTAGCTGATTGTGCAAATAGAAGATGAGTAACTTAATGCTGCCTACACACTGGAGAATGTGTAGGCATAGAACTGTTATTACTTCCAGACTCTTCACAACTTGGGGAACCACTGTCCACTTCTCCATACGTCATTTCTTCAAGTTGTGGTCTTCAAAGATTTATTCGAAGCTTAAGAAAACAAACGACCACATTACCTGTAGTTTTCCTTCCTCTACCCATCTGCGCACAAATAAACATTTTTTACATGGCGGTTTCACAGTAAAGTTTTCTAGTTATGCCAGATTAATTACAACATTATATTCATCGTGAGAGCGACTAAATCAACATCAGTGCAGAGCATATAACTTAAATAATAATCTAAATACACGGAAATGAATACAAAAGCAGCATCATTCAAAGATGATTAAGTATTCGTCGCCAATGTGTCAATATAGTGCAGTTTAGTTCAGAAGTTTATACTATATACAACACGAATGGGTCTTCACAATGATGGAGTATATTGCTCAACCAGTAACATACCATTTCCGAAAACATGTTTAGTTAGCAAATAAAACTACTAAAATAAAAAAATGTATAAACTGTCTCACCCTATCCGTAAGATTGGATCAACTCTAACTTTTGTCACCCCATAATTTGATATTAACCGTGGCACAATTTGAAATAGTAGTTCATCTCACCAAGGATCAGACTAATAGTAATGTACTCGTTAACTTAATTTCATGTAACCAAATATAAAAGACTTGATTTAACTGTTTGATTTATTATAGCCAAATATGTGTATGATTGTAAATCAAACATATTTGGTTATAAACAAAAATCGTGTTGCAAACCGATAAACAAGCAAACAAGCTTATACAACCATCAATATATAAAGCAGTGGAAATTAGATAAACCCCATACCTGAATTCCCAAGTTGCTCAGTAATCTTACAAGGTCAAATCCCCCAACAATTAGTAATTTCCTGATATCACAACCATGGGTTATTATCCAAACCAATACTAACACTGGAAAAAAAAAAACGAAAATTTTAAAAAAATAATCTAAAAAACGATTACCTTTCTAAGATTTCTCATGAACTTTAACATCTTTGGAATCACTTCATATAGTATAGAAACAAATTAGTAAAAAAGAAAAGATTATATTACTAGAAATTCCAAATCTATATAAACATATATACCAAAATGGATCCATCATGCTCTGTGATAATCTTACCAAAATGGAGAACTTGTGAAACCACGATTGAGAAGATAACAGTTTTGTAGTGGGATTATTTTGAACTTACATGGCCTTGCGATCCTAATTTTCGTTTCCTAGGTCCGAAACTAATTCACAAACGCATATCGAAATCTAAAACTTAGAGATTAAATCGTTGCAGACAGAATTAGGTTTACTCAAATAAAATACAAATACAAAGACAAATACAAACACAACAAAAATCATCAGATGGGTTCATCAATTTCATCAATCAGGGTTTATAAATCACCAAAAACATGTTAAAAATAATTCAACCCTACCTCTTCATCTTGTTCTTCTCTGGTTTTTTCTTCATCGCGTCTTGAAATCTTACTAGATTCTTCTTCGCATTCAGGAAATCGTCGATTTTGCAAAATCCTAATTCTCTAATTTTCTCTTGAGACGAGACCAGTAACAGAAAGACAGAAGAAAATAAGAAATGAAACAAAATTCGATTTAATCTTCTTCTGTAACATTCTATTTCTCAGTTAGGGGTAAACTGGGAAGAAAAAAAATCTAAACTTAACAAATGGGAACGGACATACTCGGTCGTCTGTGTTTAAAGGTTAAATTGAAACTTGGATGTCTCAGTGGGATGACCCAAACGCGAGGATTTCTGTGAGGATACCCTTTTTTTTTTCTCTTTTCTTTTTTGTAATTAGTCCCTTAATTTTCCTTCTCTACAAGTTTGTCATACGTCTCGGTTGGTGGGACTAGTTCGGGTACGATTAGTAGGTACTAGTAGTAGTGGTATAATGACAAGCTTTAAAGACTATATGAAAGAACAGAATGTTGCTAGTATTATGAAAAACCCTAGCTATGAGTAGTCGTCGTCGATATTAAAGAAAAAAGATTTTGGGTGCCTACCTCGTATGTTGTCATTTCAAGGAGACTAGTAATGTAGGGGGATATAGTAGATTGTAGGGTAATTGATGAGTGTATTTTGTTTAAGAGTGTTTGGTTCTTTTGGGTTTTCAAACTTCCGATCTTTTTTTCTATTCTGTTTTCTTAGTTAGAAAGTAGAGTTGAAAAGACAACTTTTGTCCTCAAAAACACCCCAGTGATGATGCTCCACCTCCATCACTACTACTCTATTTCTATTAGAGTCTCGAAAAGCTCAAACATATTTTTGTTTATTGGCCAAATCAAGCAGCTAGAGAAGACAGACGTCCCATTATCGTTTTTACATCTAGTGAAATAATGTCTTTAACCTGGATAGTAATAATTAAGTTGGTGCATATGTTAATAGAAATAAAGATTATGGTAAGGAACAACGGACAGTAGATTTCATGGTGAGTAAGGAATTTACATTTTAGCTGGACATGATGCGAAAAAGGAAAGAATGTCGACCTTTAATTTGATGTTTGGGGAAACAAATTCATAGCGAGTCATTTCAATAAATTTATTCTCGTACATTCTAACTTGAAACTGAAAAGACGACTTTTTCCCTGAAAAACCCCTGTGTTGCTGCTCCACCTCCATCACTGCTACTCTATTTCTATGACAGTCTCGAAAAGCTCAAACATATTTTTATTTATTGGCCAAATCAAGCTGCAGCTAGAGAAGACAGACGTCATTATCGTTTTTGCTTCTAGTACAATGGATTTAACGTCTCTAACTTGAAACTACTTACCATTAAGTGTCTTTTGAACGATCCCTCCAATTCTAGATTTTGTCACACCATTGCATGAGCATAAATCCAACGCGTTGTCAATCTGTTTGAAGCTGCGGATTTTTTTAAATGTATCACCTACGACGATCCAGTAGATCAGGGGTCTGAACTAGAGAGCGAAATAGGCATGTTTTGCAAGGAGTGGCTCACTCACCACCGAGATACTCAGTATTTGGATACTAGCTGTGTCAGAGATGGAGAAGGCTTACGAATCGGATGTTTATGTGCAAGTTCGGAATCTGGTTAAGAAATTTGATAAGAATATGTCTGTACACTTCATTGGCTGCAGGTGGCGGTCAACTATGAGATAAATTGTGCGGTGGTTGATAAGGTGAGGCTTCCCTTCTTTTTGTCACGGGTTTTCTTTTTGTATCCGTGTCATGCATGCAGCTAGAGGTTTAATAGAGGGAGGGAGAATAGGATGCAAGGTTTTTCCCCCTCTAGCTTTCAAGGTGTTGTCAAATCGGACAGAATATACTCTGCCCAAGCAAGGACCCCGGACCAGTATTTTATATTTTTAGCTAGTGGAGGGAGGGAGATGACTAATATGCATATATAGCATGGAAGAAATGAGCAAAAGGCGATGATGCGTATCATTTAATTAGCTATGAAATATATATATATATATATATATATATTTTGATCGGTACTATGTAAATTAACTGGTTGATAATAGTAGGAGCCTAATCTCGTTTCTTACTTCATGATTAGATGTAAACTGAGCAAACTAATTACACCCTCGTAAGTTGCCTGTATAGGAAAGACAAAAGGGATAGTAAAAAGTAAGTGGTTTGTTACTTATTGAGAGGCCGTTGAATGGCACATCATCCTACATTCTCAAGTCAATGTACTGCTTGTGTTAAGTGGAGAAGTACTCTAGTGATAGGGATGAACACATGCATGCACAAGTGAAAACACAAGAAAAATACATATCTATCTTGCTTCCCCATGTGACGACACTATTTGGGAAGAGAAAGACCCAAGAGAATGATAAGCTCTGTTTGGATGTGAAAGCATAAGATGATAGCTAGCTGGCCTGTCTTTGCATGCATAAACCTCTGTCATCAAGAACAAAAAACATTTTTTGTCTAGGCAGGCATATATATATATATAATCCTTAAAATCATTTGCAATACTCCGAAGAGGATGAAAGGGTTATAATGCATCAGTGAGTGAACCAGTGAGGCTATTATTGAATACTGATAAATATAATTAATTTCAATTCCGGTATTACTAGTTACAACCTCGCATTTCTTTTGCCCACTACATTTCTGTTACCCACTGGGTTTACAATTTACTGTTAAACCCAAACAAAGGTTTCTAAACAAACAAAAGGAAAATTAAACAAACAAACACACTACTTCTAAACAAACAAACAAACACACTACTTCTAAACAAACAAACAAAGATTACTTCTAAACAAACAAAAGGAAAATCAGTGGGAAAGAGAAATACTCAAAAGACAGACCAACCCTAAAAGCATGTTTAAACCCGTTCCATAAAGATATGGAACCGGTTAACCCGTCGGGTAAACCAAAACCCGACCCGTGTAGAAATGGGGAACTCATTCCAAATACGTGCCATGTCCAGATGAGGCTCGGAAACTTTCAAGTAAACACGTATCTCCATATTATTTGGCCGGCGGGTGTCCACCACGACCCGGACCAAATACCCTCTTTCTAGGTCTTCTTCTTCTGGAATATCCAGATTGGCTTCTGGTTCATGCTCTTCGGGTATGTGAAATTTGCACCAAACTTCCTTAGAATCACCAATGGCTCCCCCATTCCTTACCATGAAAACGGTACATAGGGTCCACAAATCTTTAACTGGAAATCAAGGTCAGTAAGAGTAATTACTTTCCTTCCCAGTTTATAGATTCTACAGTCATTAAAATCCTCTCTTAATATACTTTGAAGGTTCATTAGCAGTGGTTGTTGACCAAGACTATCAAGAAGAGCAGCATCATAACCCTGATCCGGGTCAATAATGATAGGTTGGGCTGCAGCAGCTTGAAAGTTGTCATCCGGTGCAGCACCAGCGAGTGCAGCGTCAGCGAAAACACCATCCCAAAGATCTGGTATATCATCAAGAATTGGTATATCATCAAGTAACTGATCTAAGTCTAATTCATCATCAGCTAAGGGGTTGATGATGTTTTCTTCTGGTTGGGCTGCAGCTGCTTGAAAGTTTTCAGGGTTATCATCCAGTGCAGCATCACCATCCCAATTTTCGGCCATGAGATCTGGTACATCATCAAGTAACTGGTCCAAGTCTAATTCATCATGGGGTAAGGGGTTGATGATATTTTCTGCTGGTGGGAATTGGTCAAGCAACTGATCCAACTCTAATTCATCATGGGGTAATGGGTTGATGATATTTTCGGGTGGTGGAAACTGATTGAGAGGCAAGGGGATGGGATCTGGTAATGGCACATTTGATAAGAAATTCATCAAGTTTTGAAAATTTTCTTCATCATTCCCATCGGCAGCCATTGTACACTGAAATAATCAAGTAGAACAAACAAATATGATCAGAAAATCCTCCTCTCAGTAGATAGATATCACTGGATTACTTATCTCATTAAAAGTTAAAAGCAAAACAAATTCAGAATAAGAGTAACTGATCTATGAACAATCAAAAAGAGATCTACAAAAAAAACCATAACAAGACTTCTAAACTAAATCATTAGAGAAGACTTCAACCAGCAGGAGAGAGACCAAGTCATGGTTCCTCTACTTTCAGACAAAATCACTGGATGCTAAGAAGCTAAGTAATAATGTTGTCAAATAAATGATTGCTCAGAACTATGAATTCAAGAAGCAACAAAGAGTTCCAATGGAAGAGACTACAATAATTTAACCCAGCAAAACTTAATTTGTGAAATTCTTTGAAGCTTGGCATCTGAGGCTTGGCCAGCAGAAAAACAGCCAAATTCAGAATAAGAGTAACTGATCTATGAACAATCAAAAAGAGATCTACAAAAAAAACCATAACAAGACTTCTAAACTAAACCATTAGAGAAGACTTCAACCAGCAGGAGAGAGACCAAGTCATGGTTCCTCTACTTTCAGACAAAATCACTGGATGCTAAGAAGCTAAGTAATAATGTTATCATCCTGTTGGTAATATACCAATGAGAAAAACAGCCAAATCAAATGTAGTTAATTATAGTGGCAAAGCTCTCATATACATTTTATGTTATCATCCTGTTGGTAATATACCAATGAAAATAGCGTATATTGCCTGTGAAAGGCATGTAATCATCGAGCTTATACCACCAAAAGAGCCTCAAAGAGCAGATTAATGCAAAAATTTTTTTTTACTTACTACAAAATCCACACAACACTAAGCAAGGTCATCAAGAAATCCTAACAGCCTTACTATTATACCATTTGATCTAATGTAGCTAAATAATACTACATATTACAGTGGTAAAGCTCTCATATACATTTTATGTTATCATCATGTTGATTATATATACCAATGACAATAGCGTATATTGCCTGTAAAAGGCATGTAATCATTGAGCTAATATCACCATAAGAACCTCAAAAGGCACAGTAATGAAATTGTTTCTACTTACTAGATAACAACGCACATGATACTAAAGCAAGGTCAGAAACAAATCATAATAGTCTTACTACGAGACCATTTGATTTCCAAAAACAAATCTAGCCTATCAAAGGAGTTCGTTTTCGGAAGACAAAAAACATAACATCATAGTAGAGAAATAGATCTATATATGCTCCATAAGAAGAGAGATCTAGTAACAAAATCATAACCCATCCTCAGTAATCAACATCATAGGATTTACTTCTCATAAGAAGAGGATTTTTACTTATCTCATAAGAAGAGAGATCTAGTAACAAAATCATAACCCATCCTCAGTAATTAACATCATAGGATTTACTTCTCATAAGAAGAGAGATCTAGTTCAGAAGCTAAGAATTTACTTATCTCATAAGAAGAGAGATCTAGTTCAGAAGCTAAACTTGTAATGAATTGTTTTTCAAAAGAAAAAAAATTGAAACTACACTAGAATTCTTCAACAAAACTAGAGAGTTCATGGCAAACTTGATAAAGAGACTTACATTTTCAATCTACACGCGCCTCACAAAAATTTCTAACTTCTCTCTCTCTCTATCGCTTTATAACACAGGTCTAGGGTTAGCTTTGTACGGATACAAACACGCGTAAGCCTTACAGCCGCACATTCATAATTGTGTTTAAGATGGCAAATGATAACATGATTATGAGATTATTTTTCATTTGAAGCATAATTATGAGATGATGTAATAATATCAGCCCACTTAAGGGATAATTTTAACCATAGAAAAATTTTAAAAATTTATTTTTAGCCCACGTAGTTCTACATATTTAATTTTTAGCCCATTTAAGGGATAATTAAAAGCTAAATCTTATTAAAAACAAAAATCATTCTACTCCTCCACATAATTATCTCCCATTTACTTCTATGAACTATAAATTTCTTCGTGTGATCTCATTTTGCTGCTAATTTTGTTCCTTTTATTTTTAATTGTGCATCAATTTAATGTTCAATAGGTGGATTACATTAGCCATTAACTATGCGTTTCCTTCTAAGAATTTTTTTGGAGCGGCCTTCGGCCGCCTTGAAAATCATTGTCATTTTAGCCCCTGTGTAATAATGACATGATTTTAACACATACTCCAGCTCAATTATTTGAGTTTAAGCCTCTTGAACTAATCCTATCATAATGTGTAATATAGTATGGCTTCGGTTGAACCTATGACACTGAAATTTAGTTAAACATGGTAATCACAAACCACTTCTCTATATCAGCAGCTAACCCAAGTGGTAGAATTTTGGATGCAAAAACTGCTCAAGCCGAAGTAATACATTAAACTAACAAGGACCTTCCGTGGAAGAGAATGCACAAGACTAATTTTGACTTTAAAAGTAACACCATCTTAACTTGAACCGTACTATCTTAACATTAAAGAATTTTCTACACTCAAAATAGTGATAAGAAAAAGTGTTTGATTCTCGGACTTTTTGAGATTTCATTCTAGACTAATTTTCTAAACTAAAGATAGCAAACTCAACTAAAAAATAGATAGTATCAAGTTATAAGGAGTACCGATCTTTAAGTAGTTCAATTTTAATAATTGTCATGCAATTTTCACATTCAAAGTGATTCTATAATATGCCAAAATTTTATTTTCAAAATATCAGTTTTTTAATCTCAAGCATGAAGCATCAAAAGTCTTAGACTAAGTATGCATCACCAAAAAAAATACAATTGATTAATAAAAACATTTAATCAATTTTTCTTCGATGTAAATAATTAATTATTTTTTTGCAGAAATTAATTTAAATTAATAATACCACATAATTATCAAAAAATTGGCTTCATCCTTATGTTGAAAATACGCTCAAAAAAATTTTCCATAGCTCAAATGGTAGTTACAGACTCGCTATTATAATGAAAGTGTTGCATATTCAAAATATGTGAATAGGTAATGTCACATAAAAACAATCTTATCTTATATGAAACTAGTGGATTGCCCGTGCCATAATGGCACAGGGCGGAAGGGGGCTGTCTATGATTAAAAATAAGATACATGTTGAATTGTAAATTTTCTTCCAACTCCTTCCATGGTTTCTATGATTATTGGCAAAGAATACAATCTTGTCAGTTAAAATTAAACATCAAATTAGCCAAGAATAGACACCGCTAATAAGAGCAGTAGAATCAAATTTTGTAAACAAATTTATGACAGGACTTCTGGATACACAACATTTGTTGTTTCGTGTCTAGTACTGTTCTTTGGGAGTAACACATGGATCCTCCCGGCGCTTGTGCATCTGGATAGTGCAACATAGAGCTGCCCCATGGCTGAATACGGGGCTCCTCAAATCTATCCCCACATATTTCAGCGATTGACCCTGAGATTCGTTTATGGTCATCGCATAAGCCAACCTGATTGGGAACTGTCTCCTAGTCATTCGAATGAGGACGTGCGATGAAGATGGTGTTAGTGATATGCGCGGAATAAAAACCACTTCCCCATCCTTATCTCCTGTTAAAATTGTAGCCACAATAACATGTTGTTCGCAAATCTCTACCCTCAACCTGATAACATAACAAATCATGGCACAATCAAACAATCATCGAAGCAAGTCTAGGGTTCTAAATATAAGTAACACAATGAGAATAAATGAGGTGAATCATATGACATGTGATAATTTGGATAAAGCACATACCTAGTACCATTGCATAGTCCACTTCTAGGAGCTAGATTACGCAACAACATAATTAGACAACCGACTTTAAGATCTAATTTGAATGGCGGCAATCCTGGCGGATTTTGTTGGTTTAATGTTTCACTCGTATAGGTTGTACCTGTTGATGATTCACCGTTAACCTGCTCTTGTTTATCTGCTGCGAGAAATGTGTGAGATTCACCATTGTACATCTCCAACATGATTTTATTTATTTCTGAAACCTCGTCATTCCTAGGAGACAATATTGTTCTCTCGGTCATATATTCTGCAGTGGGCATGCTCATTTCTTCAATTCCCGGATATATCTTTGAAATCAACTCATGTAGATTGGCAGATTTTGAAATAGCAGATGGCAAGTTCACTTTAGGCTCTGGATTTTCCCCCACCTGCAAAATTGCATCAGTATATCGAAGGAATTAATATCTAGTGTGGCAGATGCGGTGGCTAAGTATGCAAGGAGAAACAATTTAACTAAATGCTCGTAAACGGACTCCCTAAAACGCTTAATGAGCCGTGAGTCTTAGCTTTCCATTATGTAATGTAAAATTATGCAGTTCTATGAAGTTTTTTCTATCAATCTAGCAATCACCTAAGCAAGTATGTACCACTGGACTTAATGTTCAAAACAACAAACATTACAATTAAAAAAAATTGTAGTTCAAATGCAAGATACATTGCATAAATGTTACCCAATTTGATTGTAAGTATAGAAAACGTACCTGAAGTAAATACTCAGCGAATGCAATGCTGTCAGGATCTTGACTCCCAAGCCTCATGTTTTGTGTTAGCTTAAGCACATTCACGTCTCTCCATAACACAGAGCTTCTAATCGAGGCGTCTATGATTTGTTCTCTACGTCCCTTTTGTACCACTGGAAAAGTTTGCTTAAAGTCTCCTCCAAGCACGACGGTGATCCCTACGAATGGTTCGTCACTTGATCTCACATATCTTAGAGTGCGATCTACCGCTTCAATACAAAATCGGTGTTGCATTTCCACCTCATCCCATATGATCAATTTGGTAGCTCGAAACAATTCTGCCTCAATCGAATCAAAATCGACATTACACTTGGAATCAAATTGTGGCTCGAAAGGTATCTTAAAGGTAGAATGTGCTGTCCTTCCACCGGTTAGAAGCAATGCAGAGACGCCGCAAGAAGAGACTGTTAAAACAACGTCACCTTTGCTTCTACGTGTTGCTGCCAATGTGTTGTACACAAAAGTCTTCCCCGTCCCAGCACTACCATTTAAGAAGAATGTTCTACCAAGATTATTCACTACAGAATCTGTAATTGTCTCAAACGCATTTCTTTGTTCTGTATTGAATTTATCCACATTCAAATCCACCACTGATTCTTGAATCTCAAACTGCAGTTCTCTTTGCTCCCACAGTAATCGATTTCCAACAATTCGACTCCAATCACCGGTATGTTGAGGCATTCCAAGATCCTTCATTTCCTTCCCTTCCTCCTGAACTATTTTCTCCATGAGGTAAAGACCATAATCAAGAACCTGCTCTTCCATTGTATTTTGAATTCCGTATTGACTTTTGATCCTAAATGGTAAATCATCACATATATCATTCCCATACCTCTCCCATAGAACTTCTGTCCGTATAGGACTACACTTGGTTAGTATTATACCAAACAGTTGTCGTAGCTGATGTCCAGTTTTGATCACGACGGATTCTTTCAAGCATTTATCACATTCTCCATCATCTTCTAACAGATTTAGTGCAATACATGCAGACTTGAAAGTCCGGTGGACCTCTTGAACACCACTCTTCATCGTAGTTCTTAGGTGCTTGAAAGATCTTGCCCCCGCTACTACTGTAAGCAACAATCTCAGATAATACAGTTCGCCACTGTTTGGAGCGACAAAATACATTCTCCCAATAGCAAAACCTTTCTTTCGAGGAGACCACTTATTATCTAAAAAAATGACATGAACATAATTCAGATGTTTAATTTCAGTAACTTAATTCAATTACATATTCAGAACATGTAAATAAGCACTCGTAACAACAACCATTTTAGTAACTACTACTGGAATCAGACTATTACCACAATCGTCTCAGTAACTAATGTGTTTCAGAAACTAATAGCTATGTAAACTGAAGAAGGAAATGGGCACACCGAGGACCGTATCTCACCTGACCATACAAACTTTTGTGGAAAGTCATGGTAGGTATATGCATCATCTTCTGGATTTAACCTGTAGTATTCAAAAACTTTAGAATATGTCCATTTTCTATAATAATAACAATGAAACTTTCAATAGACTAAATTGTAATTTTCTTCTCGATTTACCTTACTGTTACTGTCACAGTGCCACCAATGCAACAGTAAATGCACAAAAATTATGTTTGTTGGATTCAGCGGTGATTTAAAAGATGCGACCTTGATTAACATAATGTAGAAGATTTAAGCTCTAAAACCACCTACACATTGTCCTGTATTTGGGGATCTAAATTTCATAATGACTACTAAAGATAGATAACAAAATATACTTCTGAGAATGAATTCTACTTTAGGAACTCAACGGGTTTCCTATGCAAGAATACTTAACTACAATGAGCACTTTGTGCAAGAACTGAAACACATTATGCAAGATGTAGAGACAACAGAGAACAAAATGCAAAAATCAGGTAGAGATTGTAGTTGCAGGACAAAGTCGAAATAAGCACTAACCTGTTGTAGTCAAAATACCCCATCAAAGTGGTTACTACATTTTCTGCCTTGTCCTGAATTACTTCAACGGGATCATCTGGATCGTAAATAACTCTCTGCTTGCCCGGAAGATGTACCGCTAGCCGTTGTACTTTGGGCTTCTCTTTGTGTAGACGGTTTCCAAGTAATCTCCAAGCTGCCTTAGGTGCTCCGATATACCTTGCATTCAGATATTGAAGTATCTCGTTGGGGCCACCACCAGCAACCATAATCTTCAAGTCATATCCCTTGTAGATATACTTGTGTATATACTTCACGGCTCGAACGCTGGAGCAGACCTTGACATTGATATGGCAGTCAAACATCCTGGTAAGATGTGGATTGTAAGGGACCACATCCATATTAGTGTATGACTGGTTGCGATACTGGAAAACCCGACCATCATTGCGTCGGCGGTAGACTGGATACCCGTCCTCACGTATTGAAGTTGACCCTGCATACTGTTTCGGATAGTCTTTGGTGCACCTGCCACCATCCATGCAACTTGCATTTGGTTTCCTAGCACCACATGGTCCATGCACCATGCATCTTTGTATTGTCTGAAAAAGTTCTGGATCATTTTTTTCATCTGGGAACTCGGCACATAACATGTCATCCACTTGCTCCAGAGTGTGCATTTTGTCTGCCTTGTCCAAAAAAATCAACATGTGCATATGCGGAAAACTCCTCTTCTGAAACTCTATGGTGTAAACATATCCAACCACCCTGACAAACACTTTTTTATCTTCTATTTCTTTAATTAGTGCCTTACGTTTGAGCTCAAACACTCTTGCCACCAAATCAGGCCTATCGTGCGGTTGTTGGTTCTCAAACAGAGCACTTGTAATTTCTTCCCATCGTGGATTTGCCGTCATGGTGGGGAAAATATCCGGATGATGGTTATACCTTAGCAAAAAACAGAAAGTTTTATTAGCAGTTTTTAACATCCGATTTCTATTCATATTTGAAGAAATAGCAGCAATGATCTATAAGCCTCAAGCACATAACAATAATGCAGATACATTAAAAACTAACTCAATATGGTCTCACTCAAGCAATACTAAGGCTAGAACATCATACAAATACTGCGCAAGAAAATTCTACAACCATATTCCCATATGAACTACTTGTTATCGACATGATAAGAATTTTAAGCCATTTTCTCGACCAAGTTAACAATTGGCTCAGAATGCAGACACAAAAACGAACCAAGTTATGAAATGAAACTACTTTCTGCCATGACTAACTGATTACTTGATTAGAACGTAATCAACTTCTAATATGTGAGGTTTGTCGTGCATTTATATGCCTGGAGTTCATCACTCACTGAAGTTCATCTAACAGTGATCTCTGTCCGTCTATCATGATATTTTACTTGGTTCTCACTGTTTAGACAATATTGAAGATTGCCATATAAAAACAACTAAATTTAAAGACATCGAACTCAGAGAATTAACAAACAACAAAAGGGATTCTACCTGGTGATGGCCATTGAGTCTTGATATATCTCGTACATGTTCCGAGGACCGCCTATAAATGTGGATGGGAGTATGACAGCCTGACCACGTTCCGCCGCTTTGTTGCCTGAAACCCCAAGGTCAGCAAGCCCTTTATAGTTTTGAACTCTTAACTTGGGTTGATTTTTCCTAATCCACCGAAGAAGATTATGTTCAGTTTCTTCCCAAGCATCGACTATGAATTCCTGAAAGAACATACCAGCTCTTAGTATCGTTGAGTACTCACCTCTCCTCTGAAACAACCTATAGCTGTAATATTCCATTTGCGTGAGCCGTGTATCTGTAGCCTTATCTAGATCGACATCCCAGTGTACCATCCCAAGTTCCCATCCCAATTTACCATATGGGAACAAAAGAACATAATGCAGAGGCAAATACGCTGGATGACATTCATTAATTCTCTGCAAAGCACGACTTCCTTTCAGATGAAGTATTATGTCACGCGCTCCAGAATTGATGGTTTGTCCGTCTTCAGGAAATATAACAGCTATCTCATCTGCCGGGGGTAGGTTATAACATCTTGGATCTGAACCTTTTTCGTATTGGAGAGAAACATGGACGTCATGGCCCCTCCACTCATTGCTTTTTAATAATTCAAAAGCCTGCTTGTATTTCTTCACGAAGGCATTGTTGGCATGTAGAACCTGTTGTATGATCTCAAGCACCCTAACGTTTAACCTTGGGTTTAGCTCAAGGCGTTTTGATACTGCGGATGAAGGATCGTAAATGTACAGCTGTGAGTATGTGCCGCTTTGCGGATTTTCAGGTAAGAGTGTTCCAGTTCTATGCCTTAGCTGACCATGAATAGTAAACAACGGTGGGCCTGTTTCAACACATCAAAGATCTAGTTGAGTCCAAACTCCAAAGCGATACATTTAACAATTGCAGTAGGTATACAATTATGGGTTGTTAGATTTCTGGGACCTACTCATATTTTTGGATTTTGCAGGATTAGAAAGATCAAAATCCATTTGAAAACATAGTCGCAGACAGTAGTGTATCTTAGTCACAACATAATCTAAGGCCGCATAATGACAGAAACCATAAATAGTTCAAAAGAATGAATATTTCCAAAAACATGTTTTTAGAATCCAAAACAATGACTTACGAAATAAGGTTTCCTAAAGTAAAGATTAAACTTAGTTATCTGAAATTAATATGTGTAGCAAATCAACAGCTTTTGCAATTCTGTGTACTTTGCAAGTAACTTTGGGAGTTAAGGGACAGACTCAAATACAACACCTATCGCAGAAACTAACAACCAATGGCATTTCTAACTTTAAGTTCACATAGGAAATCCTTCTGCTAGACAAATGAATCATCTATTCATACATATACCAAACTCAAACTTCCTACATTGCTTAGCTATTGATAAATCATCTATTGATACATGTAGTGAATCAAAAGTACCTGTTCCCTTGAGTTTCCGTGGTTTCAGTGTGCATCCCAGACTCGTGAATGCGTTTGACGTGTTGTACCTGTGATGGTTTCATTACAAAAAACTATTAAGTTAGTGGATGAGTTTGTTTTGTAAGGCCTGAAATTTAGTTCAGGTTCAAACAGGATGCTATCGTGAAAGCATAGCACTGAGTGAATGTTGCTCACCTACGAATATTTTCCCAGAAACTCTTTGCGACTTCATCAGTTCCTTCGAGTAACTCTATAAAATCTTCGGGTGGTACTCTCAAGTTGGGTAGTATGATCCTTCCCTCCAAGCAACATGTACCGAATGTTGGTTCCGTTAGTGTTGACTTGGTGAGATTTTCATCCATGAAATGCATCGCTCCACAATGTATACATACCACGTCCATCTTTCCAAGAAAATGCCGCACACCTTTTTTCCTCCTGTTTGATACTCTGGAATATCTTGGACGTTGAGGTTGCTGCAGAAGTCTTGGGCTTCGGCGAAGAACGATTTGCTCAGTAATGCTGCAGTTTGTACTGGCTCCGGCTTCATGGTCATGCAAACGGACAGGCCTACTGATTCGGTTATCATCATCTGCCCCATCGTCATCATCACTTGTATCTCTGCAATGCAAAGAGAAGCAGGAATAGAAGAATGAATAGGTATATTTGACATTAATTTATTATTTCTATAGATAGATAGGATACATACATTTTGTAATGTTCCTCGTAATGTCCCCCTTCATCATCAGTGTCATAATACATTGGATCATTGTTGTTTTTCTCTCCATCCGTTGAACCAATAACTATGCCTTTCGGTGAGTTTCTACCAGGAATGTAGTTGTTTGCTCGGCGCCGTTCCTGTTTACCAGAAAAAAAATGAGCTCTGGGTTTTATAGTCCAGAATCTTGGCAAGCATGAATAACAAAACCAAATGCATAATAAGAAGGCAATATTTTGGATCAAATCATGCCTAATAAAAATTCCAAGTGTACTTGACAAAATAAAATCATATCGACTAAATAAGATTGTCATATTTCTCAAAGTTCGTGTGAGAGTTATGGATTTCATTTCATTCTATGCCTGTTCAAATGAGGGGTGTTGCATTTAAAAATCAGAACTTTGTAAAAATAATACCTGGTAGGGAGCAACTGCTTTTCCCTTTCTCTTTCGGGATTCCTATGCCGTAAGCTCATCTTGGAGCTGAACTTGCTCAAGAAGTCTGGGGCTTTGGCAGGTAATGACTTAGCCAGTAACGTTGCACCTTGTAATTATCCTTTATAACACAGGTCTAGGGTTAGCTTTGTACGGATACAAACACGCGTAAGCCTTACAGCCGCACATTCATAATTGTGTTTAAGATGGCAAATGATAACATGATTATGAGATTATTTTTCATTTGAAGCATAATTATGAGATGATGTAATAATATCAGCCCACTTAAGGGATAATTTTAACCATAGAAAATTTTTAAAAATTTATTTTTAGCCCCCGTAGTTCTACATATTTAATTTTTATCCCATTTAAGGGATAATTAAAAGCTAAATCTTATTAAAAACAAAAATCATTCTACTCCTCCACATAATTATCTCCCATTTACTTCTATGAACTATAAATTTCTTCGTGTGATCTCATTTTGCTGCTAATTTTGTTCCTTTTATTTTTAATTGTGCATCAATTTAATGTTCAATAGGTGGATTACATTAGCCATTAACTATGCGTTTCCTTCTAAGAAAATTTTTGGAGCGGCCTTCGGCCTCCTTGAAAATCATTGTCATTTTAGCCCCTGTGTAATAATGACATGATTTTAACACACACTCCAACTCAATTATTTGAGTTTAAGCCTCTTGAACTAATCCTATCATAATGAGTAATATAGTATGGCTTGGGTTGAACCTATGACAATGAAATTTAGTTAAACATGGTAATCACAAACCACTTCTCTATATCAGCAGCTAACCCAAGTGGTAGAATTTTGGATGCAAAAACTGCTCAAGCCGAAGTAATACATTAAACTAACAAGGACCTTCCGTGGAAAAGAATGCACAAGACTAATTTTGACTTTAAAAGTAACACCATCTTAACTTGAACCGTACTATCTTAGCATTAAAGAATTTTCTACACTCAAAATAGTGATAAGAAAAAGTGTTTGATTCTCGGACTTTTTCAGATTTCATTCTAGACTAATTTTCGAAACTAAAGATAGCAAACTCAACTAAAAAATAGATAGTATCAAGTTATAAGGAGTACCGATCTTTAAGTAGTTCAATTTTAATAATTGTCATGCAATTTTCACATTCAAAGTGATTCTATAATATGCCAAAATTTTATTTTCAAAATATCAGTTTTTTAATCTCAAGCATGAAGCATCAAAAGTCTTAGACTAAGTATGCATCACAAAAAAAATACAATTGATTAATAAAAACATTTAATCAATTTTTCTTCGATGTAAATAATTAATTATTTTTTTGCAGAAATTAATTTAAATTAATAATACCACATAATTATCAAAAAATTGGCTTCATCCTTATGTTGAAAATACGCTCAAAAAAATTGTCCATAGCTCAAATGGTAGTTACAGACTCGCTATTATAATGAAAGTGTTGCATATTCAAAATATGTAAATAGGTAATGTCACATAAAAACAATCTTATCTTATATGAAATGAAAGATAACGGTTGAAGAACAACGGTTTTCTGGCGTCAAATGTTCTACAGCTTCTTCTTCTCTGTAGCATTAAAAACTTTTTAATTCGTGAATTTTTCTCTCTGTTTCAACCTCCAACA
Organism: Papaver bracteatum; assembly: GCA_023529315.1. Lineage (NCBI taxonomy): Eukaryota > Viridiplantae > Streptophyta > Magnoliopsida > Ranunculales > Papaveraceae > Papaver > Papaver bracteatum. The sequence continues at coordinate 384,857 of JAJJWX010003606.1, forward strand.
TTCCATTTATCCCGTTATGTGATTCCCAACACCTCTTTATACTCAATAGAGCCTCCGGGTTTATGTAATAACTCAAGAAAGTCTTCTTTCCTTTTTCTAGATTTCACGGGAAATAATTCTCTAATTTAACTCCTTCAAGCGCTTGCTTTCCATTTACACACTCCAAACATGCGAGAAACTCGTCTAGGATTGAGTCAAACCTTCTCCAAACACACACAATCCTCCAATTACAGCACATACTTCCCGGAAGTAAACCCTGTTGATGGTGGTTTTTAGACAAAGGGTAAAATCGTAAAACCTCGAATAACCTAATGTCACCGGTAACACATTTATTAAAACACTTAATGCATATAGTCAGTAATTAATGGGGGGTATTTTTTTCAAATTAGGGTTACAACGAGAAAAACCCTAATTCCCCTCCGTGCCAATGGAAAATCATGCCAGCCACACCTAGCCCGAGCTAGCCGCACAATGCCAAACACACTCTTCCTTGTCCCTAGCTATGCTAGTTACACCAAACGCGCCAAAGCATGCTAACCATGCTAGCCGCACCTCCGTGCCAATGGAAAATCATGCCAGCCACACCTAGCCCGAGCTAGCCGCGCCATGCCAAACGCACTCTGTCGTGGCCCTAGCTATGCTAGTCACACCAGCCGCGCCAAAGCATGCCAACCATGCTAGCCGCACCCCTGTGCCAAAGGAAACTCATGTCAGCCAAACAAACGCGCCAAAGCATGCCAACCATGCTAGCCGCACCCCTGTGCCAACAACAACTCATGCAAGCCACACAAACGCGCCAAAGCATACCAACCATGCTAGCCGCACCTCTGTGCCAATGGAAATTCATGCCAGCCACACCTAGCCCAAGTTATCCGCGCCATGCCAAACACACTCTTCCTTGGCCCTAGCTATGCTTGTCACACCAAACGCGCCAAAGCATGCCAACCATGCTATCCGCACCTCCGTGCCAATGGAAAATCATGCCAGCCATACCTAGCCCAAGTTAGCTGCGCCATGCCAAACACACTCTGCCTTGGCCCTAGCTATGCTAGTCACACCAAATGCGCCAAAGCATGCCAACCATGCTAGCCGCACCTTCGTGCCAAAGACAAATCATGCCAGCCAAACCTAGCCCGAGCTAGCCGCGCCATGCCAAACGCACTCGGCCTTGGCCCTAGCTATGCTAGCCACTTTCCTTACCAAGATGCTATGCCATTGGCACATGCCAAAGTAGCGCCCACACCCTAGGCTTGCAAACCATGCAACCTAGGTCCTAGTGGCAATGCGTGCCATTGACACATGCCAACACGCACCAGTAACAGCTTTCCTTTCCAAGCCTCTATGCCATTGGTACATGCCAAAGTAGCGCCCGCGCCCTAAGCTTGCAAACCGTGAAACCTAGGCCAATATGGCCGTGCGTGCCATTGGCACATGCCAACACGCACCGCTAGCCACTTTCCAAGCCGCTATGCCATTTAGTACATGCCAAAGTAGCGCCCGCACCCTAGGCTTGAAAACTGTGCAACCTAGGCCCAAGTGTCCGTGCGTGCCATTGGCACATGCCAACGTGCACCACTAGCAGCTTTCCTTTCCAAGCCGCTATGCCATTGGCACATGCCAAAGTAGCGCCCGCGCCCTAGGCTGGCAAACCGTGCAACCTAGGCCAATATGGCCATGCGTGCCATTGGCACATGCCAACATGCACCACTAGCATCTTTCCTTTCCAAGCCGCTATGCCATTGGCACATGCCAAAGTAGCGCCCGCGCCCTAGGCTTGCAAACCGTGCAACCTAGGCCAATATGGTTGTGCGTGCCATTGGCACATGCCAACACGCACCACTAGAAGATTTCCTTACTAAGTCACACATGTTATTGGCACATGGCAAATGCTCCCCTAGCAGCTTTGGCATTGCCGCTTTCACTCCAAGTGAAACCCGCGACCAAGGTATTCCGCACATGCCATATGCTCCCCTAGCAGCTTTGGCATTGCCGTTTGCACTCCAAGTGCAACCCGCGACTAAGGCATTTCGCACATGCCACACGCTCCCCTAGCAGCTTTGGAATTTCAGCTTGCACTCCAAGTGAAACCCGCGGTCAAGGCATTCCACACATGCCATTGGCACATGCCACACGCTCCCCTAGCATCTTGGCATTGCCACTTGAACCCAAAGTGCAACTAACTCTCGAGACATCAACATAAAACTGGGGGATGCTTTCTCAAGGTTTTGGTTTGGCGGTCACAGCTTGCAGCGTACACTACGCTCGTATTAAGAAAGCGTGAAAAAGAATAAAAGTGGTCAATTAAATGGGGAAATAAAAGTGAAAAACGTTTTCACTCTTAAACACGCCAGTTACCTCCTCCTCCCATTTAACTACCTTTTATTTCCTTCCGTAATGAGGACAGGGTACATTTCAATCTCAACTTGTATAAATCGGTCTCACCTATTTTCTGCCAGACAACAAGTCTTGGTTAGGAGAAAAATACAACACTATCAAAAAGTAACTTTTGCAAGCTCACCCGAAAAGGCTTCCATCTCTTGAAAGCTTTCTAAGTTTCTGCCTTTTTCTGATACAAGTCGAGACACTACCCAACCAGAACTCTCTGGTCTCATCACCTTTCTTCGCTATCCTTCCCAAATCAACCCTTCTCCTTCACTTTGTGACCGAAGCAAGTCTGGAACGGCCATTTCTTGGTTTAGGCCGGACTTGTACAGATTGATCTCTCGAATCTAGAAAGTTCTCACGTGCAACACATTTGTTTAGGGTTTAAACCAGTTTCTCACTCACCTACCGAATTTACCAAAATCGGCAGAAACGATTTTTACCCATAAACAAACCCAAGAAGATTGTCCTCCCTGTTTTACTTCGAATCGGTTACTCATCCCAATTTAGTCGAATCCAACCCATATGCCAACCTTGTTTATCCCAATAAAGTTCGTCCCGAAAGAAACCCACGATTGAATCTTCATAAAACTCTTCTAAACATCCAACCTAAATCTGCAACCTTTTCCTGCCAAAATTCTGTTTGGATTTTAAGAAGAAGATAATGTCCCCATATCCTATGTTGGCATCCCTTTAGCATAGGTTTTGGGGGTTCCTTTAGTAATATTTGTGGTGTCTTTAATAATTCTCTTGGGCGCCTTTAGTTCCAGAGAAAGAGCCTAAAACCATAAATTCATATTGAGGGTAAGAAGAAATTGAATAAATATCGCCAGTGCATGTTAATATAACATGGAATGGAAGTGGTAATGCTATTGCACTTAATCTATCCATTTTTTGTATATAATATTAAACATTAAAAGGTGCTCAAATCAAGTGGAAAGATACCCAACCAAGTTCCGCAAAAATGTCCAAGTGTCTTCTTAAGTGGTGAAATCAAGAAGGTTATTTGAAATAAGTGATATTGCGAAACATAATCTAAATGATATTAATAATCTAAATAACACTGAGGTACATTACTCGGTATAATGCATCAGTGGCTTAAGATACCCACAAAATATTTTAATAGATGTGAATCTGGATCATCTGACTCGTTACCCTGAGATTCTTAGAAAATCAGAACATGCTACAATTCTTAGACGAGAAAAATTTAGGAGTTTTTTTTAAGGAAAATTAAAATGTTTCCAGTATGATAACGAAGATCTTTAACAAAAACAACATTAGTATTTTATCAAGTTTGGAAAAGCAGAATATTTGTCAAAAATCTTAGGTAAAGATTAAGTCGACGGATTGGTCATTATGTTTGTGATGTTGTTCTTTCAATTGATTGTAACCCTTGAATTTCATAAACTCAAGTTTATCTTTATTAGTTCCACTCACTCAAACCATTCAAAGTCGAAAATATTAAAAAACCCAAATCATAAAAAATCGAGATAAATAAACACCCAAATCATAGATATAACCTACAAACCTAAAATTAAACCCAAAAGATTAAACTAGAACAAAACGATGAAGCTATATCTAAGTTCATTACGTTTCAAAAACTTTCAAAGTGGTGCTTCCACCCGTAGTAATATAAGTGAAAGTCATTAAAAAAATTGAAACACAACCTGACTATTGATCTAACATAATACTCATGTAGCATGATGGTCCTCATATAATTTAAAAAAAACTTATTGAAATCAGTTGACTTGCTCTCTTTTTTTTATGCCTTACTCAAGCGTTCGGCTGTCCTTTGTCGAGATTTAGTGGCAGTATAGGTTTTTTCAGATCTAGATGAAGAAGTAGATAAGATAAAATTAGAGAAATATTTGTAGTTAAAAAGAACTTGTACGTGTATCCTAATTTTGGAGGGATAAAAGGTCACGGGTTGGAAGTATCCTGGTACACACTTCTAAGTGATAGGTGTTGTAAACACCTTGTTATTTATCTATTGTTTATGCTTTCTTTGCTACTTTTGTTGTGAATTATGTCTCTTATATTTGATTTTGAGTTTATTAGGTGTTTTGGAGTAATTGGAGCAAAAGAAGGAGAAAGTACTCATCTTAAGCAAAATGGGCGAAATGGTCATTGCATAAGCTGGTGATACTTGGAGCATAGCCGTGGATAAGGACCATCTAGCTAAAGTTCAAGAAGAAATGCTAATAGCAGACATTCAGTTACTCAGGGAATCTCCATTGGGTGGTTCTTCTTTCAGTGGGGCGTTTTAATCTACTTCTTACCAGTACTAGGTCGAGACCAATTTCAAGTTCTTCTCAATTTCTTTTCCACAGCTTAAGGATATGATTTACAATATGAGAAGGATTCAGAGCTTTCATTTGAATGGTTAAAGCTACCCCAGAATATAGGGACAAAGTTGATGTTGCTGCCATCAATTTCGTGAGTATGTATGAAGAGTTTGAGCTCCAGCAGTACAAGGAAGAGGGATTTGGTTCTGTAGGTTTTTGCCATTGAGATCTGGTGATGTTTATGGCTGAATTCGAGAAGAACAAGAGTAGAGATGGGTTCCAGATGAAGCTGTTACTATTAATCGAGAAGCAGGCAAGCTGGGTTGTGTACAAATTGGAAGAAGGGGCCGCCAATTATGTTAATGGTGAATGTGATGTTTTGAGCAGAGCTGAGGAAAATTTATGCTCAGAAATGGAGGTACGGAATGATATAGATAAAATCAGCAGGTCAGTTCTACAACCCCAATACAATACACAACATGAATTTGTAAAATGTCCTGAATGAGTTGCGACTAGTTACTAAATGTTAGGAGCTGTGTGACTGAATGAGTAACAGGGAAGTGATGGATTTGAACTGAAGATGGAAAAGTTACAGAAAGTGCAAGGAGATGATGGAACTGACAGTTGAGAGAAGGTGAATGAGATGGAAGTGGAATAACTAATACTGCTACTGGTGGAAATGAGTGGTGGAATGGCTATTGAGTTACAAGGAAGCTTATTGCTGCAAATTAGTGGATGGTTAGATGTCAGAAGGAGCTACATGGTTGCTGTTGTTGGTGGTTTGCTGGAGAAATTACAAATAATGTTGCAAGTATGACTGAGTTGAACCAGGAGCAATGGTTGACGTGCTAGAATGCGATGGGAATGAACTGGAAGTATACAAGTTACTTGAGATGCTGGTGTTGGTTGCAGTCAGTGGCGCATTAAGAGTCAGTGGAGAATGTAAGGTGCAGGTGAAGGTTGGTGCTGTCGAAGTTGTGTTGCAGTGAGATGAAGCTAGTGCTTGGTTGTAATTGAGATGTTAATGGGAATAGAGTTACAACTAGAATGGATAGGCAGTAGTGGCTTTGGTGATCGAAAACGGCTGAAAGGGGTTTTGCAGGTGACTGAAATTAGAGAAGGGAAAGAGTAGTTCGAGTTTATGTTGCAATTGGTTGCTACTGCAATGGAGAATGACAACTGGTGAAATTGCAGGCTATGACTTTGGCGTGCAATCATGTTGGTATTCTGGAGATGAAATTTTGTAAATGATGCTTTGTGTACAAGGTTTGCAGCTGAGGCGCAGGTTTGCTGGATTGGTGGAATTTCTGATAGAGTTCTGAAGCTACAAAGCAAGAGGGAGAAGGATATGTGGTGTTTTTCGAGTTATTGCTAGGGTTTGTTGCAGCTGGTCATATGGAATTGAAGTGATGCTGAAGATTGAACTATGAAGTGCTGGGGATGGCTATGATGGAGATTCAAATTGGAATCTGATGATGCCAATAAGGACAATGGAGTTGGAGTTGGAGTTACATGCTAATTCAAATGGCCTGGTTTTAATAATTTGTGCGTGATGGCTTAAGTATGCTCTACTTGTATGTGAAATTGCAAATGATGGCAGATTGCAAGGAGCTGAGAAAGTGGCGGATGGTCAGTGATGATTATAGTAGGTGGAATCTGATGCTGCTGGTATGCAATGGTGGGAATGAATTGCAGTTGTTCATAGGCAGATGAAGCTGAGGTGTGGGTTAACCTGTAAATGAGAGGGTTCTGTAGGTGATGGATGCATAATAATGGTGTTTTCAAGCAGTGATTGCAGGTATGCAAAGATGGAGTTGGTGCTTAGGATTATTGTAATGCAGAAGGTAGTTGTTATATGAATCGGATAATGGTCATCTTGGTGATGGTTAAATGCAGGAGATGGCTAGAATGGTTTTCTCCATATGAGAGGTATGGCTTGAGTTTGAAAGAGATATTAAGGCTTTGAGAATGGGTATGGTATGAGCTTGAGCAGGGAATTGCGGTGCTTCAAAAGTTGTTTAAGAACTGCAGTTGGAGAGTGATTCAGTCGATGACAACATCACCTCAGGACATACAACAATATTCCGATGACCGGAATCCGGTGATGACGCCAGCTATTCGGCGACCCGGTTTTGGACCCAAAAATTCCAGAAGATATGTTTTCACACATGGGCTTGGTGGACGAATTTGAGACGGGTTTTGAGAAGACTTGACCTACTTTTGAGTATCCTTTTGGGAGAGGCATATAAATAGAAAACGTTTTCTCTAAACCTAGATATATCTCCATGAGGGAGACTTCTACTTTTGTTCTAGGGTTTCACATGATAGTTCTTCTCTGCTTTCTATGATGATTTCCAAAAACACAAGTAACTAAGTTTTTATTATTGGTTAAAGATGTAGTTGGATTTTTAAAACAAGTTATTGATTTTATGAATTAGTTTTCTCTCAATATTATCGTTTGATTTCTACTGATTATAATAATTGCATGATTGACGTATTGCAATATGCTACTCATATCCATATCCATAGGTTTGTTTGGTTGAGTCTAGAATTAATTGAACATACATCCATATTTATAGCTATTTTAGGGTTCATCATCGAGCGATAACCTTGAATACGAGTAGCATGATATGATTATAGTTTGTAGAGATACATCCTTGTAATCATATGTAGAAATTGAGCTTTGTCCGAATTGTCATGCGCAATGTATGAAAATTGCATTGATTAGCCTATTTCTGAAACTTAATGCTCCTAGGAATTGAACTTAATTAGCGCAAGGCGTTAGGTTATTTTTTAGGTAGAATTCACATACGCAGATTAAATATGAATTCTAATCATACATTCAATACTTGTTTACAATTGAAGATGAAATCTATAACCAATATTCTCACTACCTTGATTTGTGTGTTTACTTTTCTTTGTTTTGTTTTTATTTTATTTTAGTATATAAAAATCAGAAAAATCCCCCGTGTTATTTATAGAAAACCGGAAATATCTTGACAACCTAGACATCTCTGTGGGAACGATCCTTTCTTTCCCTTGCTATATTTATATTTTGAGTAGTAAGAAAGTGTAATTTATTTTTGACGCCTACGACAACGATCACTAAGCAGGTCAAATAAGGGCGGAATAAGAGTCAAAACAAATTTCATGTGTGAGTCGCATTCATATCATATCCGTCGTTTCTAATAGAAATATAATCCAGGTTGTTGCAAACTAAGAAAAAATATCAGTTGCTAAACGGCTCTAGAGCTATTGCTCATTTTTGTTGTTGAATCCAGAATTTGGTGTAGTTTATTATCCAGACTCACAATATAAATTTAATCACTCTTCACTTAAGGATGAATCTGTGTCCAGGTACATAGTCAAAATGAATCCATATGGATACTTGACTGGATACATATCTCTTCAACCTATAAATAAAAGAAGAATTCCAACTTGAAAGGTACATATTTCGTAATCCTTTTCTCTCCACAAAAATATACATAGAGCTCTCACACAATGAGGGATCGGAGTGTCCTTTTAGGTACCCGCTCACTTTCATTTATCAACAATTCTTGAAGAACCAAATTTAATGAAGAGTGGATTCATCAAATGGATCAAATCTCCCGTCCATGTGACATGCATCTCGAGGAATACTGTTGAATCATCCGACGGTTCGTATTCATCATCAGGTAAGAATCTCAAGGGATATTTTTGGATCATCCAAGGACTAGAATTTAATCTCCAAACATAAATCTCGCAGGATGTTGTAGGAATATATTTGATACAAAAATTACGTTGCATAAGATCTAACGGACAATATGTATCGTGGGAAAAACAAAATTAGATTCATAGCTAGATTGTGATTTCAGAATTATAAATTAGTCTCTCATCTTTTTCTTTTTCCTTGGGGAAGCTAAGAATTCGAAAGAGAGCGGTTGTGAAAATCAAAGAGAGCGAGAGAGAAAAATTAAGAGGTGTTTGAATGTAATGGCATCGTCAGTATTTTCTCGTTCTCTGTTAGATATTTAGTAGAACTTAAAAAAATTACATAATAACGCAAACACACACAGAAAACCGTATATAATTGAGATAATTTCCTAAAAATATATCAAATTTACCCTCCCAAAAAAAAAATCAAATAGAAATCAAAATCAACATAACGTAACGAAATCCCTAATTCGTGCTCATAAAATTATCTAATGAGTAAGTAGAGGGAGAGGGTGAGATTACGCTAACCTTGTGAGAAAGAGTGGATGCAAAAACAAAAACAAAAACGAAAAAAAAAATCGGAATTAAAGTTTGGGGGTTTTAACCCGAACTTGACCACTCAAAATTCTAAAGAAAATCGAAATGTTCCTTTTTACCGAGAGAGGCTAATGGTACGAGTAATGTAATAGCCAAACATGCAGTAAATGATCCTTTTAGTACAAACTGGAATACGACCTTGCCTCAGTGGTTTGGGGACTATATACAGTCATACCTATCTTTTCTTAATTAATGATGATTTCATGCTTTCGTATTAAAAAAAAAATTAAAAAAGAAAAGAAACTCTAAAGAAAAACTCTACAATAAAAATAAAAATCATCTTTAACCGAAGCAAAATTACATTGAAAGCTTTAGAGAAACACTTATTTTTCTGGACTAGCTAAATGGGCCGCACACTCATGAGCCCAGATCAATAATACCACAAAAGTATATAGGGGGTGTGGAATAGGAAAAACGTAGGTTGTAATTAGTGGAAAATCTGGATGAACGGTTAATATTACTTCTGGGAAAGTGGTTTTGAGATGAACGGATAATACTGCTTCTGGGAAAAGCACTTTTGGGGATTTGAGATGAACGGTTAATATTTCTTCTGGGAGAAGAACTTTTGGGGTTTTGAAAGATGAACGGTATATATTATTTCTGGGGACAGAACTATTTGTATTTCGACAGACGAACGGTGCATATGATTTCTGAGGAAGCACTTTCTGATCCAACGGTGATGTTCTTTCAGAAATATAAAATGAAAAGACCTCTTTTTTTTTTCCTTTTCTTTTCTTTTGAGTTAAATTCTATGAGATGAACCCAGAGAGATCAAGAGGTGTTTGATTGTAATGGCATCATCATCATCTTCTCCTTGTATGCTTGGAGAGTTAGCAAGAGTGAAAACAGATTTAGAAGAAGAAGCAAAAGAAGTTATTTTTGGAGGAAATTATAAATTTAAATCTTCTTCTCATTCTGAAGGGGAGGAGACCACTTTATTCAAGTTCTTGGAAGAAAACAGTAAATATTATGGAGGTGGAAAACTTTTTATGTCTCCTTCTCTTTTATTCGTAACCCTAATTCGACTACAGGCATCTCCTCCTCAAGGTTCGCTTCTTTCTTCTTGTTAAATTTTGTAGATTGCATGCACATTTTGTGATGATGATATTACTGTAGATTTTATTTCTAATTGAACAATTCGCTAAAATTAAGGAGGGCCTGTAGTGTGAACATATAGCTGGCTTCTTTGGTATTGTGATTTTATTTCTCATTTGATAAATTATTTTCAATTGGACATATAATCTACTGTTTTTGCTTAGTAATTAGTAATTTCCTCGCTTCTTCATCCTTGAACATATCAGAGAGACCCTCTCTTTACTAATTGTTAAAATTAAAAGGAATAATATCTCAAGTCAAGTTCGAATTTCGACATATGACCATGACATCAATTTTGGAGATCTAATCACATCACAAGTATGTTCCACAATTTGGCTTTTGTTCATGGTCTGTATGCAAAATATGAGGAGGAGTATTTTTGCTAAGATTTTTGGTCATACCGGTAATTGATGAATGCCATTGTTTTTTATTTTTTTCCAAAGATTTTTGATTTATTAACATATTTAACCAGCCATTCGCAGGATAGCTGCTCCAATTTCCATATAGCACAGTTACTTTCACTTAAGTTCTGTTTAATTTTACTTTGGTGAATCACACTAGGGCTGTTTTCCCTAAAGAATGTTTAGCTGTCATCCCGGATCCAAATGAAATCTTTAACTTAATTGTTGAATTGTAGTTCCATCTCTTGCTAATTAATGATGTTCTGCTCGTCTCAATTAATATTTATTGTTAATCTCAATTTTTGAATCTGGATCTAAACTCTACATGCTTGTTCTCCTATATGCAGATAGGATAGAGGATCAAAAGGGTGATCGAAACATGACTACAGATATCAAAACAGCTGGTGATGGTCAGAACCGGCAACAACACCTGCTCGAGAAGAGGACGGACAGACAGAACTGCATGAGTGATTTTGAACCTTCAACCGAGCGTACAAGTACTGCTGCTGTGCTCGAATCTCAACATACTAACTCTGATTTTGGTAATCGAACTTACTACTTGGTAGTATCCCTGTCTTTGACTTTTGGTTACTTACGAATCTCACTGGACAGGTGCTTCGTTCTCTGAGATTGAGCCTGGCAGCGTATCTACTGTGCTTTCTGCAGATTCTGCATTGGGTACAAGTTGCCGTAGTGAACACCTGCCCGGGAAGAGGACGGACAGACAGAACGGCATTAGTGATTTTGAAACTTCAACTGAGCGTACAAGTACTACTGATGTGCTCGAATCTCAACATACAAACTCTGATTTTGGTAATCGCCAAACCCCGTAACTTACTTAGTAGTCTCCCTGTCTTTGACTTTTGGTTACTTAACGTATCCCACTGGACAGGTGCTTCGTTCTCTGAGATTGAGCCTGGCAGCGTATCTACTGTGCTTTCTGCCGATTCTGCTTTGGGTACAAGTTCCCATAGTGAACACCTGCCCGAGAAGAGGACGGACAGACAGAACGGCATGAGTGATTTTGAAACTTCAACTGAGCGTACAAGTACTACTGATGTGCTCGAATCTCAACAGACTAACTCTGATTTTGGTAATCGCCAAACCCCGCTACTTACTTAATAGTCTCCCTGTCATTGACTTCTGGTTACTTAAGGTATATCACTGGACAGGTGCTTCGTTCTCTAAGATTGAACCTGGCAGCGTATCTACTATGCTTTCTGCCGATTCTGCATTGGATACAACTTGTCGTAGTGAACACCTGCTAGAGAAGAGGACGGACAGACGGAATGGCATGAGTGCTTTTGAAACTTCAACTGAGCGTACAAGTACTATCGGTGTGCTCGAATCTCAACATACAAACTCTGATTTTGGTAATCGCCAAACCCTGTAACTTACTTAGTAGTCTCCCTGTCTTTGACTTCTGGTTACTTACGAATCTCAACATACAAACTCTGATTTTGGTAATCGCCAAACCCTGTAACTTACTTAGTAGTCTCCCTGTCTTTGACTTCTGGTTACTTACGAATCTCACTGGACAGGTGCTTCGTTCTCTGAGATTGAGCCTGGCAGCGTATCTACTGTGCTTTCTGCCGATTCTGCTTTGGGTACAAGTCGTCGTAGTGAACACCTGCTTGAGAAGAGGAGGGACAGACAGAACAGCATGAGTGATTTTGAAACTTCAACCGAGCCTACAAGTACTGCTGATGTGCTCGAAACTCAACAGACTAACTCTGATTTTGGTAATCGCCAAACCCCGTAACTTACTTAATACTCCCTGTCATTGACTTCCGGTTACGTAACTTATCTCACTGGACAGGTGCTTCGTTCTCTAAGATTGAGCCTGGCAGCGTATCTACTATGCTTTCTGCCTATTCTGCATTGGATACAACTCGTCGTAGTGAACCCCCCTTTACAGTATCTCTTGTAGATCATGATCCCCACAAAGAGAAAAGCTCTAGACCTCCGATTCTCGATTATTTCACCACATTGAATGAGCATAAGTACGGTCCCATCAATTTATTTGAAGCAGTGGATTGGTTTAAATGTATCGCCAATGTTCATCCAGTGGATCAGAGGTCTGAACTAGATAAGGAAGTAGGCATGTTCTGTAGGGACTGGCTCACTCACCACCGAGATCCATCTATTCAGTATCTGGATACTAGTTTTGACGCAGATATGGAGAAGGTTTACGAATCCGATGTTTATATGCAAGTTCGGGATCGGGTCAAGACATTTGATGAGGATACGGTTGTAGCACTCAAACGCTTCATGGACATGATGCCAATGACAGAGCAGGTGTTCAAGTATGAGATGAATTGGGCGCTGGTTGACAAGGTGAGGATTCTCTTCTTTTTGTTGTGGTCATTCTTTTCGGATTCTGGTCATGCATGTATCCTTTACTCAGTATACTTTATATCCCATTCTGATGAATATGTTTTGGTTTACCTTGTTTTACTTGGCCTACAGCACAAGCTGCATGAGAAATTGAGGCCATGGATTTCAATTATTGTAAACAACTCAGCATATGAAGGGGGAAATACCATTGTTTCCAATATTCTGGAATCCCTGAAAAGTCATGGTTCCGCATCATCAATTTTAAAAAATGTGTTCTACTTCAAAAAGGTGATCAATGAGGCTGATTCTGAAATGTTATTCCTGAAGATGTGGAAAATGATTTTCTTTGAAATCAACAAGCTTGTTCAAGGTACGTCCTTGGACCCGATATGTCCCCCGCGCCCATAAATGGATCTTTTCAGTTATCTTTTCTCTCTTTATCTGCCATCACACCTAAAAAAAACACCATTGCCTCTATTTATCAGTTGACGGGAACAACCCTCTGGGGGTTGAGACTTTCGATGACACTACTAAACTGAAAGAATGGGCGCTCTCGGTTGAGATAAACTGGGCTGTTTTCGACCAGGTGAGAAGCATTCCTGTAGTTATTTTCAGTATATCCTGTTTCACTAGGTTGTTGCATGCATCTGGTTCAACATAAATGGATGAGTCTCTATTAGTCGTGGAAACCTTGTTTTTCTTGCAAGTTACATCCAATCATCCTGGTTCGAAACAGCAATTAATTCGTTGTTTCTTCTTCCCTTTTGAAGTTACTGAGTGAATGACTTGCATTAAATTGTTTAGGACCGAACCTTTAGATATAATTTGCGACCCTTAAAACTCAGTATGTTTACATTGTGAGGGCGTTATCCTTGGACCCTGACTGTTCTTTTAAAAATTTGGCCTTGCTTATAAATGTTTTGTTTTTTTATTTTTTCTTGGACTTCTTCCCTCATTCTGGTATTCACATTTCTACCTTTTGGACCTGATAATTTACAGCATGAGTTGCATGAGAAAATGAGTCCTTGGATAAGAAAAGAAGTTATCAAGCTTCTTAAGAAGGAAAAGGCCAGTGTGGTTGATGAGGTCATCGACGCCATCAGGAAACAAAACAATGCATCCCAAATGCTGGAGCTGCTTGCACCCTCATTGGAAGATGATACTGAATTCGTTGTCAAAACTCTATGGAGGACACTTCTCATACTAGTAAACATATTAGAGACAGGTATAAATGACCAAGGCATGACGTCCCCTGATCATTGTTTCTTTCGTATCCTTTTTTAATCATCTGATTGTTTGTTGTTCTTTCATGTCAATGTCGTATCTGTTTCGGTAGAAATTTGGTCTAAAAGGGGTTTCTTAATTTCTTCTATTTTCATCTTGCTTGAATCTGTTATATATCTGTCTCTAAAGCATTCATTTTCTCCTCTTCTAAACTGGTTTCTTAAAGATCCAGTCTGGAACAGTGAGGAGAGTAGTGATTGTGTTGTAGGTGTGATTAAAAGGAACAGGGGCTACGATTATACATCAATTTTACGCCAGATGAAAATGCTTGACTTTGAGATGCTATGTGAAGCAAACCGGTTGAAGGGTATAATTCCGAGGAATATAGGGAAGTTATCCTTTTATAAGATTGATTGGGCTGTGTCTGACAAGGTGAGACTCTTTGCCATCATGTCGGCACCCGTACCCTTACTTCTATGCAAATTTCTCCATTACATTCTGTTTTCTAGTATATGTAATTAATGGCTTCTGGACTTCACTTCTCTGCAGGAAGAGTTGCATAACAGATTGAGACCATGGATTTTCCGTTGGATTATGGATTTTGTGAGGCCAGAAAAAGTAGCTATTTCTGTTGTTGACTCTATTGTGGCGAAAATCAAAGAGCATGCAAATGTAAAAGCTATTTTTGAGCTGGTAAAGCCTAGTTTGGGTGAAAGATCTTCAATTTTTGTGCTAGTGTTGTGGACGAAACTTATCTGGCAAATCCAGTTAGCTGGGATGACAGGTATTACCTTGACTTGAGAAAGGCTTTTATTTGTGATTTCTTCCAACCTATTGTCATTTTCGGAATGTAGGAGGTTGATTTATTTTGTCTTAGTGCTGAATCCGTGTCAAGTTTGGCCATTTCAAATTAGAGTTTTATTCATGTTCTTTATATCCGTGTCTGTAGCAGGACATCCTGTTATTGACGGAGAGAGGTCAACGGTGGAAATCTCAGAGTATGGTGATAGGTATAGTCGAAACCGTCATTTCATGTTTGATGCGTTTGACTACGAAAACCTTGTCAAGCTCAAACAGATTAGTGAAGCAATGCCGAAAACCAAGGAGGATCTTTTCTCTTGTGAGATAAAGTGGGATGTTTATGAAAAGGTGAGCTAATAATACTTAACCTGGAAATGCCTGGTGAAGTTTAGAATGTGTCCTTCACTTATTTCTACTTGTTGACTTTGGTTACAGCATGGGCTGCAGAAGACGATGTGGGAGGGGATATGTGCGGAGACTTTGGAGCTCACTCGGCAGAAACAAGATGCTGCTGGTCTGGCTTTTGATCAAATCATGTGGAGCATCTTCGATTATCATGTTTCAGCATCTCGGAGGGAGTTCGATGCCCAGAAAGAAGCTGTCATGGTGGTTGAAGAAATCATGTCTCGCCTCAACAAATATCATGTTTCCCCATATGAAATGATGGAGTTTCTTGAACCTATTTTTGGCAGCAGTGGATCTGAGAAGTTAGTGATGAAAATGTGGTATGCTCTTGTCTGCAGTATCAAGATAGCCGAAGCCGGTGTAGAAAAGAAGCTCCCACCGGGTTGGGGGAGTGCAGTGTTGCTACCTGACAAGACAAGACGGTGAAGACAAATCCCTATGATGGATGTCCTGGGATGTTTTAAGTGTTTTGTTTTAGCTATTACTCTTTATTCTAGTTTTAAGTTTAGATTGAGATTGTGTCTCTGTAGTGAACAAATCTTCTACTCTTGTTGGTTGGCTGGTTTCTTTAAGTAGGATATATGTTATCGTGACTATTATGAACTACCTGCAGTAAGACCGATGTTTAGTAAATTTTATTATTTACCTTACCGCACTTGGGTCTGTTATTTGAAACTGTTTTTGAGTTAAGGAACATCTAACTAGCCGGTTGGACACATATATCGGCCTTCTTGATGTTTAAATCGCTGGGTATTACTAGTGCATCACAGAGTGAACTGTAGATTTTCATGATGTTGATTACATTTGGTAATGAATTAATACTTCTATGAAGGAATTACTCCCCTTGGCTCACAGTACAGTATACTCTTATAACACCAGGAATGTGGCCCAAAATTTGTTCCAGTTCTCCTTTTTGATCTCGAAGACCAAGATTTACATTCCATCTGGAACCAAATAAATCCTCCGAGTCCCGAAAACTGTATTCTGCCACCATCCAATATTTGTACCATAATCCCCTCTATCTCCTACTTGCACTGTACACTTTCTTGACCGAGACTTTCCCTTCTGAGTCTACTAGCCAAGCTATCTCATCTCTAGAATCCATACATAAAAGTCGAGAGCTAAGGAATGAATGTTTCGGGCAACCGCAGGTTGGAAAACTCATGTCAAGAAGTTTATTTTCCTGCTCCACCAAAATGAGCAACAAGAACTTATTATTGCTATATACTGTACTCTTTTTGATTGTCCTGTTTTTTGGGCACCACTCATTTGTGGAGGGGGACCATATTATGTTATAAGAATGTCTATCCTATACTTATAAGGGGTGTCCTAAATTGTGGAAATGACTAACCTATTCTTGACGTAATTAAAATTAAGACTAATCTAATAACTATTTATATATATAACCTAATCTAAATTATTAACAAATCAAAATCAAAGTTATAACAAATCTATTACTTTTAATTTTTCACAACTCCGTTATTATTAGACGGTTCATTACCTTCTCTTCTTTCCGCTTTATCGTCTCGATTCAAAGAAATTACCACAAACTCATTATTTGTGATTTGTTTTTGGTTCAAAAAATGAGTAGTAATAAGCTTTAATGGAGTTTTTTATTTCATAGAAAAGTTCGGTTACGTCGCAATTTTTTTTTCCTAGCCGAACGAAAAGTTCGATTACGTTGAAACTTTTTCCCAATAACTGAACTTTTCTCATAAAACCTATATATTGAATTCGGTTACGGCACAATTTTTTTTCCCAGCCCAACTTTTAGTTCGGTTACGTCGCATTTTTTTCCCAGCCAAAAATTTGGTTCAATTACGTCACAATTCTTTTCAAAAATTTTCCCAGTCGAACTTTTAGTTCGGTTACGTCGCAATTTTTTTTCTCTTAACCGAACTTTCTTTGAAAGAAAAAATTCCATTAAAACTGAGTTCGGCTACCTGCGTTAACTGAAAAATTAGTCGAACTACACTTACAATATAATTCGGCGACCGGTTCTTCAGATATTTTAACCGAACTTTTTTAACTCAACGGAAATCAATTTGTAATTTTTTTATTTTTAGGAATGTTTCAACCAATTCAAGCATCATTAACTTAATTTGAAGTATCCCTGAGTACCCAAAACATCATACTCGGGTTGTGGCTCGTGAAAAGAAAGATTCTTTTTTTCCCCAAAATCCTCTTCTTCTTCTCCCTCTCAATAATCCTTCTATAAAACAAAAATCAACTAATTTATTTAATCATTAATCATTAATTAGCTTAACTTAGTTAATTAATTAATCACTAATCATTACACTAACTTAGTTAAAGAGGGTAATTTTGGCATTTAGGTAAATATTTGGATAAGAGTTGTTTTACTTTACTTCCAAATGACCTACTAAAAAGAAAATCATGGTCCCTCTCCAAAATGGAGTATATGTTGTAATTTCTTCTTCCTTAGCTATCGAGTCCGACGTTGTATTATGATTCCTGCATATATATTTAACTCGAGCTAGAGGGAGATCTCCTAAAACCTTCATTATTTTTTGCGTCAATTTATTTTTTTGATAATTTTATAACCTTAAACAAAATGTGTTAATAAAAAATTTGTATAACCAATGGTTTATTTTGTTGATCATACATCTACAAGAACAAGAATGTGAGAACTCAAAATATATAGCCATCCCTCGTCGGATAACAATAAGAAACATCTAAATCGTTTGAACTATTAAGCTAAGACGCAATTTTATTTATTTTTTTCATTTTTGATGTACCAACATCTTTGATGAGTTGGGCTGGTAGTTGGGTGCAATCTCGGGGCCGGCTCTGGAATCTCCTAAAAAGAATCACGGAAATGTTCATTTTGTTGTCGGCTTTGGTTTGGTTTGAACTATTAAGACGCTACCAACATCCAAAATCTAAGAAACCAATGCTATTGGTTTGGTCTCTAGCCAAACCAAAATCGAAACCAATGCTATTGGTTTCTAAAAATCTAAACCAAACCAATTCATTAACCATTGGTTCGGTTTCTAAATGGTTCCAGTTGGTTTCAGTTTGTCCCAGTGGTTTTTGGTTAACCAATAATTATGTCAAACCAAATAAAAAAATACACAAATTTACAGATAAAAGATCGTAATTGCCAATAGTATTGGTTTACACAAATTTACAAACAAAGAAAAAAATAAAAAAATATCAAGAATAGTTAAAGCTTACTCTAAATCTAGAGATCAAAAGAAGATATATAATATATCTTAATTTAGTTATTGACAAATAAAAAAGAAGGAAGACCGAAAGAAAAAAGTCGAGTAGCAGCAGCTGTAGTTGGGGGTAGAGAAGGAGAAAGAGAAATAGGGAGAGTATCATAATGAAATATTAGATTTAGGGTTTCAATTTATCCTATAAATTAATGGGTATAATTTAATACTTGTAAATCAACGGTAGAAACTAAGTTTAAAAATTAATCGGTTTTCCAATGGTTTTTGTTCGGTTTTAGAGGTCAAACCAAACCGTTTTAGAGGTCAAACCAAACCAAAACCATCACTATCAGTTTTCCACTTTCTACACCGTAACTAATCCATTAGTAAATGGTTCGGTTTGGTTTCTTCTTAATTAGTCTGGTTTGGTCCGGTTCCAGCGGAAAACTGAAATCATGTTCAGCCCTACTAAGAATCGACCAAGAAAAACTCTGTGCAACTATTTCATCTTTACCTAAATTATCTGAAGAATCAAATCCATGATACAACCTCAGCAGAACCCTTAGAATCGACAAAGAAAAACTCAGTATCTGTGCAACTATTTCATCTTTGCCTAAATAATCTGAAGAATCAAATCCATGCAACTATTTCATCTTTGCCTAAATTATCTGAAGAATCAAATCCATGATATGACCATATTATTACAGCTTTACCGAGGATTTCTAAATTGATTTTTGGGAAGAAGTGAAGTGAAGTGAGTGGGCCGCTTTTGAAGATTTTAGAAAAAGAGTGGTGGATCGGGTGAAGTTGGTTCAGTGATTTCTGGGTTGAAATGTTTGGGATTTTTATTGTTGTCGGTGATAAAAGGTAATTGCCGAATTGGAATGAGATTTGATAAATTGTATGATGTGATTCCTTGGTTTCATTTCGGATCACATGGATAAGGTATAATTCTTATGAATTTGGTTTTCGTTCTTTAATTTCATATCACAACTCGTCGCCTTAGATCAACTCGGCCATGTTCTAAAATGCATCACATAATCGATTGCCTTAGCCATTTTGTTAGGGCTGCACAAAACCGAACCAAAACCATGAACCAAAACCGAAACCGAAGAATTTAAACCGAACCAAAATCATATTCTAATGGTTCATTTATGGTTGCCAGTACCAGAAAACCGACACTATCGGTTTTGGTTTAGGTTTCCTAGAAAAACCGAACCGAAAACCATATGGTCAACCGACTGTTCCTATCCATAGGATCGAAATGATATTATCCACAAGATGTTATATATTTTACCCTAATACTGTAATACATCTGTTTATGGGTAAAAATCGTTTCTGCCGATTTCGGTAAATTCGGTAGGTTAGTGAGAAACTGGTTCAAACTTTAAACAAATGTGCTGCACGTTGAGCACTTTTAGGTTCGAGAGATCAATCTGTACAAGTCCGGCCTAAACCAAGAAATGGCCGTTCCAGACTTGCTTCGGTCACAAAGTGGAGGAGAAGGGTTGATTTGGGGAGGATAGCGAAGAAGGGTGTTGAGACCAGAGAGTTCTGAAAAGGTAGTATCTCGACTTGTATCATAAAGGTAGAAGCTTAGGAATCTTGCTAGTGATGGAAGCTTTTGAGAGAGCTTGCAAAGTGGCTATCTGATAGTGTTGTCTTTTTCCAGACCAAGACTTGTTGTCTGGTAGAAATATGTGAGACCTATTTATACAAGTGAGATCGAACGTACCCTGGCCTCATTAAGGAATAGAGTAAAGTCGCGGATTAAATAGAGGAGGTGGTAACCGCAGGTGTTTATGGTGAAAACGTTTTTCACCATTACTGCCTTATTTAATTGACCGCTTTTATTCCTTTTCACGCCGTTCTTTTTGCGAGCGTAGTGTACGCTGCACGCTGTGGCCGCCAAACCAAAACCCCAAGAAAGCATCCGACAGTTTGTGCTGATGTCTCGAGTGTTGGTTGCACCTTGAGTGCAAGTGGCGCTGCTAGGGGAGCATGTGGCATGTGCAGAATGCTTTTGTTGCGGGTTGCACCTCGAGCGAAAGTGGCAGTGCCAGAGCTGCTAGTGGCGTGTGTGGCATGTGCCAATGGCATGTGTGGAATGCCTTGGTGGTAGGTTGTACGTTGAGTGTAAGTGGCAGTGCCAGAGCTGCTAGTGGCGTGTGTGGCATGTGGAATGCCTTGGTGGTAGGTTGTACGGTTTGCAAGTTAGGCTACCAGCGTGGGTTTTGGCATGTGCCAATGGCATGCGTGGCCAACTTGGATCATGGCATGGTAAGAAAAGCTACCAGCGAGCGTGTTGGCATGTGCCAATGACATGCTCGGCCATTAGGGCCACGGTTTGGCAAGAAAAGCTACCAGCGAGCATGTTGGCATGTGCCAATGGCATGCTCGGCCATTAGGGCCACGGTTTGGTAAGGAAAGCTACCAGTGAGCATGTTGGCATGTGCCAATGGCATGCTCGGCCATTAGGGCCACGGTTTGGTAAGGAAAGCTACCAGCGGGCATGTTGGCATGTGCCAATGGCATGCGTGACGAATTTGGCCTAGGTTGCACGGTTTGCAATCCTAGGTACGGGCGCTACTTTGGCATGGTCTGACTAGGGCCAAGGTAAGGGTGTTTGGCTTGGCGTGACCAGCGTAGCTAGGGTCAAGGCAGAGTGTATTCGGCATGGCGCGGCTATCTTGATCTAGGTGTGGCTGGCATGTTTTTCCATTGGCACGGAGGTGCGGCTAGCATGGTTAGCATGCTTTGGTGCATTTGGTATGACGAGCATAGCTAGGTCCAAGGCAGAGTGCATTTGACATGGCGCGGCTAGATTTGGCTAGGTGTGGCTGGCATAATTTGTCATTGGCACGGAGGTGCGGCTAGCATGGTTAGCATGCTTTGGCGCGTTTTGTGTGACTATCATATCTAGGGCTAAGGAAGAGTGCATTTGGCATGGCGTGGATAGCTTGGGATAGGTGTGGCTTGAATGATTTGCCATTGGCACGGAGGTGCGGATATCATGGTTAGCATGCTTTGGCGCGTTTGGTGTGACTAGCATAGTCAGGGCCAAGGCAGAGTGCGTTTTTCATGGCGCGGCTAGCTTGGGATAGGTGTGGCTGGCATGATTTGTCATTGGCATGGAGGTGCGGCTAGCATGGTTAGCATGCTTTGGCGCGTTTGGTATGACTAGCATAGCTAGGGCCAAGGCAGAGTGCGTTTTGCATGGCGCGACTAGCTTGGGGTAGGTGTGGCTGGCATGATTTTCCATTGGCACGGAGGTGCGGATAGCATGGTTAGCATGCATTGGCGCATTTGGTGTGGCTAGCATAGCTAGGGCCAAGGCATAGTGCGTTTGGCATGGTGCGGCTAGCTTGGGCTAGGTGTGGCTGGCATGATTTGCCGTTGGCACAGAGGTGAATAGGGTTTTGTTCGTTGTAACCCTAATTTGAAAAAATACCCCCTATTAATTACTGACTATATGCATTAAATGTCCTAGTAAATGTGTCACCGGTGACATTAGGTTATTTGGGGTTTTACAATTTTACCCTTTGTTTAAAAAACCACCATCAACATTAAGTCCCCTTCTTAGCTCGGAACAAGAGCTTTATTTCGAGGTAAGCATAAGATGGTGACAAATTATCAACAAATCATAAAGAGAATTGAGGAGGCTTGTCTGACCTTTTTATAAATAGGATTTGGAACCCTTTCCTCTGGCAGTTTGCACAACTCGGGAGGCTGGCACAATTGGGAAGTCAGCGTCATTGAGAGACGGGAAGTTGGGCTGCATTGAGAAGTTGACGTGAGTTGGGAAACTGAGCATGAAATCCGGTGAGACCGGCGCAAGGTGGGGAAGCATGCTTGGCGCAAGTTTGAGCGGCATTGGAAGTTGGTCTCCTTTGTGGGCCCGTCTTTTACACACGCGGCTTCAAGAAAGGGAAATCCTTCCTCATTGAGGAAAAATTCACGCCGGCCTATATATATGAAGGTCTCCTTTTTTATTTTGTGCTTTGGTTTTTCATCCTTTCAAACTAGCGGCAGAGTCACAAAGAAAAAAAACCCGTCTTCCATGTATGTTCTCCAATGCTTCTCTTGTTTCCCTTTTCATATAGGTGCAAACCCTAACAACATGCGTTTTTCTTTCACAATCCTTGTACTGATATTGCGCATATGATTTTTTGGCGTGCTTCTTGTAGAAAATATTGTTGTATATTCCCTTGAACCCAGAAAATATATTGCGAATATAATTTTGAACCCGGAAAAGGATACCGTATGTGCTCTTGAACCCAGAAAATATATTGTATATGAATCCTGAAGAAGAATACTGTATTTGAATCCCGAAGAAGAATACCATATATGTGCTTGAATCCGTAGATAATGTTGTTGTAGGAAACACTGCGTATATTCTTCATGTTATTCTTGAAGAAGAAATCTTGCTCATCCATTTCGAACCAGACACTACCGCATATACGATTTGAATCCATAGAAAATACCGTATCCCATGAACCCGGAGAAGAATGTTGAATACATATTTTGAAACCCTAGAAAATATTGTTCTTCCATGCTTCAGGGATCTAACTTCGTCTGTTTTGTTGCGTGCATATATATAGCTGTCGATTTGTTATGAAACAGTCTGACAAGATGTTACCTGAACAAAATTTCTCCTTATCGAAGGATGTTCATAGTTCCAAACCAAACACGGATGATGAATTATTTTCCAAAATCCTCGCCCCTGTTCGGAAGAATCACTCAGGTTTCTTGCCAATTTTGTTAACCGGTGGTGAAGATGAAAAGAAGACACGTTCGGTTCGCCCAGTGAACACCGTACGGTTCTGTCTTCATAAAGGGGTATATTCTTTTTCCAACATTGATTTCAGGATGTGTCAAAGCCCATTGCGTTCTTTTGATAGATGGGTTGAGTTCATGGTGAGTAAGGAGCACATAAATACCAACTTGACTCGGGCAAATATTATTGATGCTGTCATAGCTTCGGTAAATCTCCAGATTAGGGAGGATATCCCGGGCTTGGTTGCTTTCATCTCCAGATGGTGTTCGGACACCCATACAATCATATGTAGATGGGGTGAAATAACTTTCTCCTTGGAGAGTGTGGCTCTCTTGCAGAATCTTCCGGTAACCGGGAATCTCAATATCCGATTGTCTAAAGGTGAAGAGAAGATGCGGGATGACCTTGCCGCTAAGTTGGGAGATTTCGCTCGAAGAGACTCCACTGCGAAGTCGAAGGTTTCTGTCCGGAAAGAGGATGAAAGGTGCTTTTACAGCTGGTGGATATCTCAACGGTTTCCGGACGAGCTGGAACCTAAACATAAAATCAGTGATCTTCATGTTGCGGCATTTTTGTCTCTCTGGTTGTTTAGAGACATTTTTGATGATGGTTCTGGAAAGAAGGAAATAAGACTAGAGTTGCTAGTGATTGCTGTGAAGTTAGCAAAAGGTGAAGTTCTTCCCATTGGCAAGCTATTCCTTGGTTCCCTGTATGTGCATCTGGATCACCTAGTTGCGAACATGCGAGTTTCGAATGGTTTCATGAAAGTGGATTCATATGTGCACGTTGCTTTTCTGCAAGCCTGGTTATGGGAGCACTTTGAGAAGTATGCTTCGGAACCGTTTCCTTCGATTCCCGCGAGTTGGGGCGGCTCCCGAATTCTTCGATGGGTGAACAAGCGTCCAAGAGTTGGCATGAGCTTGGTTAGTCTTCTCTATAAGTCGCATGCAATCAGTTTTCGCCCATGGGAGCCGGTCCATAGGTTAGTGACTCAAATTGACACCTTTGCTTCAGCTCCGTTCATGTCTTTGTCTTCTGACGGAAACTTGAGTGTTGGTGAAAACTTGTTTATTCAAAGATGCATGCCCGGCTATATGCCGTCTTTATTCATGGGGTCTTTCCGATAGCTGCTTACAATATTGACAGTGCTGCTCGTCACATGGGCTTCGATCAATGGGTTCATCTTGCTTACCAGCTGGTGGTTCCTAAGGATTCATTGCATACCTCCCTCAATGCCAGCGCCCTTGAGCCGGGTATCCGACTTCCCTTCTTTCAAACGGGAAGAGTAACTTCGACGACCTTTGGCTATAATGATTTCTGGTACGACGAGTTCATTATGATCCAATATTTTGTAAATAACGTGGTAGAGAATGTTCGTTGTAAACCTTCCCTAGCAGTTTTGAAGAAGGATCCAATGTTGAGAGATCCCAAACGAAAGTTTCCTAGTCCCTAGGAAAAGGAACAGAGAATGAAGAATCGTGTTGGCGGGTTCCGGGTGATTTCAAAAGATCCTCCCGCAGCTCTTGTGTCTTTCAGTTCTTCTAATAACCAGAATGTGTCGCCTCCTTGTTGGTTTGTCTCAAAACACGTGAATTTCTGCTGAAAACATGTGTCTTGTTTCTTCCATGGTTTCGGTAGTGTTAATGCTTTTGCTGCCCTTGCACGTTGCCAGGAGACGACAATTTCTTCGAAGAATTCCGGCGGTACTGAGCCTTCTCATAGTGGTGAAGAGTCAGAGAAAGGAGAAAGATCGACAAGTGAGAGTGATTCCTCTAGCAACACTGGTTCTTTTTTGGGAAGTGATTCGGTGAGTTTCGTGCTTCTTTTCTTTCTTCTTCCGTTTCTTCTTTTGGAAAATGCCTAACTCAAGTTCGCAGGTGTTGATGGTGGATTTTCATTTAAAGGCTAAAATACGAAATTCATTCTTCTTTTCTTTCTTCTTCCATTCTGTGAATAAAATACGAAATTCATCTAGGTTGGAGCATGTAGCAACAATCCCATATACCATGTGAATTTCCAGCATTATTAATTAATGCGAAACAGCCTTGTATTTCCTGTACTCATTATCAGTGCGGCATGACGACTGAGTGTTGCTCTTAGCAGAGTAACACGACAGGCTGAACTCTCGGTGTGTTATACTAGCCCGATTGAGCCCCTCTCGGTGTGTTATACTAGCCCGATAGAGCATCCAGACTGACCGTATCAGTCTGGATATGATCGCGACCATCCAACTCCACCAGCCTGATTGGATGGCCCAGATCGATTCCATAACCCCCAAGAAGGTATGGAATACCTGCCGAACCAACGCGGACCCCGCATGGTCGGCTTCCCTTGGCCTATCTTGCCAAAACGTCCAAACCATAGCAGTATGGATGGAAAACCCTAAATTAGGGTCTGCGGCACATTACATGTGTCGCAAAACAGCCTCAACCATCCATCTTCGCAGGTATAGATGGAGGGTGTAGATGTAGATTCAAAGGGCACGGAGTATGTCAATACAATCATCGCAGGCCCGCCTATATACCTGACCAATCGGTCAGGACCAACCATGGTTGGTCATTCCAAATCGTACGCATGAATGGAGCATGACGCACGGCTTTGAAACCCAAAAATTAGGTTTTTGAATCACGAGCGTCCATTTTCTCCGGCACGAATGGAGGGTCCGAGATTAGATCAAAGCAGGTCCGGCCATGTCAACATGACCACCGTTGACCCATCTATCTCCTCACCTGATCGGCCAAGGCATACCATGCTTGGCTATCCCCAAATCATTCGCTCCAACATGCGTGGTCGCATCTCCCAAGATGCAAACTAATCTCAATCGCTCGATTTTTCCGGACGAATTGGGTGGCTTAGATCGCGTTTTCATGGGACGGTAAGGCATAGGCGTGAACACCAGCCTACCACCTACACGTTGGAGTAGTCGACCAAGACCGACCAAGCCTGGTCGCCTTCGATCTCGACCACTCAACTTCTCCAGACGAATTGAGTGACCCATATCACGTTTTTATGGGACGGTAGGTATAGGCGCCTACACCGTCACACCATCTACACACATGCATGATCGGCCAGTCCAGAATAGTTCCATAAGCCTGGTTTCGGTCAGGGTGAAGAGTAGTGCTTGCGCACCTCCTTCGAAACCCTAATTTCACCAAGTGTCGCAGATGAGTGTCTCAAAGATCATCTCATCCGTAAAACTTCACCAGATCGGTTATATAGCCCTGGTCAGGAGTTAATTAGTCAGTGCGGAGTCATGGTGATGACCATCCGCCACTTTACCACACCATGTGGTCGGTCAAGGAAGGGTTTTCATGCGCAACTTCCAAACCATGCTGGATATAATCAATGCAGTACCTGCATAGTTTACACACGATACTTCACAAGTATCAATTTCCTAAATTCTTCCTGGGTTTTTCTTTCGGGCTGTTTTCTCCTCCCGAACGAGCTTAAAACCTAAATATTGTCGTGAGAGGAGATATGAAATTCTTTTCAATATGGAATGGAGGGGTGGACCATCAAAATCCGAATCTGTACTAGAATTATACAACGATTCTAGTAAGGGGGCGCTAATTAGGGTTTCTAGTGCAACAATCAACGGTTGCCCCTCCTCTCAAGATGCAAAATCTCGGCCGTCGAAGGTCACCAAGCTAGAAAGTTTCCCGAGCCTGACTTGCAAAGCCACAAAAACATGCTACATGTTTTCCAAAATCATTCAAGACATCGATCATGTCACAAACTCGGGGATACATACTAGGGTATTGGTCTGGCGGTTTACAGCGTGCAGCGCACAATGTGCCATCATAAGAACGTGTTAGGAAGTCATGGGCGGTTAGTGATGATGGGAGAAGTGGGCAAGCCTGGTCGTGTTACACCAACACACTACTCCACTACTCCATCACTCCACTTTCTCCACTTCCCACGAGATATGAAAGTTAGGCTAAAAGGCTTCTATAAATAGTTTCTCCGCCCTATTTTCAAGAAAAACACAAGTCCAGACAACAGAAGAAAGTGTTGATACAATCGTATTCAAACACCGGAACTGATAGCTTACATCCTGCAAGCCAGTTCAGCTTTATGATACAAGTCCTGCATAGCCAACACCTTCACATTCCTCAACACCTTCTTCGCTTCCCTCCCTAAGATCAACCCCATCTCCTTCACTTTGTGACCGAAACAAGTCTGGAAGGCCATTTTTTTGGTTTAGGCCGGACTTGCACAGATTGATCTCTCGAATCTACAAGCACTCACCGCGCAGTGCATTTGTTTTAGGTTTAAATTCATTCCTCATCCACACCCCAAATTAACAAAATTAGAAGGAAAAGTTTTCACCCATAAACAATTGGCGACCACAGTGGGAGGTTGATCTCTCGGTCGTAAAGTCAATTTCTTCGAAATCCGATTCGATTTTGTCAACTTCAAAAAGGGTAGATCTTAGAACCAATTCAATCAACAATTCATTTCAAGATGTTGGGACTCAGGTCATGATTATCAATCAATTATGATGGATCTAGTGTGGATAACACTCCCGGTGTCGATGTACCTGTCGGTGGAGCTACCGTGGTCAATACATCTCGTGGAGCCGTCAATTCTATCAACAACACTAGCGGGGAAGGATATATTCCAGTAGGTGTAACGCCTCCCATCACTAGAGCCAGAGCATCCACGAATCCCGGCATCTCCTCAAGTGTAACGCCTCCGGTAGTCACCAGAGAAGCAACTTCCACTCCTTCATCAGGACGAGGAACCGGATGGATGAGAGGAGGACCATTTCCCATTACCATTGCAGACTTGATGGAGAAGAAGGAAGTTCTTGATAAGACTCAAACGGATATGTCCGTAACTCAGAAAAAGGTACTCACTTTTCTTAAGACATTAACTGATCGATTTCCATAAGAGCCGCGACAGCCCCTAGAGCCAATAAGGAATGCATTCAACGCACCGGAGAAGGTACTTCAGCAGCGCAGACCTACATGGACCTGATCAAAGAAGTGATATCAGATCTGAGTGGTCCTGTCATGGAAACTCCTATACTAGGGACTGATCCTCAAAACGATCCTCCTCGAGTCAATATTTTCACTATGAAACAGAGGCCGGTGGATCGGGAAGCGTTTTCTCTAGTGGAAAGTTTATGCGAACTTTCACACCTCTCAAAGAATCAGCGCGCGGAGACGTGTTGCTGCAATCAACCAGAGGAAGGTCATAACCGTGCCCTACATGTCACTGCATGCATCAAGGATTCAGAGTTCAAAACGTCCCTTATCGACACAGGAGCGTCTTCGAATGTAATTACTCTCAAGATTCTCAGGACATCCAAAGTTCTCCCAAGAAAGGTCGTACGGAAGCCTACCACAATGACGGACTTCAAGGGAAACCAAACCAGCAAATACGGGAGAAGCTCTGCGGAAATAATCAGACAAGTTCGTTGCATCCCACACCCCACGTGGGCATCAATTCAGGAAAAATACCGGCTTGCATCATTGAGGGCTAGTACCCACGATGCATCTTTGCAGACGAAGCATTCTTCTCCATCCTATGAATCCACGACCCACGTTCACACGAAGAGGGAATGAACTTTTGTGGCGAGTCGTAACCAGAAATGGAAAACGATATACCGACGCTGCCATTATAAATTAGCAGGGGAGACTGTTACCCAGTCTCTCACCCAATGGAATGCTACAACAACAACGAAACACAATAACAAATGCTAGATGCTCCACAACAGCTGCAAGGTGGCACCAACTTCACAACTGATGAGATTGAAATTGTTGAGGAATCTCCTAGGCCTATCTCCATCATCTCAACCTTATGTACGGATAGACGCACTAAGATCTTGGAACTTCTCAAAGAGTACCAGGACATATTCGCTTGGAGATATGAAGAAATGCTGGATTGGTCACCCATCATCTACATGTCATACCTGGATCCAAGTCGGTTAAACAGTTACAGTTCAGACACGAGGAAAATGGATAGATCAGGTGCTGCATAGAGACTTGAACAGGTGCTGCTCCAAAAACGATCCTCTTCTACCTAACATCGACATGTTAGTAGATGCAACCAGTGGACATGGCATATTCTCCTCCATGGATGGATGTAGCGGCTACAACCAGATAAGGATGTACGAGAATGACGTAAGTAAGATAGCTTTTTGAACTCATCTCTGAAATTTTTATTATACCATACTGCCATTTGGTTTAAAGAATGCCGGTGCAACGTATCAACGCTCTATGAAGACAATCTTCCACTGGAGCCGATACCTCAAGGGAGCAGCCTTGAGAAGATAACGATATAAACGCATCATATCGAACAAGATCTGGGCGAGTCACTTTATCATACAGTGGTACATGTCTATCATGCTATGTTGGAGAATCTGCGCATCCTCTGGAGATGTTG
The DNA here is from genome assembly GCA_023529315.1 of Papaver bracteatum. Classification (NCBI taxonomy): domain Eukaryota; kingdom Viridiplantae; phylum Streptophyta; class Magnoliopsida; order Ranunculales; family Papaveraceae; genus Papaver; species Papaver bracteatum. Next base: position 414,420 of record JAJJWX010003606.1, read on the forward strand.
AACGCTCATCTACAATGACATATGCCCTGATAGAAATAACCAGGCCTGCCGGTAATGAAGAGCCTCATAATGTTCATAGGGGCATATATCTCACCAACATGTGATACAACCTTCAGCCTTCTGTAAGCAGTTCCCTGAAGCAGTAAGAGAAAAACTACCGAGATACAATAACCTTCGCGTTCGCCAACTCCAACTCCAGTACCACATGCACGACTCCCACAATAATGAAACAACGTCCAAGATATTCCTGGATCGACAACAACCACTACGAACAAACCATGTAAACCACGCTTGGGGACTGAGGCTCAACATGAAGTTCCTTCACCGTCAGTCAAGGACTTCTTCAACACAAGAGAGATGGTCAGTCAAGAAGCATGGAATTCGCAAGGGTAAATCGAACTGAAGAGGAATCCACTTCAACGCTCCCTCCAGCAGAAGCTGGTTCAATGGTCTATTCAAGATCCGCCTCAATGCTCTCTCCGGGACCCACGTTCGCTTTAGAATCCTGCTTTAGCACTGTCTCCAGGATCCACCTTCACCAGAAGCCACTTTAACATCCTCTCGAGCCGTTTCAACACTCAAGCTACATGAATAATCTGCGCTCTGGTCAAGTTATCTTTGATGTACTCATTGCTCAATATACGTCTCATCCATCCTTCATGAGAGTCCAGCGGAGCATGAGAACCTTGAAGTCGATAGGAGAAGGGTTATCTTGTGGAACAAATATTTTCATATAGTTGAAGGGGCGCGGTGAACAACTCGTCATCAATGTTCAACATATCTTTGAAGCTGTAAACACCTCCTGACTTGGCACCAGCATTATCCCCAGAAGACATCTCAACAGGAGTTCTTTTCTTTATTCCACAATAAAATACAGGAGTCAGTAGTTGAATAAAAGCGTGTGAGATGTGTAGTCACACATGACAGAACACACATTCACGTTGGAGTACACAAGTCTGGTATTGATCAAGTCACAAGTTCGGTATTGCTCCAGTTTCAAGTCCGGAGTTGATCAAGTCACAAGTACGGTATTGCTCCAGTTTCAAGTCCGGAGTTGATCAAGTCATAAGTCCGGTATTGCTCCAGTTTCAAGTCCGGAGTTGATCAAGTCACATGTCCGGTATTACTCCAGTTTCAAGTCCGGAGTTGATCAAGTCACAAGTACGGTATTTCTCCAGTTTAAAGTCCGGAGTTGATCAAGTCATAAGTCCGGTATTGCTCCAGTTTCACGTCTGGAGTTGATCAAGTCATAAGTCCGGTATTGCTCCAGTTTCAAGTCCGTAGTTGATCAAGTCACAAGTCCGGTATTGCTCAAGTTTCAAGTCTGGTATTGATCCAAGTCATAAGGCTGGTATTCGAATAAGGCGCACGCAGCAGGGCCGGTTTTCATTCGAAACACATGCTCGACGTTCAGTCAGGCATGCGGCGGGTCCCACTTAATATCAGCCCCATATTGGTCGAAGCAGGAACAACCGGCCCCAAACAAAGCAGGAATGTGGCACGCAGTGGACCCACGTTTAACCAAAGCAGACGCATGATGAGTCCCACGTTCAACCAAAGTAGGCACGCAGTGGACCCACGTTTAACCGAAGAAGGCACATCAAGCCCATGTTCGATCAAGCAGGCACAGCAGCCCCACGAACGAAATAGACGTAACAGTTCATCAAAGCAGGCAAGACCGATATCATGCTATGGGAACGCTCGCCTGAACGTCTCTTGAACGTGACATGCTCGAAGGACAGGACGACCCGTCTCTCCTGGTAATATCTAACTTTGTCTCGTTAGTTTTATCTTTAACTGTCACCATCTCATGCCTACCCCACAATAGTGTAACCATTATGTGCTAGGAAGGGGACTTAATGTTGATGGTGGATTTTTATTTAAAGGCTAAAATTGTAAAAGCCAAAAAATTGTGCGCTAACATCTTGTAAAAGATAATGCCATTAATGAGTGATGGATACTCCTTCACTTTATTAATTCACTTAGGATGGAGCATGTGGCAACAATCCCATTTTGTGAATAAAATACGAAATTCATCCAGGTTGAAGCATGTAGCAACAATCCCATATACCCTGTGAATTTCCAGCATTATTAATTAATGCGAAACATCCTTGTATTTCCTGTACTCATTATCAGTGCGGCATAACGACTGAGTGTTGCTCTTAGCAGAGTAACACGAATCTCCAAGCATTATAATGAAAGCATGTACGAAATACCCGTACAGGCTGAACTCTCGGTGTGTTATACTAGCCCGATTGAGCCCCTCTCGGTGTGTTATACTAGCTCGATTGAGCATACAGACTGACCGTATCAGTCTGGATATGATCGCGACCATCCAACTCCACCAGCCTGATTGGATGGCCCAGATCGATTCCATAACCCCCAAGCAGGTATGGAATACCTGCCGAACCAACGCGGACCCCGCATGGTTGGCCTCCCTTGGCTTATCTTTCCAAAACGTCCAAACCATAGCAGTATGGATGGAAAACCCAAAATTAGGGTCTGCGGCACATTACATGTGTCGCAAAACAGCCTCAACCATCCATCTTCGCAGGTATAGATGGAGGGTGAAAATGTAGATTCAAAGGGCACGGAGTATGTCAATACAATCACCGTAGGCCCGCCTACATACCTGACCAATCGGTCATGACCAATCATGGTTGGTCATTCCAAATCGTACTCCTGAATGGAGCATGATGCACGACTTTGAAACCCAAAAATTAGGGTTTTGAATCACGAGCGTCCATTTTCTCCGGCACGAATGGAGGGTCCAAGATTAGATCAAAGCAGGTCCGGCCATGTCAACATGACCACCGTTGACCCATATATCTCCTCACCTAATCGTCCAAGGCATACCATGCCTGGATATCCCCAAATCGTTCGCTCCAACATGCGTGGTCGCACCTCCCAAGCTGCAAACTAATCTCAACCGCTCGATTTCTCCGGACGAATTGGGTGGCTTAGATCGCGTTTTCATGGGACGGTAAGGCATAGGCATGAACACCAGCTTACCACCTACACGTTGGACCAGTCGACCAAGACCGACCAAGCTTGGTCGCCTTGGAATGCCCGCCCGAAGATGGTATGGGAAACGACTTTTGTGGCACTAATCTTCTGTCGCAATTCGATCTCGACCACTCAACTTCTCCAGATGAATTGAGTGACCCAGATCACGATTTTATGGGACGGTAGGTATAGGCACCTACACCGTCACACCATATACACACATGCATGATCGGCCAGTCCAGAATAGTTCCATAATCCTGGTTTCGGTCAGGGTGAAGAGAAGTGCTTGCGCACCTCCTTCGAAACCCTAATTTCACCAAGTGTCGCAGATGAGTGTCTCAAAGATCATCTCATCCATCCAACTTCACCAGCTCGGTTATATAGCCCTGGTCAGGAGTGAATTAGTCAGTACGGAGTCATGGTGATGACCATCCGCCACTTTACCACACCATGTGGTCGGTCAAGGAAGGGATTGCATGCGCAACTTCCAAACCATGCTGGATATACTCAATGCAGTACCTGCATAGTTTACACACGATACTTCACAAGTATCAATTTCCTAAATTCTTCCTGGGTTTTTCTTTCGGGCTGTTTTCTCCTCCCGAACGAGCTTAAAACCTAAATATTGCCGCGGGAGGAGATAGGAAATTCTTTTTAGTATGGAATGGAGGGGTGGACCATCAAAATCCGAGTCCGTACTAGAATTCTATAACGATTCTAGTAAGGGGCGCTAATTAGGGTTTCTAGTGCAACAATCAACGGTTGCCCCTCCTCTCAAGATGCAAAATCTCGGCCGTCGAAGGTCACCAATCTAGCAAGTTTCCCGAGCCTGACTTGCCAAGCCACAACAACATGCTATATGTTTTCCAAAAACATTCAAGACATCGATCATGTCACAAACTCGGGGATACATACTGGGGTATTGGTCTGGCGGTTTATAGCGTGCAGCGCACAACGCGCCATCATAAGAACGTGTCAGGAAGTCATGGATGGTTAGTGATGATAGGAGAAATGAGAAATCCTGGTCGTATGAAACCAACACACTACTCCACTACTCCATCACTCCACTTTCTCCACTTCCCACGAGATACGAAAATTAGGATAAAAGGCTTGTATAAATAGGTTCTCCGCCCTATTTTCAACAAAAACACAAGTCTAGATAACAGAAGCAAGTGTTGATACAATCGTATTCAAACACCAGAACTGGTATCTTACATCCTGCAATCCAGTTCAGCTTTCTGATACAAGTCCTGCATAGCCAACACCTTCACATTCTCAACACCTTCTTCGCTTCCCTCCCTAAGATTAACCCCATCTCCTTCACTTTGTGACCGAAACAAGTCTGGAACGACCATTTTTTTGGTTTAGGACGGACTTGCACAGATTGATCTCTCGAATCTACAAGCACTCACCGCGCAGTGCATTTGTTTTAGGTTTGAATTCATTCATCATCCACACCCCAAATTACCAAAATTAGCAGGAATAGTTTTCACCCACAAACAGCAGGAGAAATCCGGTTCGGAGGACGATTCTGGGGTGGAGCCACACAAAAACTTGCCCTTGGTGATCGCCTGTGACGGACCGGAAAATTACGCCTTCGGTGCGTAGCCCCGCAGGCCGCAACTCCCCCGGTGCGCCACTGATGAAGCTACGATCCGGGCCTCATCCCCTGGAAAATGCACGCTCACTTTCCCTTGAGAGCATGCTCGTGGAGCATGATGCAGCTAACTTAGCTTCCACACCTTTGCAGCTTACCCTTGTTCTGCAAAGGGTTTATGTCCATAAGGCCAATGCCAATGCACTTAACATGCATCTCTAGCTTTTCCTCATCATAAGGAATTCATTACTGAATTTCCTAGCTAGCTGAGCCACCGTCATACCGTCGGGTCTGGTCCAAGCATAAGCCCTGGACATGGCATAGGCCGCACCAAGCCCTTGCCCTTTCCTACGTTGCCTCGCTTACCAACTCTTTATAACTTGATAGGAAGTATGAGCATCCCCTTACTGGCATGCAACTTAGCCTCATCAAGTCTAGCCACAATCATCTCTTGCGTCGAGCTACCGAGCTTAGATGATATGAGGGGCCAACGTGCTGGACCGGAAATTTTGCAACTCATTGCGGCTGCCTACGTATCCTTCCCTACTCTAAAGGAATCAAGCACAGACCGTAGTTTATCCTCGAAGGGACAAGCAACTTATTCCAACTCGTTTGCTAGGCCGTGGCCAAGCAATAGTGGTAACGGCCTAGTCCGTATAGGCCGTTCCGTCAAATACATCCAAGTGATGCATCATCGAGTCCGTGGAATGGCATAGTGATGCCTTATCATCATATGCCCTCTCTCAAGGCTAAGAAACTATAAATGAGCCTTAGGCATCATTTATACCCTTCCGGCTAAGCTATGAATCTTACTTGGTGTATTGTCCGCATATGCACCTTCAACCAACTACCTTTCCCTATATATGTTTATTTGACATATTTAAAACTCTGATTGGGGGCGATAAAATCCTTCATCAACTCCCAATTTTACTATTCATGGCCGTTGCCATGTATTTTCCTGAATAACCGGCCAAGGTGGATGTACATTCAGTTTTGGCTCACATGCCAGTTCCTATGCTCGGCCAGGATGGCTGAACATTTCCCGAGCCAAACCCAATGAAGGGCCGTGATGGCTATATTTCCGACTTTGGCCCATAGGCCACACCAATGTCCAGTTGTGATGGCTGTACATTCTTAAGGCCATCTACCCAATTGGCCTGAATCTTTTGGTGCGAGATTGGCTCTTGGCCAATGTAACTTCCAACTAAGGTCATATTGGCCTTAGCAAATATGCATATGCAATGTGCCTTACCTGGCACCCAATATTGACCCTTGGTCAATTGCCCAACGCAATGCGCCATTTTGGCATGATATTGGACTTAAGCCAATCTACCTCTTACCAACCAACGGAATCTTTGGATGAAGCTTCATCTCAGTCCATGGCGTATCTTTCAGCATGTGCCATGCGAAAAATACTGGGTGTTACACTCTTCACCCCTTAAAATAATTTCGTCCTCGAAATTCCAAATAAAAACTATTGTGGACAATCTCTTCGGTTTGGATTTCTTGAGCAAAAGTCCCATTCCAGATGCTTAGAAATCACGGGTTTCTTCAAGTTGTCATGAACAACAATTTAGACCTTCTGAGCACATGTCCGATACCACCTGCCCAGGAATCCAAAAAGTGCCCACAACGTTAACAAAAATCTCAATCGGCCAGTGCCAAGAGGATAACTCGACAAGGTATCCTAGATAGCATCCCATACTATCACCCAGGAATCCCTAAGGTTCACAAGTTGAAAGATGTCATCGAAATGACAAGGAAAAACTCAACGCAACAATGTGAGGACCAATCTCTAATGCCAGTGCAGTGGGATGCAAGCCACCGTCCCTGACGGATTTACCGGGTTGTCACTCGTAAGTGGGATGCTAGCCGGGCCTGACAATGCACACCCTTGGCCAGTGATAATATGTGGGGATGATCAGTCCCATTGTCTACCCACCGTCCCAGACGGTCTTCCGGATGCTCGTAAGCGGGGTGCCACAAAGGCCTGGCAAACTCACAGTACTCATACAAGCTCATCTCGATTTGCAAAGTAACTGATCTAGCAGTTACAAACTTTTTCCTGCGCAGAAGTTGGCCTACTCTCCAACTTAAAGTATTCCATTAAGGAAAATAATTGTGGACAAGTCCACTCCGCACAAGTCCCTAGTGTTTTCTCGGAACTTGCTCTGATACCATCTGTGATGGACCGGAAAATTACTCCTTCGGCGCGTCGCCCCGCAGGACGCAACTCCCCCGGTGCGCCACTGATGAAGATTCGATCCGGGCCTCATCCCCTGGCAAATGCACGCTCACTTTCCCTTGCATGCATGCTCGTGGAGCATGATGCAGCTAACTTAGCTTCCACACCTTTGCAGCTTACCCTTGTTATGCAAAGTGTTTATGGCCATAAGGCCAATGCCAATGCATTTCGCATGCATCTCTGGCTTTTCCTCAGCGTAAGGAATTCATTACTGAATTTCCTAGCTAGCTGAGCCACCGTCATACCGTCGGGTCTGGTCCAGGAATAAGCCCTGGACATGGCGTAGGCCGCACCAAGCCCTTTCCCTTTCCTACGTTTCCTCGCTTACTAACTCTTTATAACTTGATAGGAAGTATGAGCATCCCCTTACTGGCATGCAACTTAGCCTCATCAAGTCTGGCCACAATCATCTCTTGCGTCGAGATACCGAGAGCTTAGATGATATGAGGGGCCAACATGCTGGACCGGCAATGCTGCAACTCATTGCGGCTGCCTACGTATCCTTCCCTACTCTAAAGGAATCAATCACAGACCGTAGTTCATCCTCGAAGGGACAAGCAACTTATTCCAACTCGTTTGCTAGGCCGTGGACAAGCAATAGTGGTAACGGCCTAGTCCGTATAGGTCGTTCCGTCAAATACATCCAAGTGATGCATCATCGAGTCCGTGGAATGGCATAGTGATGCCTTAGCATCATATGCCCTCTCTCAAGGCTAAGCAACTATAAATGAGCCTTAGACATCATTTATACCCTTCCGGTTAAGCTATGAAGCTTACTTGGTGTATAGTCCGCATATGCACCTTCAACCAACTACCCTTCCCTATATATGTTTATTTGACATTTTTAAAACTCTGATTGGGGGCGATAAAATCCTTCATCAACTCCCCATTTTACTATTCATGGCCGTTGCCATGTAATTTCCTGAATAACCGGCCAAGGTGGCTGTACATTCAGTTTTGGCTCACATGCCAGTTCCTATGCTCGGCCAGGATGGCTGAACATTCCCCGAGCCAAACCCAATGAAGGGACGTGATGGCTATATTTCCAACTTTGGCCCATAGGCCACACCAATGTCCAGCTGTGATGGATGTACATTCTTAAGGCCATCTACCCAATTGGCCTGAATCTTTTAGTGCGAGATTGGATCTTGGCCAATGTAACTTCCAACTAAGGTCATATTGGCCTTAGCCAATATGCATACGCGATGTGCCTTACCTGGCACCCAATATTGACCCTTTGTCAATTGCCCAACGCAATGCGCCATTTTGGCGTGATATTGGCCTTAAGCCAATCTACCTCTTACCAACCAACGAAATCTTTGGATGAAGCTTCATCTCAGTCCATGGCGCATCTTTCAGCATGTGCCATGCGAAAAATACGGGGTGTTACACTCTTCACCCCTTAAAAGAATTTCGTCCTCGAAATTCCAAATAAAAACTATTGTGGAAAATCTCTTCGGTTTGGATTTCTTGAGCAAAATTCCCATTCCAGATGCTCAGAAATCACGGGTTTCTTCAAGTTATCATGAACAACAATTTAGACCTTCTGAGCACATGTCCCATACCACCTGCCCAGGAATCCAAAAAGTGACCACAACGTTAACAAGAATCGCAATCGGCCAGTGCCAAGAGGATAACTCGACAAGGTATCCTAGATAGCATCCCATACTACCACCCAGGAATCCCTAAGGTTCACAAGTTGAAATATGTCATCGAAATGACAAGGCAAAACTCAACGCAACATTGTGAGGAGCAATCTCTAATGACAGTGTAGTGGGATGCAAGCCACCGTCCCTGACGGATTTACCGGGTTTCCACTCGTAAGTGGGATGCTAGCCGGGCCTGACAATGCACACCCTTGGCCAGTGCTAATGTGTGGGGATGATCAGTCTCATTGTCTACCCACCGTCACAGACGGTCTTCCGGATGCTCGTAAGCGTGGTGCCACAAAGGCCTGGAAAACTCACAGTACTCATACAAGCTCATCTCGATTTGCAAGTAACTGATCTAGTAGTTACAAACTCTTTCCTGCGCAGAAGTTGGCCTACTCTCCTACTTAAAGTATTCCATTAAGGAAAATAATTGTGGACAAGTCCACTCCGCACAAGTCCCTAGTGTTTTCTCGGAACTTGCTCTGATGCCATCTGTGATGGACCGGAAAATTACTCCTTCGGCGCGTCGCCCCGCAGGCCGCAACTCCCCCGGTGCGCCACTAATGAAGCTACGATCCGGGCCTCATCCCCTGGCAAATGCATGCTCACTTTACCTTGTGAGCATGCTCGTGGAGCATGATGCAGCTAACTTAGCTTCCACACCTTTGCAGCTTACCCTTGTTCTGCAAAGGGTTTATGGCCATAAGGCCAATGCCAATGCACTTCGCATGCATCTCTGGCTTTTCCTCAGCGTAAGGAATTCATTACTGAATTTCCTAGCTAGATGAGCCACCGTCATACCGTCGAGTCTGGTCCAGGCATAAGCCCTGGACATGGCGTAGGACGCACCAAGCCCTTGCCCTTTCCTACGTTTCCTCTCTTACCAACTCTTTATAACTTGATAGGAAGTATGAGCATCCCCTTACTGGCATGTAACTTATCCTCATCAAGTCTGGCCACAATCATATCTTGCGCCGATCTATCGAGCTTAGATGATATGAGGGGCCAACGTGCTGGACCAGCAATGCTGCAACTCATTGCGGCTGCCTACGTATCATTCCCTACTCTAAAGGAATCAATCACAGACCGTAGTTCATCCTCGAAGGGACAAGCAACTTATTCCAACTCGTTTGCTAGGCCGTGGCCAAGCAATAGTGGTAATGGCCTAGCCCGTATAGGTCGTTCCGTCAAATACATCCAAGTGATACATCATCGAGTCCGTGGAATGGCATAGTGATGCCTTAGCATCATATGCCCTCTCTCAAGGATAAGCAACTATAAATGAGCCTTAGGCATCATTTATACCCTTCCGGCTAAGCTATGAAGCTTACTTGGTGTATAGTCCGCATATGCACCTTCAACCAACTACCCTTCCCTATATATGTTTATTTGACATTTTTAGAACTCTGATTGGGGGCGATAAAATCCTTCATCTCCCCATTTTACTATTCATGGCCGTTGCCATTTATTTTCCTGAATAACCGACCAAGGTGGCTGTACATTCAGTTTTGGCTCACATGCCAGTTCCTATGCTCGTCCAGGATGGCTGAACATTTCCCGAGACAAACCCAATGAAGGGTCGTGATGGCTATATTTCCGACTTTGGCCCATAGGCCACACCAATGTCCAGCTGTGATGGATGTACATTCTTAAGGCCATCTACCCAATTGGCCTAAAGCACTCTTGGTGCGAGATTGGCTCTTGGCCAATGTAACTTCCAACTAAGGTCATATTGGCCTTAGCCAATATGCATACGCGATGTGCCTTAGCTGGCACCCAATATTGACCCTTGGTCAATTTCCCAACGCAATGCGCCATTTTGGCGTGATATTGGCCTTAAGCCAATATACCTCTTACCAACCAACGGAAGCTTTGGATGAAGCTTCATCTCAGTCCATGGCGCATCTTTCAGCATGTGCCATGCGAAAAATACAGGGTGTTACATCACCGCTGGTGACTTGGAGATTGGAGTTAGCCAATTGTCGGGCACCGATGTGGTTCAGACGATGGATGATTCCATGATGGTTGCTGCCGTAGACATGGAAAAAGACCCTTTGTGAGTCATGAGGCCAGTTGCAGGCGCCATTTTCGATCCCCCGTACTTGGTTCCTTATCTAGGTCATGTGGTGGTTGGCGGTTTCAGCATGCTTGCTAAGTATGAGGCGTTGTACACCAGAATCTGGTAGAAGTATGGACAAATAGCCACAACCAAGAAGATCACTAGTCGATTTGCGCTGGTTAAGCATGTGGAAGAGGCTTTATCTTCCATCGAGGACATGCGTGAGGTGACTAGCCACACCGTTTCTAAAGACGTTATTACCAACTGGGAGCACCATCGCGACGTGTGTGTAGAAAAGGAGTTCAATGCTTCGTGGTTTGTCGAAGGCCTTGTTAAGATCCAGAAGTCGAAAGATGCAGCAGTCGAAAACCTTTCTGCAGAGGAGATTTCACGACAGGAGGTAGAACTCGAAAAGCTTTCCGAAGTGGCAGTGCCAGAGATGCTAGTGGCGTGTGTGGCATGTGCGAATGGAATGTGCGGAATGCCTTGGTGGTAGGTTGTACGTTGAGTGTAAGTGGCAGTGCCATAACATCTAGTGGCGTGTGTGGCATGTGCCAACAACATGTGGAATGCGTTTGTGGTATCTAGGTTGTACGGTTTGCAAGTTAGGCTACCTGTGTGGGTTTTGGCATGTGCCAATGGCATGCGTGGCCAACTTGGATCATGGCCTGGTAAGAAAATCTACCAGCGAGCGTGTTGGCATGTGCCAAAGGCATGCTCGGCCATTAGGTCAACGTTTTGGCAAGAAAAGCTACCAGCGAGCATGTTGGCATGTGCCAATGACATTCTCGGCCATTAGGGCCACGGTTTCGTAAGGAAAGCTACCAGCGAGCATGTTGGCATGTGCCAATGGCATGCTCGGCCATTAGGGCCACGGTTTCGTAAGGAAAGCTACCAGCGAGCATGTTGGCATGTGCCAATGGCATGCTCGGCCATTAGGGCCACGGTTTGGTAAGGAAAGCTACCAGCAAGCATGTTGGCATGTGCCAATGGCATGCGTGACCAATTTGGCCTAGGTTGCACGGTTTGCAATCCTAGGTGCGGGCGCTACTTTGGCATGGCGTGGCTAGGGCAAAGGTAAGGGTGTTTGGCTTGGCGTGACCAGCGTAGCTAGGGCCAAGGCAGAGTGTGTTCGGCATGGCGCGGATAGCTTGAGATAGGTGTGGCTGGCATGTTTTGCCATTGGCACGGAGGTGAGGCTAGCATGGTTAGCATGATTTGGCGCGTTTGGTGTGACTAGCATAGCTAGGGCCAAGGCAGAGTGTGTTTGGCATGGCGCGGCTAGCTTGGGCTAGGTGTGGCTGGCATGATTTTCCATTGGCACGGAGGTGCGGCTAGCATGGTTAGCATGCTTTAGCGCGTTTGGTGTGACTAGCATAGCTAGGGCCAAGGCAGAGTGCGTTTGGCATGGCGCGGCTAGCTTGGGCTAAGTGTGGCTGGCATGATTTTCCATTGGCACGGAGGTGCGGCTAGCATGGTTAGCATGCTTTGGCGCGTTTGGTGTGACTAGCATAGCTAGGGACAAGGCAAAGTGCGTTTGGCATGGCACGACTAGCTTGGGATAGGTGTGGATGGCATGATTTGTCATTGGCACGGAGGTGCGGCTAGCATGGTTAGCATTCTTTGGCGCGTTTGGTGTGACTAGCATAGCTAGGGCCAAGGCAGAGTGTGTTTGGCATGGCGCGGATAGCTTGGGCTAGGTGTGGCTGACATGATTTTCCATTGGCACGGAGGTGCGGCTAGCATGGTTAGCATGCATTGGCGCGTTTGGTGTGGCTAGCATAGCTAGGGCCAAGGCAGAGTGTGTTTGGCATGGTGCGGCTAGCTTGGGCTAGGTGTGGCTGGCATGATTTTCCGTTGGCACAGAGGTGAATAGGGTTTTGTTCGTTGTAACCCTAATTTGAAAAAATACCCCCTATTAATTATTGACTATATGCATTAAATGTCCTAGTAAATGTGTCACCGGTAACATTAGGTTATTTTGGGTTTTACAATTTTACCCTTTGTTTAAAAAACCACCATCAACAACATCACTCGAGTCTTCTCTTTTCTATGTTTCTCAAAATTCCATCTCTCTTGTTCCGTTATTCCCTGAAGTGAAAGAACTACCACCATACTTCACTCGATCCTAAAACTACCACCACCAGTCCACTACCAGGATCACCATCACCTTTTTATTCTCTTTGTTTTACTTTTTCTTCTATTTTGTTTTGCAAAGGATTGTAACAAACCTCACCTTCAGATTGAAGCTGGAGTAGAAGTTTGATTATAAATGTAAAGGTATTGCGATTGTAACAAACCTCACCAATCGGTTAACCAAAAGCCGTTTGGTTTTTAACAAAACCGAGTAGAAACCGAAACCAATAAAACCAAATAGGCTATATGGTTTCATTGGTTTTCATTATTGGAAAACCGAGTATTTTGGTTTCGGTTTAGGTTTTGCCAAAAACCGACAAAAACCGAACCATGTGCAGCCCTACATTTTGTATACACCGTATTTTTGAGATGAACTTAGGAAGTACTGTACATTTGTGTCTGCAAGATATACTAAAAAGTTCTAGCATAATCCAAGATTATTGTGTGTAGATGTACATGAATATGAATTAGATTTGAATGGGGCCTTAGATGAACTTGGCCAACTTGAAAAAATTGTTCTCTTATACTATGTACACGTAAAAATGTTAGTTAATAAGGTAGACATGAACAGGTTAGGAAGTAATGTCATATGTGTCTTCACGATGTACTATAAAGTTTTAAAGGAACAGGAATGCTGACACCTTCTTGTGAAGGTTTCACAAGGATATTTAAGAGTCTAGTTGCTGAAAAATCCAATGCAGCTAGTACATCTGATGTTGAATCAGGAGGAGCTCAGGCATTCGTATATATACTACATTGTTTGAAGAACTGTCTTTTGCTTATGGCCAAAAAGAACTTACAACTGTCCTTAATTGTTCCAAGTCATCATTATTGGATCTAGATCAACCTCTTGTGAATATAGTTATCACTGATAGCTTGAATGCACTTTGTATCAATCCGCTGTCAGATGTTTATCCAGAAGTTCTAGGAGATCTTTTGGGGTCGTTAGCAAACTCTGTCCACAAAGGCAACCGAACAGCGGATAGCATGACATTCACTGCATGCTTGCTCGATGTTGGTATGAAAAAAGTTTACCCGCTGGATAGGCAAGGATGTGTGGTTAATCTCCCTGACGTGTTCAAAGCACTAGCAGGTTTGTTACTTGATATACTCGTTACATTTTATTTACTACTGAGTATACGTTTGGGGTTTAAATATCTGATAAGCATTCCATCTTCGACCAGTGAACAGAAATTTTGGCATGTGAGCATGAGGAGGCGATATTTGCAGCTGCTGAGGTACTGAGGAGTCTGATACATGCTTGTATTGATGAAGTTTTGATCAACCAAGAGTAAATCAAACAGTGTTGAACTCTGACGCAGAAACAAGAAAGTCTCGGAAAACTATTATAGAGAGAATATGTGTCATCATTCAGAGCTGCTTGGATGTAAGTATAATGAATAATGATGTGTTCGATTTGGCTTTTCAGGTTGTTTCCGCTATGTTTGATAAAATAGGTACCTATCCACAAAGATAAATTCTTTCACCGTTGTTCTCAAATATGATGGCATGTCAACAGAAAATGTATATATCATGTATTGCATGCGACTTCATTGAATAACCAATTTTAAACAATCAGGAAATCATTCATCATATCTATTGAGGGGAACTCTAAGGAGCCTGGAAGATATCCAGGACCGGTCAGATGAAGATCTTGCATACAGGGAACAGGTATAACTTAGGCGCAACCTTTAAAATGAAATATTTTGTTAAAGTTCATTTTGCTAGATAATTTTGCTGATGCTAGACCACCTTAAACTTTATCATTAAAGATAGTTTAGTTTGCAGGAAATACGAATTGAATGCAAAAAGAATGAGATCATTCCGACATAGGAGGAAAAAGTTATGAGCAAAACAGTCGAAGAAATGCCCAGCTTTACAATCGGTTTATGTTGAATTAACATAAATCGATTCCAGTGGAAAAAAAATCACAGAAAAACTCTTGAATTTTGGAATCAGTTTATGTTCTAAGTCTCGTAAACCGATTCTAAGAATCATTTTATGTGGACGTTAACATAAATCGATTCTGCCGAATTTGTTTTATAGAAAACTCTTGAATTTAGAATTTTTTTATGATATCATGAATATAGAACGATTCTGGTTTGAAATTTTTCAAAAATAATAATAATCATGTTTTGATGATGAAGTAACAATAAATGATTTCAAGGTTAACATGATTAAACATCAATTAATCACCCGATTAGCACTAATTAATCAGGGCTAAATTAGACAGTATGTAAAATAGTTGGATAAGGAGTTTTTTATTTTACTTCATGATGATCTTTTTTTTCTGGTAGTCATAGGCCCCAAACTAGGAAGGAAAATTTAGAGGGAAATGATTCTAATTTTTTTTTGGGGGGGAACGCAATTATTAATAGAATTTAGAAGGAATATGATTCTCTGGGTGAAAAATTGAGTGGGAAAAACGTGTGGGAAATAGTTCTAAACTTTTTAAAAAAAAAAAAATCTTTGTATTTTTGAGAGGGAAAAAGTGTGGGAAATAATTCTAAACTTTTTTAAAAAAAAATCTTCGTTTGGCAGCCAGCGGCATTTAAGCATGGCCGACATGGCTTGGCATAGTTTAGGCGTGGCCAAAATTAGGGTTTTAGTACAAACCGTGATGTTTGGCCTTGAGCCGGAAGTTCCCATGCATTAGGTGGAAAACTTGAACGGTTGAGATCCGTATCTTAGATGGAAGGGCAGCCATTGCAACCCTTCGTTTGGTAGCCAGTGTCATGAAAGCATGGCCGACATGGCATTAATGTGGAGTGGAGCCACTGGCAGTGTGTGGCTTGGAAGGGAAGCTATTGCGGCCTTGTCTAAATTAGGGTTTGATATGTTGAAACCCTAATTAGCGCCCTTTACTAGAATCGATGTAGAATCCTCATATAGACTCGGATTTTGATGGTCCGCCCCTCCATTCCGTACGGGAAATAATTTCATATCTCCTCTTGCGGGAATAGTTAAGTTTTCAGCTCATTCGGGAGGTGAAAACAACCCGAACGTAAAACTCAGGAAGAATTCAAGAGGGATGTTGGTAGCCAGCGGCATGGTGGCATGCCTGGCATGGCTTTGGCGTGGTCAAAACTAGGGTTTTGGGACAAAGGTCACCATGCGTTGTTTGGCGACCTTGGACGGCTAGGATTTGTATCTAGGATTGAAGGGTAGTCAGCTGTATAGGGAAGGCCGGCAAGGTATGGCGCGACAAGGTGGTTGGTAAACCATTGGCACATGTGGTATAGCATGCCTTGGTGTTGCCAAACCTAGGGTTTTGGGCCAAAGGTTACCATGTGTTGTTTGGCGACCTTGGACGGGTAGGATTTGCATCTAAGATTGAAGGCTGGCCATTGATAGTCCCACACCTTCGTTTTGGTAGCCGCATAGGGAAGGTCGGCATGGTGGGGACAATGAAAATGACGCGGATGGCTTGGCATGGTGGGGCCAAGGGTTTGGCATGCCATTGGCACATGGTGCGGCTAGCATGGTTAGGGCTAAGGAAAGGTGTGGTTGGCTTGGCATGGTGGGGACAAGGGTTTGGCATGCCATTGGCGCATGGTGCGGATGGAATTGTTGGCATGCCTTGGCGCGGTAGACATGGTTGGCATGCCTTGGCGCGGTAGATGTGGCTGGCATGGTTTTCCATTGGCACAGTGGTGCGGATGGCATGGTTGGCATGCCTTGGTGCGGAGATGTGGCTGGCATGGTTTTCCATTGGCACAATGGTGCATATGGCATGGTGGTGCGGCTGGCATGCCTAGGCGCGGAGACGTGGTTGGCATGGTTTGCCATTGGCACGGTGGTGCGGCTGGCATGGTTGGCATGCCTTGGCGCGGAGATGTGGCTAGCATGGTGGTGCGGCTGGCATGGTTTCCATGCCTTGGCGCGGAGGTGTGGCTTTCACGGCATCACTACACCATTTAGCCCGATTTGAGACATTTATATCTGTTGTTATGAATTTAAAAGACACATATAAGTGTCTCAAATCGTGCGTCCGGAATGCTTTGAGACGCCAGAAGAGACACTTATAAGTGTTTCTTAATTAATTAAAGCGACACGTTTTAAACGTCTCTTAAATTAGTTAGAGACATTGTTTTAGTGCGACTTATAAATTAATTAAGAGACATTTATATGTTGTCTCTTAGTTTCATAGGAAACACATATATACCTGTCTCAAATATTTTTCCACCTATAGATTTTTCTTTTACTACACTTATATGCATCTCGAAATTAAAATAGCTTTAAAAAAAACTGAATTTTTCAATTTGGAATTCCCAAAAATCTAGAATTAAAAGTTCATGCACTTGCACCTGAATACAGGCACCTAGCAAGAGCTGCCAGCCATTCCATTTTCCATCAAATATGAAAGAACATTTCAAATATGATCAATCTCACATTTATAATTACAGATGTAAGATATTCAAAATCATAACAAAAAACAGCTTCCTACAACTGCAAGTCTCTCTACAACTCTGGATCAAATTAAGAAACGACCAACAACTTGTTCACTAAAATCATGTTATGCTTATCCAACTCTGTCTTCTTGATTTCCTAGGAGTCAGCTTACACACCAAATAAACAATACAAAAAAAAACAAGAAAAGATCAGATGAACACAATTTCCATACATAAGGAAAAGATATACCTTAACTGGAGCATCTTGTTCCGATCTTTCCATAAGAACAGCAACATGGACCAAAATTAGACATGTTACACAAATTTCAAGTATGATATTTTGAGTAAAACGCATAATTTTAATTGTTTGGAAATAAAAGTACAAACTAAGTTAGAAAACAAATTCTCTAGCTCCACCTACCAAAATTCAGGATTATATCTACTTGATGTTTTTCTTTGACCTCAACTGCAGTTCAAACAAGCAAATGAATACACGAGTTACAATATGCAATATCATAAAGAATATCACAAACCCTACAAGACTACAAATGGAAATAAATGGCAAAATTTATTGAAAAAGCATAAAAAGAAATACCCAGCTGCTGTGTCCACATTTCTTCTTCTGCAGTTACAGCACGAGGACGAAGACGTGCATATCATATGCAACCAAATCACATATAATCGGAATTTCAAGATAACATCACTCCGACACATACACATCAATGCAGCACATTGCTTTGAGCAAGTTCAATGCAAAAATTGATAAAAGCAAAACAAAAGTCTAAATTGTTAAGTTAAATTTCTGAATTGTTAAAGCACTTTATAAATCCAATTACATAAATGCACAACATAACGGTGGTTCCCAACTTAATCTCAGTCTTATAATGCTATACCTACTATTTGAACTTTCATCAATCAATTTAAATTCTCAGATGTCTATTTTCCGCCTCTGTTATATATGGTCTACCTATCACATGATTATCAATTCATTTACAGGGGTGATAAGTGTGAAAGATTCATCTTACTTGCGTTATATCATCTTGTACTGGTTGAACTTACTTGCTAAAGCCATCAAATAACATGGTTCAATAATCCCACATCATAGCCTCAAAACAAGATGTAGAGTCGATTCTTCATTCACACAAAAAAAAAAAGTATACACATCAATACTTTAAAAACTGAACAAGCTCAAATGGATGAAACATGGAGGTATTTCGAATTTTACCTTTCTGGATGTGTACGACCATCTTTAAGTTACTCCTGCTGGAAATAGTGGTTCCATCTCATTCTCAATCTTATAAGGTTATACCTATGAGGAAAACTTATATCAATCAAACCCGCAGACATCACAAGTGTTACTAATGCTTGTAGCTTGTGAATAAATTGTGGTGGTCATCATCATTTTTTGGCTCAGTTGAGCTAGGTGCAATCTGCAGAGGAAGCAACTAAAATATTAGAAAAAACTAATTCAGGTACACCATCTCTAGAAAACTAAGTAAGCATCATATATCATATATAAAAAGCTAATGTAACTATCACGATTTAATAAACAATTCACTTAGTGTAACAAGGCTTTGGAATCTCAAGTCATTTGCCCATAAATCCTACAAATCTTAGCACCTGCATAATTAATAATTCCCTAAGGACTTACACAACCTAAAAACTTAAAGATAACTCCGCACAGTTGAGTAGCATTTTACCCGTAAAAATCACCACCTTTATTTTCAAGAATTTTGAGTCCAGTATGAACGAATGAGTTCATTTCCTTTAATTCCAGTTACCGTATCTCTGCAATCTCATAAGAATCTAATGTGAGTAACAAAATTCTCGTTAACACCAAATTGAAAAATCAATTTCAAGTACAATGGTTTCAAACTTAAAGCCAACATCTACTAGTCTTATAACAGTTGAAGATATAACCACACATATATCGAAAGAAAACGATGACTTAGACAACAAAATGAATTTCATAAGCAGTCTGGTAGTCTCCCAAGTTAGACCTTTCACAAGACCGTAGTGTATATGTTTACCCTGCAAAATTTAATAGAAGTTACACATTAAAATACGATAAACTATGGGTCTAATGTACTACTGAAGGTAATATCTGAACAATTGATACATACATATATATATATATATATATATGCAAAATACAATAGAAGGTCAATATATGAACTCCAAGGTTTTTATGAATGTCTGAACAATTGATACATATATATACTCCAGGACCTGAAGATCTGATTCAAGGAATGGGAGACATACTTGCTTATGTACAAATAAAGGAAAATCCGATTAGCAGATCATCAAACTTGGACAACCGGTATTCATGAATCTATGTTTGAAGCATGTGACCGAGAAAGAATGACTAACAACTCATGAAAATTTGATAGAGGAATTTATGTAACTACTTTTGAAGCACTTAGATGAATTAGAGTGGCTAGTTTGATAAACACAAGATCCACTTCCAAGGGCCACAACAAGGTACAAAGATCTTACCGGATATTAACCTTCAGCCTCTTGTTACATGGTTTGTATAGTCCTGCAGGTAAGAGAATTAATTTTTCGGACTCCACAGTGCATCATGATTTAGAGATAGGTCTTTGATAATTGACATTATAAAGTCGCATATTGCAAACGAATTCTGCAAATCACAGTGATCAAGTCACAAAAATATCTTCAGATATGGTAAGACCACCACAACACTGATAACCAACATATGAAGAATCTGATCTAACTGATACATGGACTTACAATTTGCTTATTTATATAAAAGTACACTTCTGAGCATTTGATACTCTCAAAAATAGCAATCAATATGTAATGAATTTTCCTTTTCTTTTCAGTATCATCTGATTTCCTGTCTTCGTCTCCATGCACCATCGCATAAATAAATAAATGCAATTGTCAGAAATTAACAGTTGACTAGAAAAAATAGTTGTGTTAGTCTCTTGCGTTATTCTCTTTCACTTTAATACATCCTTGCGAACAACCAGGTAATAATTCTCGACACTTTAACAAGCAGTGAAATAAGCAAGAGGCAGATGCAAGAAGGGTACCCACACACCCAATACAATACTTCTACATTTAGTGGATATATACACATATGTAGACATATATTTACTAGGTATGGAACAAATGCACGATCTAAATGCAAACCAAGCATTTTATACTAACTAAACATGCCCTGAACATGCACCTTCCATGGAAAGACAACTAAAGCAGAAACACGAGTTTTCAGTTTCCAAACAATAATATTCAGTTGAAACTCATAAATATAACACACCAAAATCAAAATCTTCAAAGCATGCATAAAATAAGATACAAAAAAACTTTAGAGACAAGACAAAACCACATTCTTGACTGATTAAGTTTGAGATATTATAATAGCTACAAATCATACAGTTTGAAGCTCTAGATCGCTACACTATAGCAAACCAATAACTTCAAATGATTGTATTTCCATATTTCCTTACTAAACAAAGTCATATGAACATAAATCAAATAACAACCATGAAAGACAAACTCATAAGCTCAATTGATTAAGCTAAGACCTCTACCATACTCATAACCTTTATTAAAGATCAAACATGTTAACAACCATAAAAAAAAAATACACAAAACTTGCAAAATATAGAGAGAAAAACAACCAAGTAATAAGGTTAGATTTTATACCTGAATCTTCAAGGATTTGCAGTTGAACCTTCTAAAAATTTCACTTGAATCTTCTTCTGCGAGTTTCAAACACAAAAATTAGAAATTAATTTTCTAGGGTTTACAAATCAAAGTAATTTCGATTTCTATAAAAGGGGTATTTCTTACCTGAGGTTATAGATATTCTAGGGTTTATACTTCTTCAATTGAATCTTCTTCTGAGGGTTTCATGCTAAAAGAAAATTTTAATTTGATTTCTCTCTACTCTGTAAAATAGGGTTTTTAATACCACTTTTTAGGTTTACAAAATCACAATCAGTTTGATACTTTTGGTTTGATTTCTGGATCTCGATTTCTGTCACTCGATTTTTCTGATTCCTCTCTGTTGGTTTTGAACTGAAGAGAAAACTGAAAGGAGATAAGAGAGAGAGACAAGAGAAGATAAGAGAATAAAATAAAAAATGAAGAGAAAAGGAAACAGAAAATAAAAGAAAGAGTGATGAAAGAAGTATAAAGATAAGACCCAGTTAGTTAGTTTTTTTTTTTTTTAAATCATCTAAATTTAAGATAACCCAATATAAAAGGGGGGACCTAAAATAAATTGGTGGGAATTCATTCTAATCACATGAATTCAACTTCAATACTATTTGATGTGAGACAAAGATATGGGGGGGATTTGAGAGGGAAATAAATGTGAAAGAGATTTAGAAAATTGGAAATAGAGGGAAATTTGGGGTTTTGGAGGGAAACAAAATGGAATTAAAATGAAAAAGAAATTATAAATAAATTGATATATATATATAAATTATTAAAAGTTTTTGTAATGTTTAAAACTTTTAAGACACTTGTAAAAAATTTAAGACACTTGTAAGAGTAGTTGAAAAATCAGAATTAAAGCAACTCATATTTTTAATTTGAGACTCTTATATGAGTGAAAACACTAAAGACATGTATATGTGTCTCGAACCCAAAAATGAGTATGTCTCAAATCGGGCCATATGGTGTAGTGCATGTCTTTGACACATGTGGTGTGGGAATTAGGGTTTGGCCTATCGAAACCTTAATTAGTATTTAAAAAAGGTAACCTGGTAATTTTCTCGCAGACTTATTAAAGGTTTCAATAAATGCACTTAGTGGAGACATTATTACTCAAGTTTTGTGACATCACTGTCTGAGTAGGGTTTTACGATTTTAACCCTAAGCTAAAAACCACCATCAACATTAAGTCCCCTCCTTAGCTCGGAACATGGGCATTGTTGCGAGGTAAGCATAAGATGGTGACAGAAAAAGACAGAATCGAAACGTAAATCATGCAAGATGGTCAGGAAGATCTATCTAACCTTTTTCGGGAAGTAAGGATAATATGTGATCCTCATATTTGGCGGCTTTGCATAAATTATGCTCTTGGTACTGCAGGTTAGGCTGGAAAGGAGCCGCTAGTGTAGATTTGGTGTGAAGGGAAGATGCTAGCACTGGTCGGCTTGGACTTGGAGCCATTAGCACCGGATCGGCTTAGAACGGGAGCCGCAGGTATTGTGCGGCTTGGAAAGGATCCGCGAGCGTTGGATTGGACTGGAATGAGTTGTCAACATTGGTTGGCTTGGAATGGGAGCCGCATGTATCGTGCATCTTGGAATGGAGCCGTGAGCGTAAATTTGGCGCGGGCGCTGATCTGTTGTCCTGGCAAGGCATGAGTGTTGGCTTCGGGAAGATAACAACTTGCTTCAGTTCCGTGGGAAGGTGACGACGGCTTCGGGAAGATAACAACTTGCTTTAGTTCCGTGGGAAGGTAACGAATGGCTTCGGGAAGATAACAACTTGCTTCAGTTCTGTGGGAAGGTGACGACTGGCTCTGGGAAGATAAAAACTTGCTTCAGTTCCGTGGGATAATGACAACTTTATCTAAATTAGGGTTTAGCATGTCGAACCCCTAATTAACGCCCCTTACTAGAATCGTTGTAGAATTCTCGTACGAACTCGGATTTTGACGGTTCGTCCCTCCATTTTAATCGGAAAATAATTTTCTATCTTTTGGCGAGGGAATATTTAGGGTTTTAGCTCATTTAGGAGGTGAAAATGACCCGACAGAGGAAGAATTTAGGAGGGATTTTGCGGGCCCGGGGTAGCATAGTCGTGCCGAGTCATCTATTCTCGTTCATGGAGCAAGAAGGAAACTTTATTCTGTGCAAACTCTAGAAACTCCGTCCATATGAAAAGAGGTATTGACCTTATTCTATTTTATGTTGCTCGTCCGGACACGTGCTTTCATATGCGGTGTCTCTCCAATGGATTCCAAAACTTACCAAACTCCATTGCATTCTTGGGACGGAAGGATGAGTTTGTGTTGTCGGTTCATCCTTGATTTTAGGTTGTTTAGTTCCTGGACCTTCTGATCGCGATGATAGTATGTTGTGGATGATTGTATGATCGAAATCTTCCGTAGCCACTGGATGAAATAGATGAGTAGGGAGACGTTTTTTTGCCGACGTGCTACTATCAAGTCTTCAAGGACTTTGTTCTAAGAGACATCCTTTGAACCATCTTCTGAATCTCGGACTATCGTATGGAATGGGGTGCGATGGCAGTCCCCAATTATATTTTTGTTAGATCCGATGGCACGACCGAACATGTGAATGTATCTCTGTGCCGTGCTTTTGGAGTCTTCGATGAACATGTACGGCTTCACGTTAAGAAATTCCTATGGCTCGTAAAACTTCGACAGTAATGATGTTGAAATCATAAATAACTTGGTTGAAGGGGGTGAAAGCGCCCCGTGCTGGTAGTCCCCATGTGTATCCTACTTTCATTGCATCTCCTTAAATCCACGTCCACATGATTTAATACAAGCTTATTGCACTCTTCTGGATGTGACACTGGGATGCTCAGAATATCACATGGATGAAATACTCTGGATAGTAAAGTGGTAAAAACTAAAAATGATGGAGTTATATTGTTTATCGTGGATCCCTCTGCTTCTTCAGGAAAATATTTAATCCGTGTCTCTGGGGTTATCTCATGAATCTTTGATGGTCATCGGGATGGACTGCGAGGAGCAGTCCCAAGTCACACTTTTCTTTAGTTTCTGAAGTTATTTCTTCTGAGCAGGCTTGGGATCCACCGCGGCCTTGTAAAATGTGCAGGCGTCTTCTAGACAGAGAGGTGATGATATTCTTACGCTGCACCCTTGAAAAGTAAATGACCTCATCGTGACTATGACCTTTTGGTTAACCGTGTCTTCTGAGCTTTGACAGTGAAGGGATTCTGTGTATATCCTCAGTCCCCGAATGTGGTTTACATGTTTCCATCTTTGTAGTGATCATGCTTTGGTGAAGCTCTCGCTGGTATCCACAAACGAGCGGCACCGGTTCTTGGAAACAGATGTGATTAGGAGAGACTACATTGTCATGGGAACAAAGTAGGTTGGATGGATGCATAAGCGAGCAAACTGTCCATGAACATGAGCTTTGGCGGGAAGGAGGCGTTGAAGAGGCTTCGGTTCTTGGAGAGGACGTTGAAACTTATATAGCAAAAAACGCTAAAGCTTCGTCTTCGGATCCTGGAGCAGCTTATGGAGAGAACACTGAAGCGGAGAAGCTGCTGGAGCGAACGTTTAAAGCGGAGCAGCTGACAAAGTGAACGTTGAAGCAGAGTCGCTGCTGGAGGATGTTGAAGCGGAGAGGCTACATCGATCAATCAGTGTGTTGTCAAACTGGACACCCTTCAAGCGAACAGTAGTTAGGAGACCCTAGTTCCATCTATCAATCGTGTTTTTCAAGAGAGGTTGGGGTTTGGGAATGACTTCCTGGCTGGAAACAGCTGCTTTCCTGATGGCTGCAAATATGTCTTGACGTTGTGCCTAAGGTAAATATATAATATCATATAAATGATACATAATTGACTGCACGATTTTTCAGGAGAAGTCCCCAGAAATCATGCATCTCCTGACAGGAAAAGAGTCATTGTGAACTCATGGGGGTTGCTGATTTTCTTTGCTTCGATTTTGGAGAAGTCGTTCCTGATATTTACGTGTGATAAAACTAGATTGCTGATTTCCTTCTATTGGGCGTTCAAGAGCAATGCTGGAAGGATGAAAGATGCAAGATGTTAGCGCTGGAAGGATGCAAGCTATTGTAAAGATGCAAGTTTTTAGCGATGGAAGGATGCAAACTGTTAGCGCGTTGGAAAGGATGCAAGATGTTGGCGCTGAAATGATGCAAGTTGTTAGCATTGGAAAGGATTCAAGCTGCTGGCGCTGGAAAGATGCAAGATGTTAGCGCTGGATCGGCTTGGAATGGGCGCTGGCTTGGCGTGGGCGCTGGCTTTGCGTGGACGCTGGATTAGCATAGACGATGGCTTGGATTTGGTATGGCGCGGACTGTTGGCTTGACATGGCGCGGACTATTGGCTTGGCACGGCGCTGTCTTGGCATGACGCAGGCTTGGCGTGGGGCGACGCGGACTTGTTCTTGCGGGCCCAGTTGCCTCTTTCCATATGTAGCTCAAACAGGAAATCCTTTCCTTATTTAAATTCCAAAAAGTGTTATGCTTATGAAAGGGGTTGGCTTCCATTTTTATCTCGTATCTTTGTTATCACGTCCTGGTGTTAGTGGTAGCGTGGTGGCAATAAAGTGGGCAAGCATATTCCATCTATGTACTCCAGCGTTTCTCTTTTAATTTGTTCTCTTGTTTTCTTGTGTTAGTGCAAACCCTTGCCATAGGTATGCCTTCCATAAATCTGTAGAAATATTTTTCTTATGAACTGGTTTAAACCCTAGCCATGTGTATGCCTTTCATAAACTTGTAGAAATACTTCATTATAAACAATTCCTCTTCGAATATCACCGTAGTAACGTCGGCTACCTCATGAATAGTGACTGGTAATCATCATTATGCAAAGTAGGCACGTACGGGTAGGTGACTTTTTTTTTTTGAAAGGAAAACAAAGCGCCTGGTTTATGGTTTGATTTGAATTGATTGATAATTTTTATTTATGAGGGTTTTGCATTATTATTTGGGAATGAATTATTTTGGAATTGATTATTTTGGGAATGATGTTGTCTTGGTTACGATTGCAAGTGACGCAAACATCCCAGGAAAACCATGGAACCGTGTGTTGGTAGCTAACATGGGGTGAAACATAACATGGCTATCGGTTTTATCATTCCCGTGAAAACTTGAAATAGCAAACCATGTATCTTGTCTAGGTAAGATTTACTCGGTTTTTCAGGTCTCCTGATGAAAAAGGAGCCTTCCGGGTATAAGACTGAATTTTATGGGAAACACCGCCGTGATTGTGGAAAGTCCCCAGCCTTCTCATCTGATAATCGAGTCGCCGATCCCTGGTTGGATCATTCGCTTTTAATTTCTAGGCAGTCCCTATTCATCCCTCGCCGTGTCAATACTGATAATCGGGTCGTCTGGTAACTGAGTCGTCGATCCCTGAGAGGATCGACTGCTTCTACCATCTTGATGTCTGGGTCGAAGCATGAGTTCGATTGTCGAAAATTGACATTATAACCGAAAGATCAATCTCCCACTGTGGTCGCCAATTGTTTGAGGGTGAAAACCATTTCTGCTGATTTTGGTAATTTCGGGTGTGTGGGTGAGAAACGAATTTAAACCCTAAACAATGTACTGAAAGGGAGTACTTTAGATTCGAGAGATCAATCTGTACAAATACGGCCTAAACCAAGAAATGGTCGCTCCAGACTTTCTTCGGTCACAAAGTGAAGGAGAAGGGTTGGTTTTGGGGAGGGAAGTGAAGAAAGTGTTGAGACCAGAATAGTTGATTATGGAAGAGTAGTTGTTTTACGACTTGTATCAGAAAGTGGGAATCTAACAGATGGAAAGCTAGAAAATGTTTTATGAGTGTTGTATGCTCATAACTTGAACTTGTTGTTTGGTGGAAATAGGTAATTCCTATTTATACAAGTCGAAGTGAAACGTACTCTGGTCTCATTAAGAAATAGAAAACGGGTGAGTAAATGGGAGGAGGTGGTAAACGGTAACGCCTGGAATTGATGTTCCATAAAAGAAAGCGTTTCACCATTACTACCGGTATTTACTAATTGCCTCACCCTTATGACACTTTCTTATAACGGGCATAGTGTACGCCGCACGCTGTAAACCGCCAAACCAATACCCAATGAGCATCCCCCAGTTTGTGACATGCGTTGATGGCTCAAGTGTTTTCGTGGAAAACATGTAGCATGTTGCTGCTGTTTGGCAAGTTAATCTGGGAGACTTGCAGGCTCGGTGGCGACCCTCGACGGTCAAGATTTTGGATCCTGAGAGGAAGGGTAGCCGTTGATTATTCCAACCCTTCGCTTGGTATCTAGCAGCACGAAAGCATGGACGGTCATGGATTTAACGTGGTTAGGCATAGCCAAGATAGGATTTTGTCATTACGCCAAAGGTGGCCATGCGTTAGCTAGTGACCTTAGACGACTAAGATATGCATCTTAGATGGAAGGGTGGTCGTTCATTATTGCAACCCTTCGTTTGTTAGCCATCGGCATGAGAGCATGACCGGCATGGCTTGGCATAGTTTTGGCGTGGCCAAAATTGGGGTTTTAGTACAAACCGGGATGTTTGTCTTGGGGCCGGAAGTTTCCATGCGTTAGGTGGAAAACTTGAACGGTTAAGATTTGTGATGCAGTTTTACAAGTGGTAAGTATAGGGGTTTGATTCTCGGAATTTTTTAAAGATTTGGTTTTTAGACAAAAAGATGGTGATTTTTATAAAACTTATAAAATAATGGAAATGCTAAAAATGATTTTTGTGTTCAATTAAAAGAGTCTAGGATGTCGAGATTCCATCACTACTACACATACTAAATGATTATAACTATTCCCTATAATACTCTCCAAAAATTACTCAAGACGATTTAGGACAAATAATACGTCTCGGAAAATAAATCTTTTCAAGCAATTAATTTTCTCAAAGAATTAACAATCTTCTTCACTATAAAATGCTAGTCTCTAACATAGAATATATAAATCAATTATCAAGCATCATAGGACACATGAAGAAAATCATTATCGTTACGAATCAAGAATAAGGACCAAGAGAATTATTATAAAAAATAATCAAAACATTTTAGCACACATAGTAGGATTTCCTCTCTAATCCTAGATAGAAATTTAGCTACTCATAATTAAAAGTACTAACAAAGAAATGAAAGAAGAAGGAATGAAAGAAGAGTATGTAGAAGGGGTGTGGGATGGAGAGGTGTGAAGAGATGTGTGGAGGTTGTGTTCGTAGCTCCCTATTTATAGTAGATGATGACCCAAACCATCGTGCAAGGTGATGATGGTTTCCATTACTGTTGGTGCTCTCTCCACTAATTTCCTTTCTTTTGTTTCATACGGTGGGTGCTGGGCGGTCGCTTTTTATTTATTTTGTATCTTCTCTTGCTTTCTTTTCTGTCTGCGACTCCATATCTTCACCTTCTATTTTCTTTTCTATCTCCCACCATCCCACGTTCTTTCTTTTCTTTTTCTTTCATTTCCTTACGGCTCTTCCTTTCCATCTCATTGCCGTTCACCATTATCTCCACGTTTTTGACAACTCTAGCCAGCTACTTTGATCCATAGCATCAGCGTCTCGTCATTACTCGTCATCGATTGTTGTCAACAGCACTTCATCGTGGCAACACCAACAACCGAGCACTCTCTGTCATGTTAACTGCCCTTGACTCACATCACCATCGAGCTCATCACTGCATGAAAGCTCGAGCTCGACATTTTATATTCCCTGTGAACTCAACTCGAGTTGCCATTGCCAACAGTCCCGTCGACTGCCATTGCTCGTGTTCTAACAGTCATCTTCTCAACATTCATGGCAGCAGCGATCACAAACCAGCCACCATTGTCGTTTTTCATCACGAACATGAACCATCCAGCTCCTATGTCGAACTAGAGCTCTCTTGATAGCTCACAGCTTCAACAGCAGCTCCTCCGTCACAATATATCCATTAGCAAGTTCATCTGCTAAGCTTCACCATTTCCACGTCAAGAACAACCCCAGCAGCTCATCATGGCAGCAGCGTCTCGTCCAAGCTCCTCTCATGACAGCTTCGACCATGCAACTCGAGATCCAACACTAGCTGCTTCTCCCTGAGTTCTCTCCGAATAATGGCAGCAACATATCTTCCATCAATCTCGAGCTCAGCCAAACACCAGCACCAAACGATCACCCATGCAAAACTGCACGCGGGATTTTCATCATTTTGAATTTTAGCCTCCCCCTAATAGAATACTGGACTGCCTTTAGCAGTTCCCTTTGAACTGACTACCCCTTAACATGAAGGTGTCCCTTAACGTACAGTGAGGGTGCCCCTTAACAAGAGATACCCATTCAACTGTCAGTCCTGGAAGACTGACAATTTAATTCCAAGTTCATTCTTATTTTGCCCATAACTTCTTCATACGGACTCCAAATGACTCCGTTCTTTCGCCGTTGTCTTTGCCTTCTCATCCCCTACCCAATGAAAAGTATAGTAGATGATGACCCAAACTATCATGCAAGGTGATGATGGTTTCCATTACTGTTGGTTCTCTATCCACTAATTTCCTTTCTTTTGTTTCATACGGTGGGTGCTGGGCGGTCGCTTTTTATTTATTTTGTATCTTCTCTTGCTTTTTTTTTCTGTCTGCGACTCCATATATTCACCTTCTATTTTCTTTTCTATCTCCCACCGTCCCACGTTCTTTATTTTCTTTTTCTTTCATTTCCTTACGGCTCTTCCTTTCCAGCTCATTGCCGTTCACCATTATCTCCACGTTTTCGACAATTCTAGCCAGCTACTTTGATCCATAGCATCAGCGTCTCGTCATTACTTGTCATCGATTGTTGTCAATAGCACTTCATCGTGGCAACACCAACAACCGAGCACTCTCTGTCATGTTAACTGCCCTTGACTCACATCACAGTCGAGCTCATCACTGCATGAAAGCTCGAGCTCGACATTTTATATTCCCTGTGAACTCAACTCGAGCTGCCATTGCCAACAGTCCCGTCGACTGCCATTGCTCGTGTTCTAACAGTCATCTTCTCAACATTCATGGCAGCAGTGATCACAAACCAGCCACCATTGTCGTTTTTCATCACGAACATGAACCATCCAGCTCCTATGTCGAACTAGAGCTCTCTTGACAGCTCACAGCTTCAACAACAGCTCCTCCATCACAATATATCCATTAGCAAGTTCATCTGCTAAGCTTCACCATTTCCACGTCAAGAACAACTCCAGCAGCTCATCATGGCAGCAGCGTCTCGTCCAAGCTCCTCTCATGACAGCTTCGACCATGCAACTCGAGATCCAACACTAGCTGCTTCTCCCTGAGTTCTCTCCGAATAATGGCAGCAACATCTCTTCCATCAATCTCGAGCTCTCACCAAACACCAGCACCAAACGATCACCCATGCAAAACCTGCACGCGGGATTTTCATCATTTTGAATTTTAGCCTCCCCCTAATAGAATACTTGGACTGCCTTTAGAGTTCCTTTGAACTGACTACCCCTTAACATGAAGGTGTCCCTTAACGTACAGTGAGGGTGCCCCTTAACAAGAGATACCCATTCAACTGTCAGTCCTGGAAGACTGACAATTTAATTCCAAGTTCATTCTTATTTTGCCCATAACTTCTTCATACGGACTCCAAATGACTCCGTTCTTTCGCCGTTGTCTTTGCCTTCTCGTCCTCTACCCAATGAAAAGTAGAAATCTTGTATTTGAACGAGTTACATTTGGTCTTTGGCCCTTCTTCTCTCTTAGCTAGCTTCTTTTATTGCACAACTAAGCTCGAATTCACTTCTTTTTGGATTATTCACCTAATAACACACAAATAAGAGAAAACACGCGTAACACACAATAATCTGCAAGAAAACCATCAAATACTAGCATGGAATTAACACCAAATATATGTGAAATATGCACTTATCAAATTCCCCCACACTGGCTTTTGCTAGTCCTCGAGCAAACTAAAAATCCTAACTCACTGTCATGAGGCATCACGATTGCATTTAGCGTATGCAATAAGCCTTTAAACCCCTAGGTGTCCCTAGTGGACGAGTTATAGTCTCAGGATGGTTTACCAGAGGTATACCCACAAAACCTACTCCAACTTCAAAGCGTTCCAACGTCCCAAGCATCCAAAGAGTTATGAGAACATAGAGTTTCTGCATGCTAGTAACAAGAAGTTAGAAATACCAAAGAACTTATTCTCATTCTTAAATATTGAGTGAGAAATAATCACACCATAATGAGAGAACGCGTGTTTGAGAAACGACCAATAAGAATTTCGCCTTGACTTCTGCCTCACTTAAAGAATTTTATGATAATTGCACTTAATAAGACAGATTTTTTATGGGTCTCACATGTGTGCAGGTAGGAATGAAGATAGAACTCCTACACACGTTGAATGGTGGGAAGGAAACCTTCCGAATTATTTCTGGAGACCCCACAAAATCGTGGGAAATAAAAGACTTTTTCTGATGATCTCTAAGAAAGGAAATCAACCACTTATAACAAGGATGAGAGTACTTACCACCTTCACATCTGATTGCACTGATTATAACACCACTCTCACAGCATCCAATAGAAACGTCTTCCTTCGGCTCGTCTTCTTCATCTTGGTCTTCGTTCTTCAACTGTTGATGATAAATTCTTGAATTTAGTAGAACTTTGACAATTTATAACTCTTTTTCCTCTATTTCTTGTCGCTTGAAACTTCTTTATAGATTTTTCTTCCCCATGGTCTTATTGAACAAATAACAACCTAATGCAAATCTTCTTTCTTTTTTTTATTATTATTTTTTTATTATTATTTTTCATTTTTTTTTTTAAATAAGATTGCAACTACAATAATAAAATTAACATGGCCATGAAAGAAGTACTTTACCACTTTGATCTTCACAACTTGTATTGTCTTCATATCATAAACTTCAATAATTCTCATCTTTTGATTTTCTCTCCTCTTGTAAATAAGTCTTCATACTTAGATATAAAATTTTCTCTTCCTTGAATTGTTGCTTAAAAACCTTAAACGTCTTCAAATTTCCTTGTAGATTTTGATGTCGCTCCTTTGTTGATGATGTGTTTCTATGGACCTGTTGTTGGTGAGAGAGAATGGTGCTAACTGCAAATCAAACTACAAGAAGGAGGTTTTCATCTATAGACGTCACCCTCATGATTGACAAAATTAGCACTCAAGAGATCAAAAATAGTGTTGAAAATAGTGTGAAGTTGGGTAGCTCACCATTCTACCCGGAATTTACATATGGTGACACACACTCAAAAGAAATCTCTTTAGTCATCTACAAAGAAATCTGGTTTGGTGCCTCTGTTGATTTGAAAATAGGTAGTCTCCACTAATGATTGATCAACAACTCTAATAATTCATTTCTCTCTGCTCCTAATTTGCATCACTGGCATGATTAAATCCATTATTTAACACTCCAATTCGTAAGAAATCCGAACGTAGTTCTCTAATACTTCCAAGTTCAGTTATGTCGGTCAGAATTCTCTATGTAAACATACCTATAAGTATGATAGTGACTCTAAAATCTCTATAAGTTGGAGGTTTTATTCAAATATATAATAATTATTATTTTTTTATTTTTTTGAAAATTTTGAATCAAAAAGGCTAAAAACTCTATATGCAAAAGATCCAAACACTCCCTCACACTTAAATGTTACATTGTCCTCAATGTTCTAAAGATAAAATTAAAAGAATGAACAAGGAGAAACTGTTACCATTTGAATCAAAAGAGTTAAGGAAAGATATTACCTTGTTGCATGAGCATGGGTTACCTCCCAAGAAGTGCTAAGTTTAATGTCTTCAGCCAGACATGACTGTACCTGCAGAAAATTAGTCGTGATAAACGGGATCCTGTAAATTTGTATTTTCCACATCCGGGTTGGTCAATTCGATAAATGGTTTCAACCGCTGACCGTTGACTTTAAAAGTCTCTCCAGTATCATGGTTCCTCACCTCAATAGCACCGTGAGGATACACGGTCTTGACATAGAATGGGCCAGTCCAGCAAGATCTAAGCTTACCAGAAAAAAGGTGAAGGTGAGAATTATACAAGAGAACTTTCTGTCCTGGTGTAAACGACTTTCGAAGAATCGATTTGTCGTGAAAAACTTTGGTTTTCTCCTTGTAAATTTTCGCATTTTGGTAAGAATAATTACGAATTTCTTCCAACTCATTGAGCTGAAGTCTACGGTTATCACCAGCAGTAGGTAGGTCAAAGTTTAGCCGTTTAATGGCCCAATAAGCTCGGTGTTCTAATTCTACAGGCAAATGGCAGGCTTTACCGAAGACAAGTCTATACGGAGACATCCCAAGTGGAGTCTTAAAAGCGGTTCGGTAAGCCCACAATGCTTCTATTAAGCACAAAGACCAATCCTTTCGGGTAGGGTTTACGGTCTTCTCTAAAATTTGCTTGATCTGCCTATTAGACACTTCTACTTGGCCACAAGTTTGTGGGTGGTAAGGTGTATAAACCTTATGGGTAATGGAGTATTTCTTCATGAGCGTCTCGAAAGACCGGTTACAAAAATGTGATCCTCCATCACTAATGATTTCTCTAGGCATACCAAATCGAGAGAAAATATTGTCTCTAACAAACTTGATCACAACATGGCGATCGTTTGTCTTGGTAGCTATTGCTTCAACCCACTTAGACACATAGTCCACAGCTAATAAGATGTAAAAGTTTCCATAGGAATCGACAAAAGGGCCCATAAAATCTATACCCCACACATCAAATATTTCTATTATCAGTATAGGATTTAGTGGCATCATATTTCTTCGGGTCAACTTCCCTAACTTCTGACATCTCTCACAACTTTGACAAAATAGGTGGGAGTCCTTGAACAGAGTTGTCCAATAAAGACCAGATTGTAGAACCTTAGCAGCTGTTTTCTTAGAACTAAAGTGACCCCCACAAGCTCCAGAATGACAAAAAGTCAGAACACTGGAGATGTCGTTGTCAGGAATACAACGAAGGATGATCTGATCAGGGCAGTACTTGAATAAGTATGGATCATCCCATAAAAAATATTTAACCTCAGACAAGAATTTAGCTCTATCCTGTTTAGACCAATGTTCGGGCATTTGACCAGTTACCAAATAATTGACAATGTCAGCAAACCAGGGTAATGAAAAATAGTTGTTCATCAGGGAACGTGTCATGGATTGGTATCTCATCATCTCTAGTCTCATCAAGGATATGGGATAAATGGTCAGCTACCACATTTTCAGACCCTTTCTTATCACGAATATCTAGAGTAAATTCTTGGAACAGCAATACCCATCTAATCAGCCGTGGTTTAGAGTCCTTCTTTGAAAGGAGATACTTGAGTGCGGCATGATCAGAATAGACAATGACCTTAGACCCTAGAAGATATGATCTAAATTTCTCCAAAGCAAAAACGATGGCTAACATTTCTTTCTCAGTGGTTGTGTATTTCAACTGGGCATCGTTTAGGGTCCTACTAGCATAATAAATCACACTAGGTGTTTTATCATGTCGTTGGCCAATGACAACACCAACCGCATAATCGGACACATCACACATGAGTTCAAATGGGAGGTTCCAATTGGGTGGTTGGATGATAGGGGCAGAAGTCAACAATAATTTAAGCTTCTCGAAAGCTTGAACACAGGCTTCATCAAATACAAAGGAAGTATCTTTAGCAAGTAGGTGCGATAGAGGTAAAGCAATTTTGCTAAAGTCTTTGATGAAACGACGGTAAAATCCAGCATGTCCAAGGAAAGATCTAACATCGGTTACATTCTTAGGTTGTCTTAATTTGGAAATTAGGTCAACCTTGGACTTATCAACTTCTATTCCCTTAGAGGACACCACATGTCCTAACACTATTCCAGATTTAACCATAAAATGACACTTTTCCCAATTAAGGACTAAGTTCTTTTCTTTACAACGTTCTAGAACTAGTGTAAGGTGGTGCAAACATTCATTGAAAGAGGATCCAAACACCGAAAAATAGTCCATAAAGACCTCGAGAAATTGCTCAACCATGTTCGAAAAGATACTTAGCATGCAACGTTGGAATGTTGCGGGTGCATTACACAACCCAAAAGGCATACGCCTGTAAGCAAAAGTACCAAATGGACATGTGAAGGTTGTTTTCTCTTGGTCTTCCGGGGCTATAGGGATTTGGTTATAACTAGAATAACCATCGAGGAAACAATAATAGCTGTGGCCCGCTAATCTTTCTAAAATCTGGTCGATGAATGGTAAAGGAAAGTGGTCTTTCCTAGTTGCTGAGTTCAGCTTACGGTAATCTATACAAACTCTCCACCCGGTAGTAACACGGGTAGGTATCAATTCATTATTCTCATTCGCAACTACCGTAATCGCATACTTCTTTGGGACAACCTGTACAGGGCTGACCCATTTACTATCAGATATGGGGTATATGATACCCGCATCTAATAACTTGAGCACCCCAGTGCGAACAACTTCCTTCATATTAAGATTTAAACGTCTCTGCATTTCTCTTGATGTTTTGGCACCATCTTCTAAGTAGATGTGGTGCATACAATCAGCAGGACTAATTCCTTTCAAATATGCTATAGTCCACCCTATTGTAGTTTTTTGCTCACGAAGAACACTAACTAGTCTACTTTCCTGGTCGGGCTCTAAGTCAGAGGAAATTATGACAGGAAGAGTATTCTCATTACCAAGAAATACATATTTCAGTGTATCTGGTAGTGACTTTAATTCAAGGGTGGGAGCCTTAACTGATGATGGGAGAGGTTTATCTATGGTTGGCGGAAGAGGTTCTGGTTTGTTTGCCATTTTCCATAATTCATTACTGGTGCAGAGTCTAACAACGCATTAACTTCTTCAAAATGACTATCCTCATCATATTAAGCTTCAAAATGGGCCAAGCACGCCTCTAAAGGATCGTTAACACTATTGGTGGTAAAGGTATTCTCAACTAGAGAGTTAATCATGCATATAGACTCATAGTGTTCAGGATCCGGTGGGGCTTGTAACGCCTTAAAGACGTTCATTGAGATTTTCTGATTCCCAAAGGAAAATTCTACTAGGCCATTCTGACAATGTATGACTGCATTTGCAGTGGCTAGAAATGGACGACCTAGGATGATTGGGATATTGATATCTTGACTAGAGACGGGATGAGTGTCTAAAATCACAAAGTCAACAGGATAAATAAAGTTTTCTACCTGAACCAAAACGTCTTCAATAATTCCACCTGGGATTTTGGCTGACCTATCGGCTAACTGTAGTGTTATCTTAGTTGGCTTCATCTCCCCTAGTCCAAGTTGTTCATAAACCGAGAAAGGTAAAAGATTCACACTAGCCCCAAGATCTAATAGAGCATTGTATATCATTTGTTTTCCTATGACACATGTGACAGTAGGACAACCAGGATCTTTAAATTTGACTGGGTACTTTTGTGAGATTATGGAACTAACTTGTTGGGTCAAAAAGGCTTTTTTATGGACACTCGCATCTCTCTTGACAGTGCACATTTCTTTTAAGAACTTGGCCATAGCGGGTACATGTTTAATTGCATCTAACAAAGGCAGGTTAATCTTAACTTGCTTAAAGATATCTAGGATTTCAGCATATGTACTTGGCTTTTTCTTAGCTAGTCTTTGAGGAAATGGTGCAGGTGGTATGTACACTCTCTGAGGGATATCTTTCTCACTTGGACTCTTAGCACACTCAGGCCCATTAAGGTTTTCAGACGAGGTTTGGTCAACCTCTGTCTCCTTTTCAGCTGGACTTTTGTCCTTAGGTGGTTCTACCGAATTCTCTAGAGTTTTACCACTCCTAAGGGTGATAACTGCCTTGACATGTTCATTATGTTTAAAACTACCCGACATATTGACCTGGTTAAATCCTTTCGGATTTGGAGTTGTTTGACTAGGGAATGTCCCATTCTCCCTATCATTTAACCGATTCGAAAGTTGACTTATTTGAGTCTCTAGGTTGGAAATAGCCCGGTCACTATTTTGTTGGTTACGCTGACTCGTCAAGACAAATTCGTCGAGCTTATGACTTAAATGGTTGACATTTTGGGTAGTCTCGGCAAGGTTTTTCTCACTACGGTCAATAAAGAGTTGTATACTTTCCTCTAGAGATGACATCTTTTTATCAACTGGGCTCGGTTCTTAAACTTGAGCTTGGTTCCTAGAAAAACCGTATTGTGAGCTACTCGATGGGCCACCTTGATGGTTACCTTTAGACCACGAGAAATTCGGGTTATGTCTCCAACTAGGGTTATAGGTATTAGAGTATGGGTCAAACTTGGGTCGACCCTCATATTTAGAGTTCATACCACCATGTAGGACACTAACCTGGTCACGAGTATTTTCAGTTGGGTAAAACATGGGGCACTGAGATCCAATATGACTTTGATCACCACAATTGGTACATGGATATGTTCTAGGCTCACTATTACAGCTCATAGTCTGGTTGGACCCTTGGTTTATCTCTAAGGCTTCTAGATGCCTAAGGATGTCAGACCCATTATCAACTCTATTGACCCTATGGATAGGGTTCCTAGTTATTTCGGGCTCCCTCATTGAAGCCCATTGACGAGTCTTTTCAGCTAACTCGACCAACTCGTCAAAACATTTATCTGGATCTTTATGGGTAAATTCTCCATCACTCATTATTTCTACCTGCATTATGGTTTCACTATCAAGTCCCTCATATAAAATTTGGGCC
Source organism: Papaver bracteatum (assembly GCA_023529315.1). NCBI lineage: Eukaryota > Viridiplantae > Streptophyta > Magnoliopsida > Ranunculales > Papaveraceae > Papaver > Papaver bracteatum. Next base: position 451,900 of record JAJJWX010003606.1, read on the forward strand.
ATGTGGGCTTTATCAAAGCCGTGGTGTGGGCAATTGTATAACAATTCATTAAACCTTTCTACATAATCGTGTAGGTGTTCACCTAATTTCTGTTTAAAGGTTTGGATATACTGTCGAACAGCAGCAGTTTTATGGTGTGGGTAGAATCTCTTAACGAAAACTTCTACAAGCCCATCCCAGGTAGTGATTGTTTTGGAAGGAATGATATGATACCACTCACTGGCTATCTCTTCTAGGGAAAAGGGAAACAACCGTAATCTAACATCGTCTTTGGTGACATTAGGATAACTCATGGTGTCACAAATCATCTCAAAGTCACGGATATGGGTATACGGGTTCTCATTCTCTATTCCCCTAAACTTACGTAGCATGCCAAATGTTCCAGGTTTAATATCAAACTTCACGGTAGTGGCCGGTAAAACAACCCCAGGTTCACGTATCACTCTAGACGGGTTTAAACGGTCCCTAAGGGTTTTGGTTGGCAGGACTTCACCCTCATCATTTTCATTAACCATTTCGGAAAAAATAGAATGACCACCTAAATCCGTGTAACGGGTCAGACTCAAATTAAAAAGGTCATTTTCTACAAGTCTATTTTCTACCTGTTTCCAACGTCGCATACACAAGCAATAATACTAGTGAAGCAATTGGTGTGTGCTCGTGTTTTTTTTTTTTTTAAGAAAAATTATATACAAAAGGAAATAAAGATAATTAATAAAAATAAAAATAAAAACAAAAACAAAAAGTTGAGTTTTGTTACTAGCCTCTTTTGTTAGGCAATTCCACAATAAATATAGAATATTACCTGCACAATAAAGAAAAAGAACAAGAAAAATATCCAAGTAAAATCAAAGAAAATAAAATAAAACAAAAACTAAACTAAACTAAAATTTAAAATTTAACTAAAAAGAAAATAAAAATAAAAAACCTAAAGGCAAGTCCGCGTCGACGGCGCCAAAAACTGATGCAGTTTTACATGTGGTAAGTATAGGGGTTTGATTCTCGGAATTTTTTAAAGATTTGGTTTTTAGACAAAAAGATGGTGATTTTTATAAAACTTATAAAATAATGGAAATGCTAAAAATGATTTTTGTGTTCAATTAAAAGAGTCTAGGATGTCGAGATTCCATCACTACTACACATACTAAATGATTATAACTATTCCCTATAATACTCTCCAAAAATACTCGCCTGGAATTGATGTTCCATAAAAGAAAGTGTTTCACCATTACTACCGGTATTTACTAATTGCCTCACCCTTATGACACTTTCTTATAACGGGCATAGTGTACGCCGCACGCTGTAAACCTCCAAACCAATACCCAATGAGCATCCCCCAGTTTGTGACATGCGTTGATGGCTCAAGTGTTTTCGTGGAAAACATGTAGCATGTTGCTGCTGTTTGGCAAGTTAATCTGGGAGACTTGCAGGCTCGGTGGCGACCCTCGACGGTCGAGATTTTGGATCCTGAGAGGAAGGGTAGCCGTTGATTATTCCAACCCTTCGCTTGGCATCTAGCGGCACGAAAGCATGGACGGTCATGGATTTAACGTTGTTAAGCATAGCCAAGATAGGATTTTGTCATTACGCCAAAGGTGGCCATGCGTTAGCTAGTGACCTTAGACGACTAAGATATGCATCTTAGATGGAAGGGTGGTCGTTCATTATTGCAACCCTTCGTTTGTTAGCCAGCGGCATGAGAGCATGACCGGCATGGCTTGGCATAGTTTTGGCGTGGCCAAAATTGGGGTTTTAGTACAAACCGGGATGTTTGGCTTGGGGCCGGAAGTTTCCATGCGTTAGGTGGAAAACTTGAACGGTTAAGATTTGTGATGCAGTTTTACAAGTGGTAAGTATAGGGGTTTGATTCTCGGACTTTTTTAAAGATTTGGTTTTTAGACAAAAAAGATGGTGATTTTTATAAAACTTATAAAATAATGGAAATGCTAAAAATGATTTTTGTGTTCAATTAAAAGAGTCTAGGATGTCGAGATTCCATCACTACTACACATACTAAATGATTATAACTATTCCCTATAATACTCTCCAAAAATTACTCAAGACGATTTAGGACAAATAATACGTCTCGGAAAATAAATCTTTTCAAGCAATTAATTTTCTCAAAGAATTAACAATCTTCCTCACTATAAAATGCTAGTATCTAACATAGAATATATAAATCAATTATCAAGCATCATAGGACACATGAAGAAAATCATTATCGTTACGAATCAAGAATAAGGACCAAGAGAATTATTATAGAAAATAATCAAAACATTTTAGCACACATAGTAGGATTTCCTCTCTAATCCTAGATAGAAATTTAGCTACTCATAATTAAAAGTACTAACAAAAAAATGAAAGAAGAAGGAATGAAAGAAGAGTATGTAGAAGGGGTGTGGGATGGAGAGGTGTGAAGAGATGTGTGGAGCTTGTGTTCGTATCTCCCTATTTATAGTAGATGATGACCCAAACCATCATGCAAGGTGATGATGGTTTCCATTACTGTTGGTGCTCTATCCACTAATTTCCTTTCTTTTGTTTCATACGGTGGGTGCTGGGCGGTCGCTTTTTATTTATTTTGTATCTTCTCTTGCTTTCTTTTCTGTCTGCGACTCCATATATTCACCTTCTATTTTCTTTTCTATCTCCCACCGTCCCACGTTCTTTATTTTCTTTTTCTTTCATTTCCTTACGGCTCTTCCTTTCCAGCTCATTGCCGTTCACCATTATCTCCACGTTTTCGACAATTCTAGCCAGCTACTTTGATCCATAGCATCAGTGTCTCGTCATTACTCGTCATCGATTGTTGTCAATAGCACTTCATCGTGGCAACACCAACAACCGAGCACTCTCTGTCATGTTAACTGCCCTTGACTCACATCACAGTCGAGCTCATCACTGCATGAAAGCTCGAGCTCGACATTTTATATTCCCTGTGAACTCAACTCGAGCTGCCATTGCCAACAGTCCCGTCGACTGCCATTGCTCGTGTTCTAACAGTCATCTTCTCAACATTCATGGCAGCAGTGATCACAAACCAGCCACCATTGTCGTTTTTCATCACGAACATGAACCATCCAGCTCCTATGTCGAACTAGAGCTCTCTTGACAGCTCACAGCTTCAACAACAGCTCCTCCGTCACAATATATCCATTAGCAAGTTCATCTGCTAAGCTTCACCATTTCCACGTCAAGAACAACCCCAGCAGCTCATCATGGCAGCAGCGTCTCGTCCAAGCTCCTCTCATGACAGCTTCGACCATGCAACTCGAGATCCAACACTAGCTGCTTCTCCCTGAGTTCTCTCCGAATAATGGCAGCAACATCTCTTCCATCAATCTCGAGCTCAGCCAAACACCAGCACCAAACGATCACCCATGCAAAACTGCACGCGGGATTTTCATCATTTTGAATTTTAGCCTCCCCCTAATAGAATACTGGACTGCCTTTAGCAGTTCCCTTTGAAATGGCTACCCCTTAACATGAAGGTGTCCCTTAACGTACAGTGAGGGTGCCCCTTAACAAGAGATACCCATTCAACTGTCAGTCCTGGAAGACTGACAATTTAATTCCAAGTTCATTCTTATTTTGCCCATAACTTCTTCATACGGACTCCAAATGACTCCGTTCTTTCTCCGTTGTCTTTGCCTTCTCGTCCCCTACCCAATGAAAAGTAGAAATCTTGTATTTGAACGAGTTACATTTCGTCTTTGGCCCTTCTTCTCTCTTAGCTAGCTTCTTTTATTGCACAACTAAGCTCGAATTCACTTCTTTTTGGATTATTCAAACTCTTTCCTGCGCAGAAGTTGGCCTACTCTCCTACTTAAAGTATTCCATTAAGGAAAATAATTGTGGACAAGTCCACTCCGCACAAGTCCAAAGTGTTTTCTCGGAACTTGCTCTGATACCATCTGTGATGGACCGGAAAATTACGCCTTCGGCGCGTCGCCCCGCAGGCCGCAACTCCCCCGGTGCGCCACTAATGAAGCTACGATCCGGGCCTCATCCCCTGGCAAATGCATGCTCACTTTACCTTGTGAGCATGATCGTGGAGCATGATGCAGCTAACTTAGCTTCCACACCTTTGCAGCTTACCCTTGTTCTGCAAAGGGTTTATGGCCATAAGGCCAATGCCAATGCACTTCGCATGCATCTTTGGCTTTTCCTCAGCGTAAGGAATTCATTACTGAATTTCCTAGCTATCTGAGCCACCGTCATACCGTCGAGTCTGGTCCAGGCATAATCCCTGGACATGGCGTAGGACGCACCAATCCCTTGCCCTTTCCTACGTTGCCTCTCTTACCAACTCTTTATAACTTGATAGGAAGTATGAGCATCCCCTTACTTGCATGCAACTTAGCCTCATCAAGTCTGGCCACAATCATTTCTTGCGCCGAGCTACCGAGCTTAGATGATATGAGGGGCCAACGTGCTGGACAGGCAATGCTGCAACTCATTGCGGCTGCCTACGTATCATTCCCTACTCTAAAGGAATCAAGCACAGACCGTAGTTCATCCTCGAAGGGACAAGCAACTTATTCCAACTCGTTTGCTAGGCTGTGGCCAAGCAATAGTGGTAATGGCCTAGCCCGTATAGGTCGTTCCGTCAAATACATCCAAGTGATACATCATCGAGTCCGTGGAATGGAATAGTGATGCCTTAGCATCATATGCCATCTCTCAAGGCTAAGCAACTATAAATGAGCCTTAGGCATCATTTATACCCTTCCGGCTAAGCTATGAAGCTTACTTGGTGTATAGTCCGCATATGCACCTTCAACCAACTACCCTTCCCTATATATGTTTATTTGACATTTTTAGAACTCTGATTGGGGGCGATAAAATCCTTCATCTCCCCATTTTACTATTCATGGCCGTTGCCATTTATTATGCACAATTAGAGCTGGCAAACGGGCGAGCCGGGGCTGGCCCGTTGCGGGTTACACGGGTTCGGGTTTACACGGGTCAATACCCGCGGGTTGAAATTCTTCACGGGTGGTCGTTTCTTCAACCCGCGCCCGTAACGGGTTAAACTTGCGGGTTTACGGGTTACCCGACTTGTTTAATTAAAACTAAAATTAAAAATTATTTTCATTAACATACACCCATCTCAAATTCATTAAATCATTTTCAGGCTTTTCAACTCCTTCCCTGTAACACCAAACATACATATATTCATCAAATCATTTTCATTAAAAACCACCAAAATTCAATTGATGTTGCTGCTGTAATCTTCAAATTCAGATCATTCCCAATTTCCCATCTCCATTATCACCTTAGCTCTCAATACTACCATAATCCACAATTACCACATTCATATAATTCACTGATATTTAGATTCACATCAATCATCAGATTCAACAGTCGCAAGACTCACAACAAAATTTAAAAAGTTAAATTAGTTAATGAAAGGAAATGATCCAAGAAAATTGAAAAACTTGACAACTAACACGTAACAACACTAGTTTAGTTACTTTAGTAGTTCTGCAATCTGCTGCACCTTAAAAGGAACACAGATACACGTCTGAGACCGTGGTAATACCATATTACACCATTGGTTGTATTGAAGAACTTACTTCGCCATCCTCCACTGCCCCATCCTCCACTGCACCAGGTTCAAATCCTAATACATCTTCTATAATAATGCCATTGTCCTCATCCAAATCTTCTTTTCCTACATGAATAAAAACCATCAAAGTTATATATAAAATTTAGACATTCAAGCTAAATGAAATATTACCGACTTACGCGGCGTGACTGAAGCACACTTACCAACTCCAAGGTCCCAATCACGAGTTGTTATCACTGACTCAGCATTTTCAGGTAATAAGGAACTGCGAAATCGATCAATTACTTTTCCACCTATGCTAAATGCAGATTCTGATGCGACGGTTGAAATAGGAATTGTCAAGATATCCCCAGCCATTCTTGAAAGTACTGGAAGTCGATGTTCTTGGCCTTTCCAATACATTAGGATGTCGAATGGTTGACTACGTTGGCATCCGTGTTTCTCACTAAGATATAGATCTAACTCTGACAAGTCAGATTGCAAATCACCACCATTTTCCTGTGCTGCAACATATTCCTGCATGAAACAACCAAGAAGTTAGAAATGAGTGCAAGATACTAGTTATCTTCTATGAGAACATAAAATACAATAACTTCACAAACGCACATGGTTAAAACACAAAATAATATAAGACAACATGTACTTCATAAATAAGCTTTAAAATTACCTGGAACCACTCACTTCCTTGATCGGAAGAATTTCCACCGGTTTGAATACCCAAATTCTGAGTTCCAGTTCCAGAAGCTCTTGAAAAGTTGTAATACTCATTATAAAGTTTTTTCATTTCTTCACGCACATCATCAACTTTAGTTTCTAATTCTCTTACATCAGGATACAACTTGGAGTAAGCAAAGTTTAGATACTTCAGTTTACATCTAGGATCTAACACAAGTGCCATAGCCAATATAGGACTCAAGTTTGTCCAATAACTGTTAAATTTTTGTTGCATCTCTTTTACCATGTCCCTAATGAATTCTATTTCATTTGTGCTTTCTTTTTTTAGTAACACCCTAACTTGACAAACTCCTTCAAAATATAGATTGGAAGTTGGATACTTACTACCAGAAAATAAAGTTGTGAGATCATAAAACGTCTTGAGAAACTTTGTGACAACTTCAATTTGCTCCCATTCTTCATCAGTTGGACAGTTTGCATAGTCTGGATCCACCTCCTTCAAATGAGCGAAAACATCTCTATAAATAAGACAACTGTCCAACATGAGATAAGTTGAATTCCACCTGTATAAACCATAAACCAACATTCAGTGAGTACTGAGTAAACCATAAACATTAATAAAATTCTCTTAACTGTATAACAAAAGAAAAGTGGACTAGAAACCCACCTCGTTTTAACGTCTTGACGAATACCCCTTCTTTTTCCAGACATTCCTAAATCATCAACAATGTCCAAGAATTTTTGTTTTCTTACTTGGGACTTTTTCAGAGACTTCACTGACTTTCTTATCTTAATCACAGCTGGATCAATCTTCACAAGTCCATCTTTTACAATAAGAGCTAAGATGTGAGCACAACAACGGACATGAAAGTATTTTCCCTTGTTAAACAGGATCTTCTTTGCAACAAGTCTGCTCTGCATATTTCTAGCACAAGCTCCGTTATTTGCAGCATTATCCAAGGTGATGTTGGATACTTTGCCTTCAATTCCCAAATCTTCTATCATTGAAAATATCTTGGCAGAAAGATTTTCACCTGCATGAGGTAGTGGAAGTTAATACTCAATAAATGACAAAAGCTGTGCACAAAATCACTGGTCTTCTAGAACGTTTAGAAGATGGTTATATTTGTCAAACCCAAACTGCAGATACGGTCATTCTACATTGTCAGAGCAATAAATCATGTTTAATAAATGGGGATACAGGTGAGGGCATATACTGAACAACGTACATCAAAAACAGCAACAACACATCATTGAAAGAGCTCCTATAAGGATGACAACTAATACCTTAGAAGGGATAACCAATTAAGTAAAATAAAATATCTCAAGACTCAAGTGCTTCACCTGTATGAGGTGGTGGAAGTTCACAAAAATTCAGAAGATACTTCTTTAACTCCCAATTTTGATCAAGAAAGTGCACGGTTAAGCTTATATACCCTGTAGTCGTAATAGCAAGTCCACATGTCTCGATGTTAGACACATTCTACACTGTAAGGATAAGTCATACACATCAACAAATATTAGCATAAATAACTACTCATACATAATTAAAAGTATAAAAACAAAACATATGTTGTGGAATGGATCACACCTGGAGCAAGTTTCAATATGTTTCGAATACCCTCTTTTCGTGTTGTATGTTTTTTGACGACATCAGCTTTCCCAGTATTCCTTGATATTGGTTTAGCATCCTCATTTAGATAAGCACATATGTCTCTAAATTCTTTCCACTCCACCAACGAAAATGGGACATTTCTTGCAATGAGTAATGTAGACACAAGATCCCGAAATTTCATCATATCAACTTTGCGTCCATGAGGGAAGTCAGCAGGCCATTTCTTGCAGATAACATCATTTGCCCTATGTCCTGAGACTGACGCTCACGGCACACATGCCTTCTCATAGATGAGGTTCCACCTTTTTGGCTGTTATATTTATATCATATATTACAAGCCTTGCACACTCCCTTCTTGGTTCCATCTTTCTCTTTAACGAGGTTAAAAAAATCCCAAACATCAGATCTAAGTCTAGATTTCTTCTCAATTGAAACAGATGCAGGTGCACAATCAACGATTGTAGAGACATCCACAGAATCTACCATCTCAACATCATCATCCTCACCGTCACTACTCATAACATCATTATAATGACCTTGTTCTTCTTGTACACTTGACATCCTGGATGGAGCCACAAAGAATATGTCAAAGACTCGAAAATAAGTACATTACTTACGTGCAAGAAATAAAAGAAGCAGACTGCAATTGCAAGAGTTGTGTTGTGACACCACAAGATGCAGCTCAGGCTGAGAACTATGCGCAACAGTTTACAAATAGAGAATGAGATCCTATGAAACTACCTAATTCTCTCAAACAATGTAGTATACAAATATAAATGAATCGGAATAATTCGAATAGATCAAATAAACCTTTAGTATCCCTTCACTGGTTGCAACAAGCTGGTTTACACTTTAGCAAATTCACAGCCCTCCACTGGTAAGCAGAGAATAATTCGACTTTTCCTCACTTACAGGACCTATAATTCATAACAAAAAGTGAATAGACAATATACTATACAAATAGAACTGAAGAGCAGCATGTAACCAAATGACTTGAATCAATTTGTTCATTCTATGCCATTACAGAATATATCAAAACAAATATCTTCTTCATTCTATGCCAATATCTCAATTTAGTCTTAACTCCATCATTAACCCCAATCAATTTAACACTGGTATCTCATGATTTTCCAGACATTCTTAACAGATGTAGACACAAGTTAACAGTTGTAGTCTTGTAGACACAAGTTGTATCTCATGATTCTTATCAAAATCAGATAACCCCAATTAAAAATTAAAATCCCAAATCAGTGATCATCAACAGATGTTAATAGTCTCATATACACAATTAGGAAACATAAAGAACCAATTCATCTTGATAGATTGGACTGCTCAAACAGATTCAGAAAACTAAAAACTAGATGCATAAATTACGGTAATAGTCTAAAAACAAATTCTTCTTCTTCTTGTGAATCATAAGCTAATAGTCTCATAATCATATACACAATTACACATCTACAAATACATAGATCTACAAACTAAGTAAAACCCACTTCTGAAATCACTAGATAATAAATATTTGAACATCAAACAGCCTTCAAAACCATACACGAATGATACATCATACATCATACACGATTAAAATGATGAAAAAAAAAATTAAAAAAAAAAAACAGAACACAACTCACGAATTTACTTACTTGCTGATAGTCGCTAACCATTGTTGTTGCTGTTAATTGTAATTATCGGACAAGATTCACAAGAAGAAGATGAAAAAATTTCAGTTCAACTGAACTGGTTTGGTGCTGCGGCCGCTGAGAAAAGAAAGAGAAGAAGAGAAAAGAAAGAGAGAAGAAAGAGAAGAAGAGTAGAACAGCTAGGGTTTTTTATTTTTATACCTAGGAAATATATCAAACACGTATAGAAAATGAGGGACACGCGGCAGTACGTGGGATTGTGCGGGTAACGGGTTGTCCCGCGGTTTTTGCGGGTCGGTCCGGGTTCGCCCGTTTCTAAACAAGCCAGGATTTTCCCAACCCTAACCCGGCTTGTTCGCATACCAGCCGAGCCGGGTACGGGTTTTTCACGGGTCGGTCCGGTCTAACCCGCGGGTTTTGGCTTGTTTGCCACCTCTATGCACAATGTATGACAATTGCATTGATTAGCCTATTTCTGAAACTTAATGCTCCTAGGAATTGAACTTAATTAGCGCAAGGCGTTAGGTTATTTTTTAGGTAGAATTCACATACGCAGATTAAATATGAATTCTAATCATACATTCAATACTTGTTTACAATTGAAGATGAAATCTATAACCAATATTCTCACTACCTTGATTTGTGTGTTTACTTTTCTTTGTTTTGTTTTTATTTTATTTTAGTATATAAAAATCAGAAAAATCCCCCGTGTTATTTATAGAAAACCGGAAATATCTTGACAACCTAGACATCTCTGTGGGAACGATCCTTTCTTTCCCTTGCTATATTTATATTTTGAGTAGTAAGAAAGTGTAATTTATTTTTGACGCCTACGACAACGATCACTAAGCAGGTCAAATAAGGGCGGAATAAGAGTCAAAAAAAATTTCATGTGTGAGTCGCATTCATATCATATCCGTCGTTTCTAATAGAAATATAATCCAGGTTGTTGCAAACTAAGAAAAAATATCAGTTGCTAAACGGATCTAGAGCTATTGCTCATTTTTGTTGTTGAATCAGAATTTGGTGTAGTTTATTATCCAGACTCACAATATAAATTTAATCACTCTTCACTTAAGGATGAATCTGTGTCCAGGTACATAGTCAAAATGAATCCATATGGATACTTGACTGGATACATATCTCTTCAACCTATAAATAAAAGAAGAATTCCAACTTGAAAGGTACATATTTCGTAATCCTTTTCTCTCCACAAAAATATACATAGAGCTCTCACACAATGAGGGATCGGAGTGTCCTTTTAGGTACCCGCTCACTTTCATTTATCAACAATTCTTGAAGAACCAAATTTAATGAAGAGTGGATTCATCAAATGGATCAAATCTCCCGTCCATGTGACATGCATCTCGAGGAATACTGTTGAATCATCCGACGGTTCGTATTCATCATCAGGTAAGAATCTCAAGGGATATTTTTGGATCATCCAAGGACTAGAATTTAATCTCCAAACATAAATCTCGCAGGATGTTGTAGGAATATATTTGATACAAAAATTACGTTGCATAAGATCTAACGGACAATATGTATCGTGGGAAAAACAAAATTAGATTCATAGCTAGATTGTGATTTCAGAATTATAAATCAGTCTCTCATCTTTTTCTTTTTCCTTGGGGAAGCTAAGAATTCGAAAGAGAGCGGTTGTGAAAATCAAAGAGAGCGAGAGAGAAAAATTAAGAGGTGTTTGAATGTAATGGCATCGTCAGTATTTTCTCGTTCTCTGTTAGATATTTAGTAGAACTTAAAAAAATTACATAATAACGCAAACACACACAGAAAACCGTATATAATTGAGATAATTTCCTAAAAATATATCAAATTTACCCTCCCAAAAAAAAAAATCAAATAGAAATAGAAATCAAAATCAACATAACGTAAAGAAATCCCTAATTCGTGCTCATAAAATTATCTAATGAGTAAGTAGAGGGAGAGGGTGAGATTACGCTAACCTTGTGAGAAAGAGTGGATGCAAAAACAAAAACGAAAACGAAAAAAAAAAATCGGAATTAAAGTTTGGGGGTTTTAACCCGAACTTGACCACTCAAAATTCTAAAGAAAATCGAAATGTTCCTTTTTACCGAGAGAGGCTAATGGTACGAGTAATGTAATAGCCAAACATGCAAGTAAATGATCCTTTTAGTACAAAGCGGAATACGACCTTGCCTCAGTGGTTTGGGGACTATATACAGTCATACCTATCTTTTCTTAATTAATGATGATTTCATGCTTTCGTATTAAAAAAAAAATTAAAAAAGAAAAGAAACTCTAAAGAAAAACTCTACAATAAAAATAAAAATCATCTTTAACCGAAGCAAAATTACATTGAAAGCTTTAGAGAAACACTTATTTTTCTGGACTAGCTAAATGGGCCGCACACTCATGAGCCCAGATCAATAATACCACAAAAGTATATAGGGGGTGTGGAATAGGAAAAACGTAGGTTGTAATTAGTGGAAAATCTGGATGAACGGTTAATATTACTTCTGGGAAAGTGGTTTTGAGATGAACGGATAATACTGCTTCTGGGAAAAGCACTTTTGGGGATTTGAGATGAACGGTTAATATTTCTTCTGGGAGAAGAACTTTTGGGGTTTTGAAAGATGAACGGTATATATTATTTCTGGGGACAGAACTATTTGTATTTCGACAGACGAACGGTGCATATGATTTCTGAGGAAGCACTTTCTGATCCAACGGTGATGTTCTTTCAGAAATATAAAATGAAAAGACCTCTCTTTTTTTTCCTTTTCTTTTCTTTTGAGTTAAATTCTATGAGATGAACCCAGAGAGATCAAGAGGTGTTTGATTGTAATGGCATCATCATCATCTTCTCCTTGTATGCTTGGAGAGTTAGCAAGAGTGAAAACAGATTTAGAAGAAGAAGCAAAAGAAGTTATTTTTGGAGGAAATTATAAATTTAAATCTTCTTCTCATTCTGAAGGGGAGGAGACCACTTTATTCAAGTTCTTGGAAGAAAACAGTAAATATTATGGAGGTGGAAAACTTTTTTATGTCTCCTTCTCTTTTATTCGTAACCCTAATTGACTACAGGCATCTCCTCCTCAAGGTTCGCTTCTTTCTTCTTGTTAAATTTTGTAGATTGCATGCACATTTTGTGATGATGATATTACTGTAGATTTTATTTCTAATTGAACAATTCGCTAAAATTAAGGAGGGCCTGTAGTGTGAACATATAGCTGGCTTCTTTGATATTGTGATTTTATTTCTCATTTGATAAATTATTTTCAATTGGACATATAATCTACTGTTTTTGCTTAGTAATTAGTAATTTCCTCGCTTCTTCATCCTTGAACATATCAGAGAGACCCTCTCTTTACTAAATTTTGTTTTTGGGTTCCAAAAATGTGACCAGAGTAGCGTTTGGGTCCTAGAAAGTTGCAAATTAGAGTTTGGGTCCCAGGACCGCGGTTGACCTGTTTGACAGTTAGAAAAGTTAGTTAAAAGAAATTACCAACTAAAATTAAGTTTTCATTTTATTTACTAACTATACCTATACGCTTGATGACATGTTAAAGAGAACAACCAATCAACAGATTAAAAGTATCCTCACTTTTCCATACAATCGTCACCCGTAGTAGTGATCGATCATCACTACCAACAAAATTAAGCATCACACCAACAAAATTACGCATCATGATCAAAACGTCAAAAAAGATTTTCACCTGAGTCTTTGTAAATCGCTCTTGATTAAATGCATTTACAACTCAAAAGGAATTTCTTGATTAAGAAGTGCAACCTCACGAACTTATTTCAAATTCTTATTCTTTACAAGCACTAATACATCATACTTTATCAATCGCAAACGAGGTGTTTATGAAAATGGAGGTTACATTTGATTGTTGTTTGCAATTATTTGTTTAATGGATGTTGATAATGAGGTTTAAATTCACAAATTTGCTAAGATGATGTTTGAAGAAATGATTAAATGAAGTTAGACATTTTAGTTATGTGGAAATTAATTATAGGCAGGTTTGGTCCCATTTCCTCCATTAACTTTGGCATTTGCCATTGAAGAAAGCTCTCCATCTTCCTTCATTTCTATTCTTCTAGATCTTCTGTTTGGAACCATGAAGCCAATATTGAGAATCTTTTTTAGGTTTTTTGGTAAGAACCTCGTGGTATGTCCATTTCGGATGATCGTAACATAATCTTTGATGTCGTGAAAAAAAAAATCTTGCACCCTCTCTAGAAAACCCAGCCCCTGGTAGTAATGGGAATTGAATTTTCAGGGAAAGAGTTGTAAAAAAGGTAAACAACATCTGCAGCTATCTCCATGAACATCGAGACACACATCAGGTGTTTGGGAAAAGACCTCATAGAGGTATTCTGATTTTAACTAACGGTAACTAATGCCGTTAACTAAATACAAATTAATTAAAACTAAAATTAATTTCCTAACTGTCAAGACGGTCAACCGTGGTCCTAGGACCCAAACTCTAATTTGCAATTTTCTAGGACCCAAACGCTACTCTGGTCATATTTTTGGGACCCAAAAACAAAATATCCCTTGTTAAAATTAAAAGGAATAATATCTCAAGTCAAGTTCGAATTTCGACATATGACCATGACATCAATTTTGGAGATCTAATCACATCACAAGTATGTTCCACAATTTGGCTTTTGTTCATGGTCTGTATGCAAAATATGAGGAGGGGTATTTTTGCTAAGATTTTTGGTCATACCGGTAATTGATGAATGCCATTGTTTTTTATTTTTTTCCAAAGATTTTTGATTTATTAACATATTTAACCAGCCATTCGCAGGATAGCTGCTCCAATTTCCATATAGCACAGTTACTTTCACTTAAGTTCTGTTTAATTTTACTTTGGTGAATCACACTAGGGCTGTTTTCCCTAAAGAATGTTTAGCTGTCATCCCGGATCCAAATGAAATCTTTAACTTAATTGTTGAATTGTAGTTCCATCTCTTGCTAATTAATGATGTTCTGCTCGTCTCAATTAATATTTATTGTTAATCTCAATTTTTGAATCTGGATCTAAACTCTACATGCTTGTTCTCCTATATGCAGATAGGATAGAGGATCAAAAGGGTGATCGAAACATGACTACAGATATCAAAACAGCTGGTGATGGTCAGAACCGGCAACAACACCTGCTCGAGAAGAGGACGGACAGACAGAACTGCATGAGTGATTTTGAACCTTCAACCGAGCGTACAAGTACTGCTGCTGTGCTCGAATCTCAACATACTAACTCTGATTTTGGTAATCGAACTTACTACTTGGTAGTATCCCTGTCTTTGACTTTTGGTTACTTACGAATCTCCCACTGGACAGGTGCTTCGTTCTCTGAGATTGAGCCTGGCAGCGTATCTACTGTGCTTTCTGCCGATTCTGCTTTGGGTACAAGTTCCCGTAGTGAACACCTGCCCGAGAAGAGGACGGACAGACAGAACGGCATGAGTGATTTTGAAACTTCAACTGAGCGTACAAGTACTACTGATGTGCTCGAATCTCAACAGACTAACTCTGATTTTGGTAATCGCCAAACCCCGCTACTTACTTAATAGTCTCCCTGTCATTGACTTCTGGTTACTTAAGGTATATCACTGGACAGGTGCTTCGTTCTCTAAGATTGAACCTGGCAGCGTATCTACTATGCTTTCTGCCGATTCTGCATTGGATACAACTTGTCGTAGTGAACACCTGCTAGAGAAGAGGACGGACAGACGGAATGGCATGAGTGCTTTTGAAACTTCAACTGAGCGTACAAGTATTATCGGTGTGCTCGAATCTCAACATACAAACTCTGATTTTGGTAATCGCCAAACCCTGTAACTTACTTAGTAGTCTCCCTGTCTTATCGAATCTCAAAACAAACTCTAATCGCCAAACCCTGTAACTTACTTAGTAGTCTCCCTGTCTTTGACTTCTGGTTACTTACGAATCTCACTGGACAGGTGCTTCGTTCTCTGAGATTGAGCCTGGCAGCGTATCTACTGTGCTTTCTGCCGATTCTGCTTTGGGTGCAAGTCGTCGTAGTGAACACCTGCTTGAGAAGAGGAGGGACAGACAGAACAGCATGAGTGATTTTGAAACTTCAACCGAGCCTACAAGTACTGCTGATGTGCTCGAAACTCAACAGACTAACTCTGATTTTGGTAATCGCCAAACCCCGTAACTTACTTAATACTCCCTGTCATTGACTTCCGGTTAGGTAACTTATCTCACTGGACAGGTGCTTCGTTCTCTAAGATCGAGCCTGGCAGCGTATCTACTATGCTTTCTGCCGATTCTGCATTGGATACAACTCGTCGTAGTGAACCCCCCTTTACAGTATCTCTTGTAGATCATGATCCCCACAAAGAGAAAAGCTCTAGACCTCCGATTCTCGATTATTTCACCACATTGAATGAGCATAAGTACGGTCCCATCAATTTATTTGAAGCAGTGGATTGGTTTAAATGTATCGCCAATGTTCATCCAGTGGATCAGAGGTCTGAACTAGATAAGGAAGTAGGCATGTTCTGTAGGGACTGGCTCACTCACCACCGAGATCCATCTATTCAGTATCTGGATACTAGTTTTGACGCAGATATGGAGAAGGTTTACGAATCCGATGTTTATATGCAAGTTCGGGATCGGGTCAAGACATTTGATGAGGATACGGTTGTAGCACTCAAACGCTTCATGGACATGATGCCAATGACAGAGCAGGTGTTCAAGTATGAGATGAATTGGGCGCTGGTTGACAAGGTGAGGATTCTCTTCTTTTTGTTGTGGTCATTCTTTTCGGATTCTGGTCATGCATGTATCCTTTACTCAGTATACTTTATATCCCATTCTGATGAATATGTTTTGGTTTACCTTGTGTTACTTGGCCTACAGCACAAGCTGCATGAGAAATTGAGGCCATGGATTTCAATTATTGTAAACAACTCAGCATATGAAGGGGGAAATACCATTGTTTCCAATATTCTGGAATCCCTGAAAAGTCATGGTTCCGCATCATCAATTTTAAAAAATGTGTTCTACTTCAAAAAGGTGATCAATGAGGCTGATTCTGAAATGTTATTCCTGAAGATGTGGAAAATGATTTTCTTTGAAATCAACAAGCTTGTTCAAGGTACGTCCTTGGACCCGATATGTCCCCCGCGCCCATAAATGGATCTTTTCAGTTATCTTTTCTCTCTTTATCTGCCATCACACCTAAAAAAAACACCATTGCCTCTATTTATCAGTTGACGGGAACAACCCTCTGGGGGTTGAGACTTTCGATGACACTACTAAACTGAAAGAATGGGCGCTCTCGGTTGAGATAAACTGGGCTGTTTTCGACCAGGTGAGAAGCATTCCTGTAGTTATTTTCAGTATATCCTGTTTCACTAGGTTGTTGCATGCATCTGGTTCAACATAAATGGATGAGTCTCTATTAGTCGTGGAAACCTTGTTTTTCTTGCAAGTTACATCCAATCATCCTGGTTCGAAACAGCAATTAATTCGTTGTTTCTTCTTCCCTTTTGAAGTTACTGAGTGAATGACTTGCATTAAATTGTTTAGGACCGAACCTTTAGATATAATTTGCGACCCTTAAAACTCAGTACGTTTACATTGTGAGGGCGTTATCCTTGGACCCTGACTGTTCTTTTAAAAATTTGGCCTTGCTCATAAATGTTTTGTTTTTTTATTTTTTCTTGGACTTCTTCCCTCATTCTGGTATTCACATTTCTACCTTTTGGACATGATAATTTACAGCATGAGTTGCATGAGAAAATGAGTCCTTGGATAAGAAAAGAAGTTATCAAGCTTCTTAAGAAGGAAAAGGCCAGTGTGGTTGATGAGGTCATCGACGCCATCAGGAAACAAAACAATGCATCCCAAATGCTGGAGCTGCTTGCACCCTCATTGGAAGATGATACTGAATTCGTTGTCAAAACTCTATGGAGGACACTTCTCATACTAGTAAACATATTAGAGACAGGTATAAATGACCAAGGCATGACGTCCCCTGATCATTGTTTCTTTCGTATCCTTTTTTAATCATCTGATTGTTTGTTGTTCTTTCATGTCAATGTCGTATCTGTTTCGGTAGAAATTTGGTCTAAAAGGGGTTTCTTAATTTCTTCTATTTTCATCTTGCTTGAATCTGTTATATATCTGTCTCTAAAGCATTCATTTTCTCCTCTTCTAAACTGGTTTCTTAAAGATCCAGTCTGGAACAGTGAGGAGAGTAGTGATTGTGTTGTAGGTGTGATTAAAAGGAACAGGGGCTACGATTATACATCAATTTTACGCCAGATGAAAATGCTTGACTTTGAGATGCTATGTGAAGCAAACCGGTTGAAGGGTATAATTCCGAGGAATATAGGGAAGTTATCCTTTTATAAGATTGATTGGGCTGTGTCTGACAAGGTGAGACTCTTTGCCATCATGTCGGCACCCGTACCCTTACTTCTATGCAAATTTCTCCATTACATTCTGTTTTCTAGTATATGTAATTAATGGCTTCTGGACTTCACTTCTCTGCAGGAAGAGTTGCATAACAGATTGAGACCATGGATTTTCCGTTGGATTATGGATTTTGTGAGGCCAGAAAAAGTAGCTATTTCTGTTGTTGACTCTATTGTGGCGAAAATCAAAGAGCATGCAAATGTAAAAGCTATTTTTGAGCTGGTAAAGCCTAGTTTGGGTGAAAGATCTTCAATTTTTGTGCTAGTATTGTGGACGAAACTTATCTGGCAAATCCAGTTAGCTGGGATGACAGGTATTACCTTGACTTGAGAAAGGCTTTTATTTGTGATTTCTTCCAACCTATTGTCATTTTCGGAATGTAGGAGGTTGATTTATTTTGTCTTAGTGCTGAATCCGTGTCAAGTTTGGCCATTTCAAATTAGAGTTTTATTCATGTTCTTTATATCCGTGTCTGTAGCAGGACATCCTGTTATTGACGGAGAGAGGTCAACGGTAGAAATCTCAGAGTATGGTGATAGGTATAGTCGAAACCGTCATTTCATGTTTGATGCGTTTGACTACGAAAACCTTGTCAAGCTCAAACAGATTAGTGAAGCAATGCCGAAAACCAAGGAGGATCTTTTCTCTTTTGAGATAAAGTGGGATGTTTATGAAAAGGTGAGCTAATAATACTTAACCTGGAAATGCCTGGTGAAGTTTAGAATGTGTCCTTCACTTATTTCTACTTGTTGACTTTGGTTACAGCATGGGCTGCAGAAGACGATGTGGGAGGGATATGTGCGGAGACTTTGGAGCTCACTCGGCAGAAACAAGATGCTGCTGGTCTGGCTTTTGATCAAATCATGTGGAGCATCTTCGATTATCATGTTTCAGCATCTCGGAGGGAGTTCGATGCCCAGAAAGAAGCTGTCATGGTGGTTGAAGAAATCATGTCTCGCCTCAACAAATATCATGTTTCCCCATATGAAATGATGGAGTTTCTTGAACCTATTTTTGGCAGCAGTGGATCTGAGAAGTTAGTGATGAAAATGTGGTATGCTCTTGTCTGCAGTATCAAGATAGCCGAAGCCGGTGTAGAAAAGAAGCTCCCACCGGGTTGGGGGAGTGCAGTGTTGCTACCTGACAAGACAAGACGGTGAAGACAAATCCCTATGATGGATGTCCTGGGATGTTTTAAGTGTTTTGTTTTAGCTATTACTCTTTATTCTAGTTTTAAGTTTAGATTGAGATTGTGTCTCTGTAGTGAACAAATCTTCTACTCTTGTTGGTTGGCTGGTTTCTTTAAGTAGGATATATGTTATCGTGACTATTATGAACTACCTGCAGTAAGACCGATGTTTAGTAAATTTTATTATTTACCTTACCGCACTTGGGTCTGTTATTTGAAACTGTTTTTGAGTTAAGGAACATCTAACTAGCCGGTTGGACACATATATCGGCCTTCTTGATGTTTAAATCGCTGGGAATTACTAGTGCATCACAGAGTGAACTGTAGATTTTCATGATGTTGATTACATTTGGTAATGAATTAATACTTCTATGAAGGAATTACTCCCCTTGGCTCACAGTACAGTATATTCTTATAAC
This sequence comes from Papaver bracteatum, assembly GCA_023529315.1. Classification (NCBI taxonomy): domain Eukaryota; kingdom Viridiplantae; phylum Streptophyta; class Magnoliopsida; order Ranunculales; family Papaveraceae; genus Papaver; species Papaver bracteatum. The sequence continues at coordinate 471,456 of JAJJWX010003606.1, forward strand.
ACCAGGAATGTGGCCCAAAATTTGTTCCAGTTCTCCTTTTTGATCTCGAAGACCAAGATTTACATTCCATCTGGAACCAAATAAATCCTCCGAGTCCCGAAAACTGTATTCTGCCACCATCCAATATTTGTACCATAATCCCCTCTATCTCCTACTTGCACTGTACACTTTCTTGACCGAGACTTTCCCTTCTGAGTCTACTAGCCAAGCTATCTCATCTCTAGAATCCATACATAAAAGTCGAGAGCTAAGGAATGAATGTTTCGGGCAACCGCAGGTTGGAAAACTCATGTCAAGAAGTTTATTTTCCTGCTCCACCAAAATGAGCAACAAGAACTTATTATTGCTATATACTGTACTCTTTTTGATTGTCCTGTTTTTTTGGGCACCACTCATTTGTGGAGGGGGACCATATTATGTTATAAGAATGTCTATCCTATACTTATAAGGGGTGTCCTAAAGTGTGGAAATGACTAACCTATTCTTGACGTAATTAAAATTAAGACTAATCTAATAACTATTTATATATATAACCTAATCTAAATTATTAACAAATCAAAATCAAAGTTATAACAAATCTATTACTTTAATTTTTCACAACTCCGTTATTATTAGACGGTTCATTACCTTCTCTTCTTTCCGCTTTTATCGTCTCGATTCAAAGAAATTACCACAAACTCATTATTTGTGATTTGTTTTTGGTTCAAAAATGAGTAGTAATAAGCTTTAATGGAGTTTTTTATTTCATAGAAAAGTTCGGTTACGTCGCAATTTTTTTCCTAACCGAACGAAAAGTTCGATTACGTTGAAACTTTTTCCCAATAACTGAACTTTTCTCATAAAACCTATATATTGAATTCGGTTACTGGCACAATTTTTTTCCAGCCCAACTTTTAGTTCGGTTACGTCCGCATTTTTTTCCCAGCCAAAAATTTGGTTCAATTACGTCACAATTCTTTTCAAAAATTTTCCGGTCGAACTTTTAGTTTGATTCACGTATAATTTTTTCTCTTAACCGAACTTTCTTTGAAAGAAAAAATTCCATTAAAACGAGTTCGGCTACCTGCGTTAACTGAAAAATTAGTCGAACTACACTTACAATATAATTAAATGACCGGTTCTTCAGATATTTTAACCGAACTTTTTTAACCCAACGGAAATCAATTTGTAATTTTTTTATTTTTAGGAATGTTTCAACCAATTCAAGCATCATTAACTTAATTTGAAGTATCCCTGAGTACCCAAAACATCATACTCGGGTTGTGGCTCGTGAAAAGAAAGATTCTTTTTTTCCCCAAAATCCTCTTCTTCTTCTCCCTCTCAATAATCCTTCTATAAAACAAAAATCAACTAATTTATTTAATCATTAATCATTAATTAGCTTAACTTAGTTAATTAATTAATCACTAATCATTACACTAACTTAGTTAAAGAGGGTAATTTTGGCATTTAGGTAAATATTTGGATAAGAGGTGTTTTACTTTACTTCCAAATGACCTACTAAAAAGAAAATCATGGTCCCTCTCCAAAATGGAGTATATGTTGTAATTTCTTCTTCCTTAGCTATCGAGTCCGACGTTGTATTATGATTCCTGCATATATATTTAACTCGAGCTAGAGGGAGATCTCCAGAGCCGGTCCTGAGTCTAGAAGGGCCCTGTGCGGAAAAAAATTGCAGGGCCTTTTATAAGGTCAATTTATTTATTTTGATAATTTTATAACTACAGTAAACAAAATGTGTTAATAATTTGTATTTAATTTGCAAAATTATAACCAATGGTGTACTAGAAAAAACTTTAAGTTAAATGCAACCGATAACTGTTTTTGTTAATGTACATCTACAAGAAAAGAATGTCCGAAGGAAACTCAAAATATATAGCCATCCTCAATTGCAAATATTTATTTATATATGATAATATGATAAGGAATCATCATCTAAATAACACGAACAGGTCTGTAGCATGGTGGATTGACGAAATTATTTGCTAAGACTATGAGCAATTTTATTTATTTTTTTCATTTTTGATGTGTTGGGCTGGCTGGGCTTAAATTTATTTTTCTTTCATTTTTGATGAGTTGGGCTGGCTGGGCTTCCGGAGCTGGGCCCTGTGCGGTCGCACGGCCTGCACCCCCTCAGGGCCGGCTCTGGAGATCTCCTAAAACCTTCATTATTTTTTGCGTCATGTTTTCTGCCTTCCGAAAAATGTCCGTATTTATTTTGTTGATCATATCTGTGAGAACTCTGCACTCGGATACAATAGAAACACTCGTTTGAACTATTAAGGACGCTACCAACATCTTTGTGCAGTAGTTGGTGCAATCTCAGCAGAACCCTAAGAATCAGGGCTGTTCATGGTCGGCTTTGGTTTGGTCTCTAGCCAAACCAAAATCTAAACCAATGCTATTGGTTTCTAAAAATCTAAACCAAACCAATTCATTAACCATTGGTTCGGTTTCCAAATGGTTCCAGTTGGTTTCAGTTTGTCCCAGTGGTTTTTGGTTAACCAATAATTATGTCAAACCAAATAAAAAAATACACAAATTTACAGATAAAAGATCGTAATTGCCAATAGTATTGGTTTACACAAAATTACAAACAAAGAAAAAAAATAAAAAAATATCAAGAATAGTTAAAGCTTACTCTAAATCTAGAGATCAAAAGAAGATATATAATATATCTTAATTTAGTTATTGACAAATAAAAAAGAAGGAAGACCGGAAGAAAAAGTCGAGTAAAGAAATTTGAGTTGGGGTAGAGAAGGAGAAAGAGAAATAGGGAGAGTATCATAATGAAATATTAGATTTAGGGTTTCAATTTATCCTATAAATTAATGGGTATAATTTAATACTTGTAAATCAACGGTAGAAACTAAGTTTAAAAATTAATCGGTTTTCCAATGGTTTTTGTTCGGTTTTAGAGGTCAAACCAAACCGTTTTAGAGGTCAAACCAAACCAAAACCATCACTATCAGTTTTCCACTTTCTACACTGTAACTAATCCATTAGTAAATGGTTCGGTTTGGTTTTCTTCTTAATTATCCGGTTTGGTCCGGTTCCAGCGGAAAACTGAAACCATGTTCAGCCCTACTAAGAATCGACCAAGAAAAACTCTGTGCAACTATTTCATCTTTACCTAAATTATCTGAAGAATCAAATCCATGATACAACCTCAGCAGAACCCTAAGAATCGACAAAGAAAAACTCAGTATCTGTGCAACTATTTCATCTTTGCCTAAATAATCTGAAGAATCAAATCCATGCAACTATTTCATCTTTGCCTAAATTATCTGAAGAATCAAATCCATGATCTGACCATATTATTACAGCTTTACCGAGGATTTCTAAATTGATTTTTGGGAAGAAGTGAAGTGAAGTGAGTGGGCCGCTTTTGAAGATTTTAGAAAAAGAGTGGTGGATCGGGTGAAGTTGGTTCAGTGATTTCGGGTTGAAATGTTTGGGATTTTTATTGTTGTCGGTGATAAAAAAGGTAATCATTAATTGGAATGAGATTTGATAAATTGTATGATGTGATTCCTTGGTTTCATTTGGATCACATGGATAAGGTATAATTCTTATGAATTTGGTTTTCGTTCTTTAATTTCATATCACAATCGTCGCCTTAGATCAACTCGGCCATGTTCTAAAATGCATCACATAATCGATTGCCTTAGCCATTTTTTAGGGCTTACAAAACCGAACCAAAACCATGAACCAAAATCAAACCGAAGAATTTAAACCGAACCAAAATCATATTCTAATGGTTCATTTATGGTTTGATAAGAAAATTGACAGATATCGGTTTTGGTTTAGGTTTCTAGAAAAACCAACCGAAAACCATATGGTCAACCGAATTCCTATCCATAGGATCGAAATGATATTATCCACAAGATGTTAGAAATTTTACCTAATACTTTTAATACATCTGTTTATGGGTAAAAATCGTTTCATTGCCGATTTCGGTAAATTCGAGAGGTTAGTGAGAAACTGGTTCAAACTTTAAACAAATGTGCTGCACGTTGAGCACTTTTAGGTTCGAGAGATCAATCTATACAAGTCCGGCCTAAACCAAGAAATGGCCGTTCCAGACTTGCTTCGGTCACAAAGTGGAGGAGAAGGGTTGATTTGGGGAGGATAGCGAAGAAGGGTGTTGAGACCAGAGAGTTCTGAAAAGGTAGTATCTCGACTTGTATCATAAAGGTAGAAGCTTAGGAATCTTGCTAGTGATGAAATCTTTTGAGAGAGCTTGCAAAGTGGCTATCTGATAGTGTTGTCTTTTTCCAGACCAAGACTTGTTGTCTGGTAGAAATATGTGAGACCTATTTATACAAGTGAGATCGAACGTACCCTGGCCTCATTAAGGAATAGAGTAAAGTCGCGGATTAAATAGAGGAGGTGGTAACCGCAGGTGTTTATGGTGAAAACGTTTTTCACCATTACTTCTTTTTTATTTAATTGACCGCTTTTATTCCTTTTCACGCCGTTCTTTTTTGCGGCGTAGTGTACGGCACGATTTGTGACCGCCAAACCAAAACCCTAAGAAAGCATCCCAGTTTGTGTTGATGTCTCGAGTGTTGGTTGCACCTTGAGTGCAAGTGGGCGCTGCTAGGGGAGCATGTGGCATGTGCATAATGCTTTTGTTGCGGGTTGCACCTCGAGAGAAAGTGGCGGTGCGGCTCTAGTGGCGTGTGTGGCATGTGCCAATGGCATGTGTGGAATTCCTTGGTGGTAGGTTGTACGTTGCAATTTAGTGGCGGGCTACCGTGTGTGGTGGAATTTTGGTAGGTCATGGGTTTGCCAAGTTAGGCAGCGTGGGTTTTGGCATGTGCCAATGGCATGCGTGGAACTTGGATCATGGCATGGTAAGAAAAGCTACCGACGGCGTGTTGGCATGTGCCAATGGCATGCTGGCCATTAGGGCCATGGTTTGGTAAAGAAATACCAGCGAGCATGTTGGCATGTGCCAATGGCATGCTCGGCCATTAGGGCCACGGTTTGGTAGAGAAAGCTACCAGAGAGCATGTTGGCATGTGCCAATGGCATGCTCGGCCATTAGGGCCACAGTTTGGTAAGGAAAGATACCAGCGGGCATGTTGGCATGTGCCAATGGCATTCTCGGCCAGGTTGCACGGTTTGCAAGGAAAGCTACCAGAGAGCATGTTGGCATGGTCCAATGGCAGGGCCAAGGTAAGGGTGTTTGGTTTTAAGGGACCAGAGAGCAGAAGCTGGTCAAGGCAAGTGTTTGGCCCATGAGTGTATTCGGCATTATCTTGATCTAGGTGTGCCAATGGCATGTTTTCCAATTTGGCCTGAGGTTAGCATGGTTGGAAGCATGCTTTGGTGCATTTGGTATGACGAGCATAGCTAGGTCCAAGGCAAGGGCATTTGACATGGTTCTAGATTTGGCTAGGTGTTCGGGCATAATTTGTCATTGGCCGGAAGATAAGGGCTAGCATGGTTAGCATGCTTTGGCGCGTTTGTGTGACTATCATATCTAGGGCCAAGGAAGTAGTGCATTTGGCATGGCGTGGATAGCTTGGGATAGGTGTGGCTTGAATGATTTGCCATTGACACGGAGGTGCGGATAGCATGGTTAGCATGCTTTGGAGTGTTGGTGTGACTAGCATAGCTAGGGCCAAGGTAGAGTGCGTTTTATCATGGCTACTTGGGATGATGATTTGTCATTGGCACGGAGGTGCGGCTAGCATGGTTAGCATGCTTTGGCGCGTTTGGTGTGACTAGCATATCTAGGGCCAAGGCAGAGTGCGTTTTTCATGGCGCGTCTATCTTGGGCTAGGTGTGGCTGACATGATTTTCCATTGGCACGGAGGTGCGGCTAGCATGGTTAGCATTCTTTGACGCGTTTGGTGTGACTAGCATAGATAGGGCCAAGGCAGAGTGCGTTTGGCATGTGCGCGCTAGCTTGGGCTAGGTGTGGATGGCATGATTTTCCATTGCACATTTAGGTGAATAGGGTTTTGTTCGTTGTAACCTAATTTGAAAAAATACCCCTATTAATTACTGACTACATGCATTAAATGTCCTAATAAATGTGTCACCGGTGACATTAGGTTATTTGGGGTTTTACAATTTTACCCTTTGTTTAAAAACCACCATCAACATTAAGTCCCCTGCTTAGCTCGGAACAAGAGCTTTATTTCGAGGTAAGCATAAGATGGTGACAAATTATCAACAAATCATAAAGAGAATTGAGGAGGCTTGTCTGACCTTTTTATAAATAGGATTTGGAACCCTTGCCTTTGGAAGTTTGCCCAACTCGGGAGGCTGGCATATTTGGGAAGTCAGCGTCATTGAGAGACGGGAAGTTGGGCTGCATTGAGAAGTTGACGTGAGTTGGGAAACTGAGCATGCAATCCGGTGAGACCGACGCAAGGTGGGGAAGCATGCTTGGCACAAGGTTGAGCGGCATTGGAAGTTGGTCTCCTTTGTGGGCCCGTCTTTTACACACGCGGCTTCAAGAAAGGGAAATCCTTCCTCATTGAGGAAAAATTCACGCCCGCCTATATATATATGAAGGTCTCCTTTTTTATTTTGTGCTTTGGTTTTTCATCCTTTCACACTAGCGGCAGAGTCACAAAGAAAAAACCGGCTTCCATGTATGTTCTCCAATGCTTCTCTTATTTCCCTTTTCATGTAGGTGCAAACCCTAACAACATGCGTTTTTTTTCACAATCCTTGCACTGATATTGCGCATATGATTTTTTGGCGTGCTTTTTGTAGAAAATATTGTTGTATATTCCCTTGAACCCAGAAAATATATTGCGCATATAATTTTGAACCCGGGAAAGGATACCGTATATGCTCTTGAACCCAGAAAATATACTGTATATGAATCCCGAAGAAGAATATTGTATTTGAATCCCGAAGAAGAATACCGTATATGTGTTTGAATCCGTAGATAATATTGTTGTAGGAAACCCTATGTATATGCTTCATGTTAATCTTGAAGAAGAAATTTGCTCATCCATTTTGAACCAGACACTTACAAGCATATACGATTTAAATCCATAGAAAATCGTATCCCATGAACCGAGAAGAATGTTGAATACATATTTTGAAACCCTAGAAAATATTGTTCTTCCATGCTTCAGGATCTAACTTTGTCTGTTTTGTTCGTGCATATATCTATTTGTCGATTTGTTATGAAAGATCGACAAGATGTTACTCCAACAATTTCTCCTTATCGAAGGATGTTCATAGTTCCAAACCAAACACGGATGATGAATTATTTTCCAAAATCCTCGCACTGTTCGGAAGAATCACTCGGGTTTCTTGCCAATTTTGTTAACCAGCAGTGAAGATGAAAAGAAGACACGTTCGGTTCGCCCGAGAACAGGGATTTGTCTTCATAAAGGGGTATATTCTTCTTCTAACATTGATTTCAGGATGTGTCAAATCCCATTGCATTATTTTGATAGATGGGTTGAGTTCATGGTGAGTAAGGAGCACATAAATACCAACTTGACTCGGGCAAATATTATTGATGCTGTCAGAGCTTCGGTAAATCTCCAGATTATGAAGGATATCCCGGTCTTGGTTGCTTTCATCTCCAGATGGTGTTCGGACACCCATACAATCATATGTAGATGGGGTGAAATAAATTTCTCCTTGGAGAGTGTGGCTCTCTTGCTGAATCTTCCGGTAACCGGGAATCTCAATATCCGATTGTCTTAAGGTGAGGAGAAGATGCGGGATGACCTTGCCGCTAAGTTGGGAGATTTTGCACGAAAAGACTCCACTGCGAAGTCGAAGGTTTTTATCCGGAAATAGGATGAAAGGTGCTTTACAAAATGTGGTGGATATCTCAATGGTTTCCGGACGAGCTGGAACCTAAACAGAAAATCAGTGATCTTCATGTTGCGGCATTTTTGTCTCTCTGGTTATTTAGAGACATTTTTGATGATGGTTCTGGAAAGAAGGAAATAAGACCAGAGTTGCTAGTGATTGCTGTGAAGTTAGCAAAAGGTGAAGTTCTTCCCATTGGCAAGCTATTCCTTGGTTCCCTGTATGTGCATCTGGATCACCTAGTTGTGAACATGCGAGTTTCGAATGGTTTCATGAAAGTGGATTCATATGTGCACGTTGCTTTTCTGCAAGCCTGGTTATAAGGATCACTTTGAGAAGTATACTCCGAAACCGTTTTCTTCGATTCCCGCGAGTTGGGGCGGCTCCCGAATTCTTCGATTGGTGAACAGGCGTCCAAGAGTTGGCATGAGCGTGGTTAGTCTTCGTTAAGTCGCATGAAATCAGTTTTCACCCATGGGAGCTGGTCCATAGGTCAGTGACTCAAATTGACACCTTTGCTTATGCTCCGATCATGTCTTTATCTTCTGACGGAAACTTGAGTGTTGGTGAAAACTTGTTTATTCAAAGCTGCATGCCCAGTTATATGCCGTATTTTTTCATGGGGTCTTTCCGAATAGCTTCTTACAATATTGACCGTGCTGCTCATCACATGGGCTTCGATCAAGGGGTGCCTCTTGCTTACCAGCTGGTGGTTCCTAAGGATTCATTGCATGCCGCTCTCAATGCCAGTGCCCTTGAGCCGGGTATCCGCCTTCCCTTCTTTCAAACGATAAGAGTAACTTCGACGACCTTTGGCTATAATGAGTTCTGGTACGACGAGTTCATTATGATCCAAGATTTTGTAAATAACGTGGTGGAGAATATTCGTTGTAAACCTTCCCCAGCAGTTTTGAAGAAATATCCAATGTTGAGAGATCCCAAGCGAAGGTTGCCTGGCAACTCAGAAAGTCTCCAGGCAAAGGAACAAAGAACGAAGAATCGTGCTGGCGGGTTCCGGGTGATTTCAAAAGATCCTCCCGCAGCTCTTGTATCTTTCAGTTTTTCCAATAACCAGGTATTTGTCGCCTCCTTGTTGGTTTGTCTCAAAACACGTGAATTTCTGCTGAAAACATGTGTCTTGTTTCTTCCATGGTTTCGGTAGTGTTAATGCTTTCGCTTCCCTTGCACGTTTCCAAGAGACGACAATTTCTTCGAAGAATTCCGGCGGTACTGAGCCTTCTCATAGTGGTGATGATTCAGAGAAAGGAGAAAGTTCGACAAGTGAGAGTGATTCCTCTAACCTTTGGTTCTTTTCGGGAAGTGGTTCGGTGAGTTTCACGCTTCTTTTCTTTCTTCTTATGTTTCTTCTTTTGGAAAATGCCTAACTCAAGTTCGCCGGGGAATCCGGTTCGGAGGGTGTTGATGGTGGATTTTCATTAAAACTTGCCCTTGGTGAACGGTGACTTGGATATGGGAGTTCAATTTTCTTCTGTTTTTTTACGGTGGATGATTCCATGACGGTTGAATAAAGACATGGAAAATTCCCCCAGGTTGAGGACAGTTGCAGCCAACAATCCCCATATACTTGGTTCCTTATCCAGTCATGTCTTTGGTTGGATTCGACGATGGCGCTAAGTATAGGCATTACATGCGAAATGGGAGAATGGACATATGGCTACAACCAAGAAGATCACTAGTCGATTTGCGATGGTTAAGAGTGTGGAAGAGGCTTTATCTTCCATCGAGGACATGCATGAGGTGACTGGCCATACCAAGTTTACGAGGACGTTATTTCCATTTGGAGCACCATCGCGAAGTGTGTGGAAAAGGGAGTTCAACGCTTCGTGGTTTGTCGAAGGCCTTGCTGAGATCCAGGAAGTAAAATCTGCGGGTCGAAAACCTTCCGCGAGAGGAGATTGCACGACATGAGGTAGAACTTCGAAAAGCTTTCGAGATGTTTATTATGAAGAGAGCGGCTTTGAAGATGCAAAGTTGACTTTCTCAAGAAAAGCGAGACCTCTTTGTTGGATGATTTTCCTTGAATGTTTCTGTTAAACTTTCATTTAGGTTCTTTTTTTTTTTTTTTGAAAAACATCTAGGATGTCACAGTTCAAAGTTCGGCCGGTTTTGATAGACATCTGGTAGCTTTTGAGGATATTGGATTATTTCTGGGATGAATGGTTTTGATATTATAACTCTGATTATGTTTTGTGAAAATAATATTGCTTTTATGAAAGTGTGTGCTAGCAATAGGCACAAGACACAGTAGTATGACAGATTTTATTAAGAACCTAAAAACAGATCGCATATCTTGCCAAGTCTAAATTTACTCACTTCATAGGTTTTTGCGAACACGCCTCTAGGCTTTGCTGGTAGCATCGCTAGCAAGTCCCTAATCGCTGGTAGCATCTTCAGCGAGTCCCCGGTTTTCTGGTATAGTTTTTACAACGTGCAAGGGTCGTCTGCTTTGATTGATTCAGATTGAGTCGCCTTCCCCTACCATCTTGACATCTGGGTCAAAGAACGAGATCGACAGTCTGACATTGTAACCGATAGATCAATCCTCCCACCGTGGTCGCCAATTGTTTATGGGTAAAAATCATTTCTGCTGATTTCGATAAATTCAGTAGGTGAGTGAGAAACTGGTTCAAACCTTAAACAAATGTGCTGCACGTTGAGCACTTTTAGGTTCGAGAGATCAATTTGTACAAGTCCGTCCTAAACCAAGAAATGGCCATTCCAGACTTGCTTCGGTCACAAAGTGGAGGAGAAGGGTTGATTTTGGGAGGATAGCGAAGAAGGGTGTTGAGACCAGAGAGTTCTGGAAAGGTAGTATCTCGACTTGTATCAGAAAAGTAGAAGCTTAGGAAGCTTGCTAGTGATGAAAGCTTCTGAGAGAGCTTAGAAATTGGCTATCTGATATTGTTGTCTATTTCTTGACCAAGACTTGTTGTCTGTTATAAATAGGTGAGGCCTATTTATACAAGTGAGATCAAACGTACCCTGGCCTCATTAAGGAATAGAGTAAAGTCGCGGATTAAATAGGGAGGTGGTAAACACATGTGTTTATGGTGAAAACTTTTTTCACCATTACTGCCTTATTTAATCGATCGCTTTTATTCCTTTTCATGCCGTTCTTATTGCGAGCGTAGTGTACATTGCATTTGTGACCGCCAAACCAAAACCCCAAGAAATCATCCCCCAGTTTGTGTTGATGTCAAGAGTGTTGGTGGAACCTTGAGTGCAAGTGGCGCTGCTAGGGGCGCGTGTGGCATGTGCGGAATTCCTTTGTTGCGGGTTGCACCTCGAGCGCAAGTGGCAGTGCCAGAGATACTAGTGGCGTGTGTGGCATGTGCCAATGGCATGTGTGGAATGCCTTGTTGGTAGGTTGTACAGTTTGAAAGTTACGCTACCAGCGTGGGTTTTGGCATGTGCCAATGGCATGCGTGGCCAACTTAGATCATGGCCTGGAAAGAAAAGCTACCAGCGAGCGTGTTGGCATGTTCGGCCATTAGGGCCACGGTTTGGTAAGGAAAGATACCAGCGAGTATGTTGGCATGTGCCAGTGGCATGCTCGGCCATTATGTCCACGGTTTGGTAAGGAAAGATACCAGCGAGCACGTTGGCATGTGCCAATGGCATGCTTGGCCATTAGGGCCACGGTTTGGTAGGGAAAGATACCAGCGAGCATGTTGGCATGTGCCAATGGCATGATCGGCCATTAGGGCTACACGGTTTGGTAAGGAACGCTACCCGGCGAGCATGTTGGCATGTGCCTGATGGCATGCTTGGCCTTTAAAGACCACGGTTTGGTAAGGAAAGCTACCAGCGACATGTTGGCATGTGCAGAAGTGGCATGTGACCATTAGGGCGTAGGCTACAAATAGCATGGGCATGTGCCAATGGCATGCATGACCAATTTTGCCTAGGTTGCGCGGTTTGCAAGCCTAGGTGGGTGCATTTTGGCATGGCGCTTAGGGCCAAGGCTAAGGGGTTGGCATTTGGGCCGGGGTATGGGTGTTTGTGGACGGGGTAAGGGTGTGTTTGGCTTGGCGTGACCTTTGCCATTGGCAGCTTGGCTAGGTGGTTGACATGATTTGCCATTTGGCACGGAGGTGCATGGTTAGCATGCTTTGGCGCATTTGGTGTGACTAGCATAGCTAGGGCCAAGGCAGAGTTCGTTTCGTATGGCGCGGCTAGCTTGGGCTAGGTGTGTATGGCATGATTTGCCATTGGCACGGAGGTGCGGCTAGCATGGTTGGCATGCTTTGGCGCGTTTTGTGTGATTAGCATAGCTAGGGACAAGGCAGAGTGCATTTGGCATGGCGCGGCTAGCTTGGGCTAGGTGTGGCTGGCATGATTTGCCATTAGCACGGAGGTGATTAGGGTTTTGTTCATTGTAACCGTAATTTGAAAAAATAGCCCCCATTAATTACTGACTACATGAATTAAATGTCCTAATAAATGTGTCACCGGTGACATTAGGTTATTTGGGGTTTTAAAATTTTACATTTTGTTCAAAACCACCATCAACATTAAGTCCCCTGCTTAGCTCGGAACATGAGCTTTGTTGCGAGGTAAGCATAAGATGGTGACAAATTATCAACAAATCATAAAGAGAATTGAGGAGGCTTGTATGACCTTTTTATAAATAGGATTTGGAACCCTTGCCTCTGGCAGTTTGCACAACTCAGGAGGCTGGCACATTTGGGAAGTCAGCGTCATTGAGATACGGGAAGCTGGACGGCATTGAGAAGTTGACGTGAGTTGGAAAACTGAGCATCTTATCCGGTGAGACCGGCGCAAGGTGGGGAAGCATGCTTGGCGCAAGGTTGAGCGTAATTGGAAGTTGGTCTCCTTTGTGGGCCCGTCTTTTGCACACGCGACTTCAAGAAAGGGAAATCCTTCCTCATTGAGGAAAAATTCACGTCCGCCTATATATATGAAGGTCTCCTCTTTTATTTTGTGCTTTGTTTTTTCATCCTTTCACACTAGCGGCAGAGTCACAAAGAAAAAATCGGCTTCCGAGGTATGTTCTCCAATGTCTATTATTTCCTTTCATGTAGGTGCAAACCACAACAACATGCGTTTTCTTTCACAATCCTTGCAATTGATATTGCGTATGGGTTTTTGGCGTGCTTCTTGTAGAAAATATTGTTGTATATTCCCTTGAACCCAGAAAATATATTGCGCATATAATTTTGATCCGGAAAGGATACGAGTATGCTCTTGAACCTAGAAAATATATCGATATGAATCCCGAAGAAGAATATTGTATTTGAATCCCAAAGAAGAATACCGTATATGTGCTTGAATCCGTAGATAATGTTGATGTAGGGAAACACTGCGTGATATGCTTTATGTTAATCTTGAAGAAGAAATCTTGCTCATCCATTTCGAACCAGACACTACCGCATATACGATTTGAATCCATAGAAAATACCGTATCCCATGAACCCGAAGAAGAATGTTGAATACGTATTTTGAAATCGTAGAAAATATTGTTCTTCCATGCTTCAGGGATTTAACTTCGTCTGTTTTGTTGCGTGCAGATATCTAGCTGTCGATTTTTTTATGAAGCAGTCTGACAAGATGTTACCTGAACGAAATTTCTCCTTATCGAAGGATGTTCATAGTTCCAAACCAAACATGGATGATGAATTCTTTGCCAAACCCCTTGCCCCTGTTCGGAAGAATCACCTAGGTTTCGTGCCAATTTTGTTAACCGTGGTGAAGATGAAAAGAAGACACGTTCGGGTTGCCCGAAAGAGAACACCAAATACGGTTCTCCTTGTCTTCATAAAGGGGTATATTCTTCTTCCAACATTGATTTCAGGATGTGTCAAAGCCCATTGCGTTCTTTTGATAGATGGGTTGAGTTCATGGTGAGTAAGGAGAACATAAATACCAACTTGACTCGGGCGAATATTATTGATGCTGTCAGAGCTTCGGTAAATCTCCAGATTAGGATGGATATCCCGTGCTTGGTTGCTTTCATCTCCAGATGGTGTTCGAACACCCACAAAATCATATGTAGATGGGGTGAAATAACTTTCTCCTTGGAGAGTGTGGCTCTCTTGCTGAATCTTCCGGTAACCATGAATCTCAATATCCGATTGTCTGAAGGTGAGGATAAGATGCGGGATGACCTTGCCGCTAAGTTGAGAGATTTCACTCGAAAAGACTCCACTGCGAAGTCTAAGGATTTTGTCCGGAAAGAGGATGAAAGGTGCTTTTACAGCTGGTGGATATCTCAATGGTTTCCAGACGAGCTGGAACCTAAATAGAAAAGCAGTAATCTTAATGTTGCGGCATTTTTGGCTCTCTGGTTGTCTAGAGACATTTTTGATGATGATTCTGGCAAGAAGGAAATAAGACCAGATTTGCTAGTGATTGCTGTGAAATTATCAAAAAGTTAAGTTCTTCCCATTGGAAAGCTATTCCTTGGTTCCCTGTATGCGCATCTTGGATCACCTAGTTACGAACATCTCAGTTTCAATGGTTTCATGAAAGTGGATTCATATGTGCACGTTGGTTTTCTACAAGCCTGGTTATGGGAGCATTTTGAGAAGTATGCTCCGAAACCGTTTCCTTCGATTCCCGTGAGTTGGGGCGGCTCCAGAATTCTTCGATGGGTGAACAGGCGTCCAAGAGTTGGCATGAGCGTGGTTAGTCTTCTCGATAAGTCGCATGAAATCAGTTTTCTCCCATGGGAGCCGGTCCATAGGTCAGTGACTCAAATTGACACCTTTGCTTATGCTCCGATCATGTCTTTATCTTCTGACGGCAACTTGAGTGTTGGTGAAAACTTGTTTATTCAAAGCTGCATGCCCAGTTATATACCGTCTTTCTTCATGGGGTCTTTCCGAATAGCTTCTTACAATATTGACTGTGCTGCTCGTAACATGGGCTTAGATCAAGGGGTGCCTCTTGCTTACAAGCTGGTGGTTCCTAAGGATTCATTGCATGTCTCCCTCAATGCCAGCGCCCTTGAGCCGGGTATCCTCCTTCCCTTCTTTCAAACGGTAAGAGTAACTTCGACGACCTTTGGCTATAATGAGTTCTGGTACGACGAGTTCATTATGATCCAAGATTTTGTAAATAACGTGGTGGAGAATGTTCCTTGTTAACCTTCCCCTGCAGTTTTGAAGAAATATCCAATGTTGAGAGATCCCAAGCGAAGGTTTCCTGGCAACTCGGAAAGTCCCCAGGCAAAGGAACAGAGAACGAAGAATCGTGCTGGCGGGTTCCGAGCGATTTCAAAAGATCCTCCCGCAGCTCTTGTGTCTTTTAGTTCTTCCAATAACCAGGTATTTGTCGCCTCCTTGTTGGTTTTTCTCAAAACACGTGAACTTCTGCGGAAAACATGTGTTTTGTTTCTTCCAGGGTTTCAGTAGTGTTAATTATTTCGATGCCCTTGCACGTCGCCAGGAGACGGAAATTTCTTCGAAGAATTTCGGCGGTACTGAGCCTTCTCATAGTGGTGATGATTCAGAGAAAGGAGAAAGTTCGACAAGTGAGGGTGATTCCTCTGGCAGCACTGGTTCTTTTTCGGGAAGTGGTTCGGTGAGTTTCACGCTTCTTTTATTTCTTCTTCCATTTCTTCTTTTGGAAAATGCCAACTCAAGTTAGGGAATCCGGTTCGGAGGACGATTCTGGGGTGGAGCCACACGAAAACTTTCCCTTGGTGACCACCGCTGATGACTTGGAGATGGGAGTTAGCCAATTGTCGGGCACCGATGTGGTTCAGACGGTGGATGATTCCCTGACAGTTGTTGTCGTAGACATGTAAAAAGACCCTTTGCGAGTCATGAGGATAGTTGCAGGCGCCATTTTCGATCCCCCGTACTTGGTTCCTTATCCAGGTCATGTTCTGGTTGGAGGTTTCAGCGTGCTCGCTAAGTATGAGGAATTGTACACCAGAATCTGGGAGAAGTGTGGACATATGGCCACAACCAAGAATATCACTAGTCGATTTTCACTGGTTAAGCATGTGGAAGAGGCTTTATCTTCCATCGAGGACATGCGTGAGATGACTGGCCATACCGTTTCTGAAGACATTATTGCCAACTGGGAGCATCATCGCGATGTGTGTGTAGAAAAGGAGTTCAACACTTCGTGGTTTGTCGAAGGCCTTGCTGAGATCCAGAAGTCAAAATATGTAGAAGTCGAAAACCTTTATGCGAGAGGGAGATTGTAACGAGACAAGGAGGTAGAACTCGAAAAGCTTTCCGAGATGTTTATTATGAAGAAGCAGACTCTTGAAGATGCAAAGTTGACTTTCTCCAAGAAAAGAAGACCTCTGTTGGATGATTTTCCTTGAATGTTTCTCTGTTAAACTTTCATTTAGGTTCTTCTTTTTTTTCTTTGTTTGAAAAACATACCGGATGTCTAGTTCAAAGTTCGACCGGTTTTGATAGACCTGTGGTAGCTTTTGAGGATATTGGATTATTACGTGATGAATGGTTTTGATAGTATAACTTCCGATTATGTTTTGTGAAAGGAATATTGCTTTTATGAAAGTGTGTGCTAGCAATAGGCACAAGACGGTAGTATGATAGGTTTTATTAAGAACCTAAAAACATATCGCATATATCTTGCCAAGTCTAAAGTTACTCACTTCATAGGTTTTTGCTAACACGCCTTGTGGCTTTGGTAGCATCACAGGAAAAGTCCCTAATTGCTGTAGTAGCATCTTCGGCAGTCCCTCATTTTCGGTGTAGTTTCTACAATGGCAACGGTGTCGTCTCGCAGTTGATTCGGATTGAATCGCCTTTCCTACCATCTTGAC